>JARJCV010000458.1:0-28874 GCA_029281435.1 Mycena haematopus
TCGTCTTTGAAGCAAAACAACACAACACTCACGACGTGCTCATTCAACGAGTTCCAGTCGCTCCACGGCTTAAACCGTCCGAACCGCAGGAGGCCGTAGATGTCTGCGCTGAGGAAGGCTTCGTCTGACTACTGGGGTCAGTACGGGGGCGGTTGCGATGAGGAAGGATCGAACCTTCTGGCGATGAGCAGAGAGGCGATCCTCAAAGGAGTGGATCGCCCTGGTGTGCATTGCGAGGGCTGATCTGTCTGTCCGCCCAGACACAGATGAGTTATGATCAGAGTGCGCACCATGGCGCTCGTGAAGGCGAGGTCCTGAGAGTACTGCCGGGCAAGGGAAGCGCCGAGAACGAGGTGGCCGATGAAGGCACGGTTGCCGTCGAAGACGGCGCAGATTTCCGACATGGATGCAAAGCCGTCGTTGTCCTCGGCCCGGAGGGTGAATTCCCCAACGCAGAGACGCCGCTGGCGTCAAGCTGCTGAGGTTTTTTCTTTCAGGAAGGAGGACAAAGGCGGTGGAGGTGATCATGAGGGGGACGGTCTGGACCATCTCTGCGCGCATATCCAATCCATTCATGTAGTGCTTTGGATACGGCACTGGCAAGAACACTGAGTCGACCATAATACGATCAAAGACGTCGAGTCCGCGGTTGAGGGCTTCTTGCTCGTCGCTGAAATAGAGGTGAGGGTGAGGGTGCAGAAGGGCGCCGGCGCCGGGACTTGTACGAAAAAGTTGAATTCAAGAGATACATGAAGCAGAAATTTGCGTCCGCTATGTAATATCCGAGGTTGCCACTGCCCCAGCGCTTGGGTCACATCACGAAGGTGAGCGTGATGTGACCCATATCACGTTCCGCGGCGCGTCCCTGCGCGTGAACGGTCCACGCAAGGCGAGCCCGCTGACAACGCCGCATGAGACAACGAGTGCCAGCCCGAGATCACCGCATCGTGCCGCCGCACCGTTGGCTCGCCATCCACAATGACGAATAACTGGCCAAGCTTAAGGTCAAACTTGAAGGTCAGCTGTGCTCCGAGTCTTCTTTGTCGTCTCAGACTGGCGCTCAGCTGCAGCTTGCTCAGCTTTTCGGCTCCATCGTGATCCCAAGGGTGTTGTCGTTCCCTACATCGACCGTCACCGCTGCAGACTGGCACAAAAATTGTGTGGCATTATCTTCCATGGACTGTGATACTAACTCGAGCTTATTCCAAAGGTCAAGGGTGGAAGCTCGCAAAAAGTTCGTTGTTTGTTTTATCACCCAAGGGATATGACTTCAGCGACAGTTAAGAATACCAACGGGACCTTTGTACTGTATCAGCTGTATTATTCTCTCCGCCCCGAATTTTACGGTGGGTACTTGGAACTTCTTGCAAATCGCGAATTCAAAAGGGTTATACTCAAAATATTGACCGTTCAGTCGTACCCATTAAACACGGAGCGCGACCACCCTACCTCACGCAACACCCTTTCCACATTTTCTGACCATGATTCAGTTGTACTGATCTGCGCTTGCGCTCTCATTAGCATACTCATCAAGGAACCCGATAACAATGTCAAATTATCGTTCTGGACGACCTAGACAGCCTGCAGCCGCCGTGACGCGGTCCTGTTCTCGACGGGCTCATCGTGGACATGCTGCAAGTGCTATTAAGGTCTGCACATCTTCTCCTGCGCGACATCTACCCGTGATTGAATACTCGTAGCGCGGGACAGGACCACCGCGGCCCACAACACGATCGCCGCGTCCAACCATGCGACGGCCGCGTCGTATAATTCCATCGCCGCGTCACTACCGCTGACCATACAATCACTTCCTCCCAGAGGCTCAGACTTTCTATTTTGTGTACCCAATGCCAATCAAGATCCAACATGCATGCTACAACAAAATTGGAGCTTTTACCTCGCATCATCATGTTGCAATCATGCACCCTCGCACTCCAGACATACAATTCATGAAGAAAAGACAAGCCTCCTTTCACATTGGCACATACTAGGTACGTCTCGAAGCTTTTTAGTAATCCGCAGAACTTGCAGAATATTTCCAGATCACCAGTGTCCCTCGCTGAAATTTGACAAACATCGTGCCGTCGCCGAGATCGCCGAGGTGATTCCCAATTGAATCATTCATGTTTCAACTCTCTTTCAAAGTTGAACAGAAGATTTTTCTTCAGTTTGCCGTGTACTCGACGTTGAATTTATTTATTTTGGTGGCAATTCCCTCACCTATCCTGTCTTGTAGGCAACACGTAGAATCACACCATGGTCGTAATACGGAAGGGTTGATGCCAAACAGCCTCCGATGAATTCAACAATCTGCTAAGATCACAAGCACTTATGACTGACTCCGATAACTCATGATCAATGCACAAATTTCATGTTAGAGAGGGGTTGCTCCCCAAGAGTTCAAGATGGGAGGTGCCGCTGGAGTGCCGCGGCGAGGTTTATGACCGCCGCGTCGTGGTGAAGAGGCGCCGCGTCGGATTTTCAAAACGCCGCGTCCGGTGTTGGGAAGCGCCGCACACTGTCGCATGACGCGGTGGTATCGCCGCGTCACACAGGAGGTGCGCGGCGAAGTTATCGTGAACTTCGCCGCATCCCGCCGCAGACCGCCGTGTCATCGCCGCATCCTACCGCGTCCAATCTTATGTCTTCGAGACCAACGTGATGTAGGCATCGAGACTCGAGCCTCTTCCTGAGCCAGCTTATATTCATACACATTGTGAGTACCCCCTCTGATTATGTGGTGTACATCACTGCTTCCAGAGCACGGAAACCGCCCTTGCCAACTTTGGCCCGCCGCGTCACCTGCCGCGGCACCGCCGCTTCGCCGCCGCGCCACCCTGCCGCGGCGAAATATTCTGGCCCGACAGGGATGGGCTGGCCGCAAAGCCATTAACATCATCTTTGGCATGACCACGAGCCGGCCCGAATACCAACTCCTCGAAATCGCACATACATTGCAATTTGAGTGTCGTTGCGCTCATTTACACCCCATGCGCACGTACTTTCTCGTCTGCGAGCTTCGGCTTGTCGCGCTCTTTCTTGGATGTGTCCGCATCATTCCGTCGCTGTGGTTGGAAGTTTGCAAATCAAGTGCAGACACGGGAGGACGTTGGATCCGCTGAGATCAATTCTACATCAGGAAAACCGTATATAGCTATGGGCGCTATGCAGCGCTCGATAGCACTTGATAGCACTTGACAGCACTGCATACTGGCCATAGTTACAGCTGGTTTTCCTGATGTACCTGTAGACTCGGGTGTACTCGGGTAGAATGTCGGGTAGAATCGGCACAACTCAAAGCGATGTGATTGATGGCGGCTAGAGTGATGCGCAACTTGCCTTCCAACCGATACCTCCAACAACGGTAGGTCACCATCATCGATCCGGCGCTAATAGTAATAGTAACCGACGGTTACCGACCACATCGTATCCTCCAGCATGGCGCTTATGCGACAATATGAAGATCTTTGGAAGGTGTAGACAATGCCTTCAGTTCTGTGCGGGGGTTAACATCAACTAAGGAGGAGTTCAAGACCCCTGTGGCTTTCTCGCGGCCCGACGTAGACTGTGGTGAGTGAGCCTCGGGGAAGTCGCACCCCGTAACTTGCATTGTCAGGACCGGCGTCGATCACCCTTCATATGGATGTTGACCCGGAACCGCTTAACACGGAGCAACAACTGTGAGCGAAGCGCAAACGAACTTCGTGATGGTAATTCAGGACCCAGGCTGGTACAACAGCATTCTGCCTCAGCTCAGGATGAGATTTGGGAGCTCGATTTGGATTGTGGTCAGCCTGTTCGATCAAGATTATTTTCCTTGGAATGTTTCTGGATTGTCAGGGCCTTATTCGCCCAATATTCATCATCCGATGGATGTTGACATAAAACCATCCGACATAGACACCGAATCGACACAAATGTGAGCGAAAACCTCGTTGAAAAGCATCTGCGACGTTAATACAGGATCCAGGGCACAACACCGTCATCTCACACCTCAGGACGAGGGCACGAGGTGCGATATAGACTGGGGTAAAGTCTATTCTTTGCTTCAGTTTATTTTGTCTGGACTGTTCCTTCTGTCATAGCCAACTCCTCGTCACCGGCGTTGAGTGGTGCCACTGGTGGCTCGACGCCTGCGTCGCATTTGAGCCATGGCACCATCGCAACGCTACCCACCGCCCACATGAATATCGCACGCAGTTGTAACTCTGCCCCGACCTCCGCGAGCCCTTTGAAAGTCGATCCGTTTGCGAACAGTACAGTTCGTACTTTCCGCGTCATCTTTTTAACGGACCATTAGCTGATTGCATGCACACAGTCCTTGCTCGCTCCGACGCAACAAGAGGACCTCGAACCCGTACTCAACAACGTCGGATTCACGGACGCGCCTCATTTGGAACTCGGGCTCGGTACTAGCGGAAGCCCCACCTGTTCAGGGCTTTCGTCGCCAGCCAGTGATGTTCCCGTTGATGAGGATCTGGAACTGCCCAATCCAGAGATGCAACAAATGTTAGTGACACCGCAACCAAGAAAGTGGGTAGGGTTAATACAGGACACAGAAATCAAGGGCAGCTCAAACATTGGGAAGAATGCGAAATTTGCGATGGAAATTTCAGCAAACCTCCAGCAAAAGCAAAGATGCCACAACAACCGCACGGAGACTACAGCTCCAACGTAGAATGCGAGACCAAACTGACATGGGTGACGTGGTACGTCAGTTTTTGCACTTTGTCCGTTCGCCTTTCTCAAATTCTGCTGGCTTCAGTATGGGTTGCCAGGTCGCTTCACACTGGCTGTGTCTCTCCGTTCCACAACGAGACGCTGTAAAACTATCTAAATTCACTTGCAGTATGTTCCAAAAGTGATAACGTCTTCGGAAAGTTGATTTGTCGTAGGTGAATGTAGGCGAGGGGGGATCTGCATAGGGTGCCTGCAGGCGGTCAATGTCCCGCCCACTCTCAATTCCGGCGGCTCTGGCGGTCTACTGTTCCGCTGTCTGACATGTAGGCGTCCTGCTCACTACGCTCACCTTCCTGCGTATCCTCTTACACGATTCCCGGACATCATATTTCAAAATCACTGTCCTGACTGTTCCGCTTGCGGTTACAAGCCGGACAAGATTCTCGCATGGCGGCCATATCCATCTGTGTTCCCTCTAATGACAGATGAGCCAATGGATGACTGTAGACACTCTGCCAAAGAGTTTCTCGTCAAATGGGCTGAACGCAGCTACAGGCACCTGCAATGGGTACCGGAGCGGTGGTTTTCTAACACTGATGATGCCTACAAAATGCTTTGGGATTTCGTCCAAGACAGCCCGTGCTTTAAACCAGAGGCCGAAGAAGTCATCCCTTCTGCATGGAATACGGTTGAACAGGTCTTGGACCTTGTTCTTTGGCAGAGGCGCGATGAAGCGAACGATGCACCCTTTACCAAGCAACGTACTTTAACCATGGTCCAAGGGGAACGTCCTGATATCAAATTCCTCCTTTCCTTGGAAGATTGGGAAACACTTGAAGGGCGGAAGTTTTCTGTTGGCGACATTGCTGATGTGGCATGGATTCGTGTCAAATGGCAGGGTTTAGATGACAAAGATGGTACAAGCTCCATCTACACACCGTCAAGCCTACTAATGTCTCAGTAGTGACATGGGATTCTCCCCCTTCCCCTGACGTAGATGACAATTATTATGTTGCATACATCAAGGCCCTCCGACGGTTTGTAGAAGAGACTGGATCTATATCAAAATCCAAACCTCTTGACTCATCAGCCAAGGGAAAAGGTCGTAATAGAACATCGACCCAGGCTACCAAGGTCAATAAACTTGAACTACCAGTCTTTGATCGTCTCTCTAAACCGTTTCAGAAAAATCGGAGCCGCATTGTTCAGCCTGACAAAGAACGCGCGAACTTGGTGGATAGAATCAGAAACCCATACACGGAGCCGTCTACAACTGGTCCGACGGGACGCTTCCCACTCATACCGCCTCCAAAGAATCCGAGGAATAGGGACTCAGTATAATGTACTTGTGTCATTCTAGCAGGCTGTACATACTACATTTGGTGAGAGGCCACCATGACGTCTCTCACCGGGGAGTGATTGTGCTCCGTTTTTGTGCTGCACCATCTGGGTTGAAATACGGTAATCGTTTTATGCAATTACTGTATTCGGGGCCCATATAGCCTTAGACCCCATAGCCGGACACCATCAGACGCTGTGGCTATCCCACCGCTAGCCGCCTAACCAAACGCCTACCCAGAGCTAGCAAACTGGTAGCTGGCCGCATATAACCCGACATAACTGCATTCCGGCGGGGCAGCTACGCCTAGCAGACTTGCCGGACCTTGCCGAGAGCATAGCCGTGCACAGCTACACCTATAATAGCGGTCCGAACCCGATCTAGCTGTGGCGTCGGCTATCGGCCGGCTGAAAGCAGTGAATTATTCAGTAATACACTCGGAGCTATCAAACGGCTGATCGGCATCGTTCGGCACTGGCTGATGCTGGTCAGCACTGTCGGTTTAATGGTTTCCAATGGAAACCATTGGACACCAGTGGCGTGTTCGAGTCAAAACATCCACTGATTTACGATGGATTCCATTGGACCACACGGCATTTTTCTGGATTAATAATATTGTTTTGGCTCTACCTTGTACTATATAATTGATGCCGCTTTTCAACTTCGAACTCTAGCAATGCCTAGCAGAAGGTACACCACGTTCATGTCCTTTGCAAAAGGTACATGGGACATGCGATCGGTAAGGTATCGACACTGATATTTGGGCTTGAAATTGTAAACATGTTCCCAATTTTATGAAGTCGACTCTTCCTGCACGACTTGTTATTGTATTCAACAATCCTGTTACACCAACGATACAAAGTCCCCAGAATTATCTTAGATTTGCACCAAATCACGAAGACTTCAGCTTTGAAGGCCGACGATTTCCGGTGAACTCCACTGGTGTTCGGTGGTAGGGGTAGGATTGGCACTGGACGGATCAGTCCCAAGTCACTGAATCACGATGAAGCACATCGCCAATCACCATCTGGCGATGGCCACCAATGGCCACCGGTAACCACTGGTGGCCAGCGGTGGCCGCCATTGACTTTGCTAGTATAGGGTATATTACTCGAATTATTGTCGAACGCATGTGGTCATTCCGGGGCTCTATACATATAATGCGACGGAACCCTAATCACCGAGGCACATTTATTTTCGCCCCCTCTAATACACGTTTTTTCACGGGTTTGCCTTTGTTAGGGTTCTCGTCGGACTCGGCCCATAGTTGAGCGACCTGCAGCAAGGGAGTAAGGGGAGGAAGCAAGGGGGAACTCGAGCACCACGAACAGCGGCAAGGGCCGCCGTGCTGCGACCGGGGTTCTCCTCCTTCCACTTGGCCAAGTTGGCAGCAACAAATAAGTTGTATTTGCTCACCGGGCGTTTTCGTTCTAAGGCATATCCTCAGCACTCAGCTTTCCGACAAAGAGAACAATAGAAGTACCAGCATCAGACTTTTTCGTGACGACCTTGGCGATCTGGGTGGCGGCCTTAGACTTGGTGGCTACGTGGAGAGGAGTGAGCGAAAACAAGACGAATGAGGCAAGAGACCGACCGAAAGCGGTTTTGGCCATTGGGAGGATGGGTGAGGATGGGTTAGTGATTGAAAACCCGGGGTGGAAACTGGAAGATATGGGAAATCATAATCGTCAGGCATAGAGGCCACACGTACTATATGTCGTTCTCATTGTTGGTCCCCTTGCGTTGTGGTCTGAGTGGGGCAGACGGACCTGGACCCAGCCACTTGTCCTCGAGACTGGTCCGATTAGATGTCAACTTGGACTTTTTATGAGGAGGCTGCTTCTCTCGCGCCCCTTCCCCCGCCTCTTCTCCACCTGTCCTTCTCTTCCTTTTACCCTCTGCCTTTCTCCTTTCACTCTCTCGCATATTTTCCTGCCCCTCTCCGCCGGTGGGCTGAACTTGCTTTCTCTCTGTTTGAGAATCGGGGGGAATTGATGATGGTTAGCCATGATTGTCAAGGGGACGAAGAAGGGGGCGTATCATCGATTTGCATCTCGCCTGGAGTCATCTGAGTAAAAGCCTGGCAGCGTAACAGTTTATTTACCTGAAGTCAACTTCTGAAAAACAGGCAGCAAAGTGCGACCAGCAAGATGGTCACCATAGCTGAAAATCGACTCATAAGAGCAGAAACTCAGGGCAGGATGAAGTTCACTAACGTGTGGATTTGAACTCCCCTCGGCAAATCTTCTGCCAAAAGTAGACAACCGATCACACCCGCGGCGCGCAGGTGTTCAAAAAAGGCTTGGAGTCCCTGTTCGTTCATTGATGGGATTACCGGAGTCATAGACACCTGTTTTCCCTCCTGCTCCCTGGCTGTGAAGAAAGTTTGGTACGGAAAGGAACGGGCCAAGCTATCAAGCAACGTACGGAGTCCCTGACCCACAGGTGTACATTCCTCCTGCTTGCGAGCTATGACCGCTGCTGTTCCGACCGTAGTAAACACAGGGTTCGTATTTTCATGAGCACCGAAGCTGATGGTTTCTGCCTGACGTCCAGCTCTCGGATGAGGGGCCATGGGGTTTTTCTGGCCTTTGGACGCGGTGGTCATTAAAACCTTATGAAATATCGTGGGCACATCCACCGCACCTTCGGGTTGTGCTAGATTTCTTTTGCGTCTTTCTTTGGTATCCTCCTTAGCCTTCTCGCGACATGCGGGACAGCGCGTGTATGGCGGGGGTGTCTGTGTAGAGCACCGTATGCATTTCCGGAGATTGTTCGTGTCCATGGTGGTGTCGAAAGTCAACAATCAACGTGACGAAACTCGTGATTTGAAAACGTGACTGGTCACAATTGCTTCCGACACGCCAAGCTCGACGCGGACGGTCAACCGACTCCTGGCAGTGGCACGGTGGGCCATCCGTTATCCCCCTCTTTATAAAATAAGCCTGTCCGTGTGTCCGAAGCTTTCTAAGCTCCTCTATCAGCGCTCCGGCACCACTTTCCGAGAAGTCTCGTTTAGCGCCCAATGAAGCGCCAGTCTGCCAGATCCACTTCGCCTGAAGGATCCACTTCTTCAGGCGAAGTGGTGCGCGGCCCACCGCGATCTTGTAATTTATACGACAGAGCTAACATTCACACAGAAATATTATGTCAGGCTGCAAGAAAAGTTTTTCGAGCCACAATGACGTGGCTTCAACCTTGCACGAAGCTACGTCATGATATGACCGAGACATGATCTGCTCTTTTTTTTTGTTTTCAGCATTTGTATACCGCAACAAGTAAACTAAGTACTAAGACGCGGTGGCCCAGAGGCGGCCGAATAAATATGAATAAGTACGATCGTGACGATTCTACCGGGCGTGGTATAGGTTCTGGCCAGATTTAGGAACGGGTCTAGGATGTCGGCGTCTAAGTAATCGTCGAGTGTTTCCTTCCACGCATCCTCGCTTTGACACCTCCACAAACGACCTCATACGGCACATTGTCTTCTTCGCCGACCTCAGCCTACACTGTCACGGTTGACACAGTCGACTTGCGCGCTTTGCGGTTTGTTTTTCCTTCTCACAATGTTGAGCGAACTGACGAGCTCGACGTAGAGTCAGCCAGTACATCTTCATCGTTGTGCGCTCACAAACTCTTCCTGTCACTCCCCCGGGTCTCACCCTCGACTAGATCTGCTCAACCATATTCCCGGCGCACATGGTGAGAAGCTTCCTCCTCATTCTCGCGTATACGACTTAATAAACCGTATTCGCGGCGGGCCAGGCACCCCGAATATTTCCTGCCTCGCCACTATTGCCACGGTCGACAAGGTCTAGTTTTGTACTTTTGGCAATTTTTTTTCTCCTTCTAGCGGTGAGAGAGCTAACAAACTCCGTGTAGAATATTTTCTGGTATCGCGTACACCGGCCCTCGTTACGCGTAGACTCCACCTTGGCCCACTCGACACCACACCCGGCCGAGTACCTCCCCCGATCACTCGATCCGCGCCTTCGCATTGTTGGGGCCCAGAATCTCCATCTCACAACCCTAGGAATATGCTTCTTAACCATGCTCTCCGCGGCGGTCATGCAACATGATCGCTCCCTCCCTCGCCGCCGTGCAAGCAACTGTGAATGAGGTCGACTTGTATATTTTTTCATTCTTTCTCTTGAACGTTGAGCGGGCTAACAGAGTCGAAGCAGCTTGGTACTGTCCCGATCTACGCCCATTTTCTCGGCTGCGCCAACTGGGGCTTGAATCCGGCCTCTCGAGCCCTTGATGCGCGCGACTCGTGGATGACATTGACAAGGCCGATCGACTGGAGATTGTCCGCGCATGAATGCAATGTCCGATCCATTTCGGCGGCGGCAGAGAGTAGGAGATTTGTCAGTCGAGGGTGAGGAATGTGACACCTACCCCTCACACTTCCCGTCCGTGTCGAAGAAATGTTTAAATCGCTGCCTTTGGGGTAGATAAACCAACCTTTTGGGCCCAAACTCGGGTGAGAAGTTAAAGTCTTGGCGAGGTCAGTTGGCCGCACTCTCGTTTGAGCCATTCCAACCAAATGGAAGCACACCTTGGGTCTTAGAGTTGGCTTCGTGTATCAACTCAGTACTCAACGACTCGTTGACAACGAGCATCCAGAATGCTTAACTTTCTGATGTGCGATGAAGTGCACTTCTGTGAGTGGAGGAACAGATCTGTTCGCCCCATATGAGTGGAGGAGTAAAAGATCTGTTTGCCAAACAACCCACTTGAGCGTCATGTAAGCACCTATGAAAACGAGCGCTCCTTGTATCGGATCAGTTCGGGAAGAGTCGGATCCATCTTCATTTCGGGCCATTGCTTCCGCATCAGTCCCTCTGTACGCCACCGCCAGCTCACATTTCGATGGCTCAGCCTGCACCGGTGGCTGACAACGCTTTGGTGAATCCAAAGATCCTTTCTTATCCCACTCTAGCCCACTCGCTGAACACCCTTCATCGAGCGACGTCCATATCCGATGTTGCGCTTTATTCAAGTTTAACCGCATTTCAATTGGCCAGAGACAGCGAGGCAAAGGTGCGTGCCGTGCAATTCGCAAGATACCATTACCTGAAAAATGTTCGTGTTCAGCTCTTGCTAGCTCTGACTAAGTCATTGGTCGAGCCAGAGTTTCCTCCGCCCGTGAGTCACCTAACTTTATCAGTTTTATCCCATTGGCCTCATGAGTCATTCCTGATCAGCGCATGTCCGACTCGGACAGCAATGTCTGTGACACACTACGTCTGTGAAGCCATCCGTTGACTGTACTTCAGAACATAATCTGCGATTCAAAAATGTCTGCATCCAAGACGATGAACAAGCTCGCAGTTGCGCCTCAATAATATCTTCACTCAAATCGTCACTTGTCGGTCGCCTCGATGACGAAGGGGCAAGTTTCATGTAGAAGGATTCCTTGCAGCTCATATAACAGCCAACTCGATTCCGAGTAGTAACAGGATTTTAAGCAAAATTCATTTTCCTTGGCCTTGTATCGACGATGCGCTCCAGTCTTGCTTACTTTCTCCCCGAATCTTGTTCCCAAGCTCAGCACTCCGGTTAGTAGTGATCAAATCTTGACCCGCACTGAAAGACTTGCCAGTGTAAGATGAGTACTTCCCATTGAGTGTCCACGAAAAACACCGCACATGCCCAGATCTTTGCCTCCATACCCGTTATTCTTCCCGAAGAACGGACGGGAACAGGGAGAATCTGACCTTCCCATTGACCCATCCAAAACTGTACTAAGATGAAATCGAAACCATTCTTTACGCGGTTCAGGATTGAATTATTTGACTTGGAAACAACAACTCATATTAAATAACTGCCGTCACTCTCGATCTGACCCGTGGGCTTCACCTCAGCCTGGGAAAAGACCTGAACTTCAGAACTTGAAGTTCCCGCTGTCATGTTCCCAAAACTCAAAAACGGTGTACGACCTCAGGCCTCAAACCCCGCAAAAACCCTCGAGAAAATGTCTGATGTTGCCACCAGCAACACTCCCCCAGACCTCGAGTGCGGGGTAAGAGGAAAATCCCGCTATCCACCCGTTTCTTATCCAGAATATACATTATTCCCCCCATTTTTCGGTGTTTCAGTCCTGCGATGCTGGGCTTCCCTTAATCCCTACGTCACGATGTTCACTGGGGCTGAATCACTCTGGGTACTCTCACCACACACCTCGAGAATGTCGAACTACTATGTCCACTCGGCCCACGGCCCCACGTCGTCATCCAGGAGGATTAGCCTGCATCCACCTTCCTGTCACTGACTACCGACCCTACGTCTGGTCAAGGGCCTGGAATCTCTCTGAAGGTCACAGGAACTTCTTTTCTTGCATTTCCTGAGTCTGCTCGCTATGCTCCACGCCTCGCTCCCCGACATGCCTGACTTTTTGCGACGTGCTGAATCAGCATATCACGTGCAACTGCACAACTGCCCAAACGCGAGTTTAATTCTTAACCAGATTGCGACCCGTGCCTTCGGCGCGCACGGAAATTTTTCAAACATGTTTATGGCTCGTCGCCGGATGCTTCGTTCGACAGCTCGCTGCGCTCGCGGCCGAACTCGCACCCGACTCCTCGCAACTCCGAGAGCATGTGACGACCCCGTGCAAATGCGTCATTTTCTCGTGACTACCCGTGACCTGCACATGACCTGTCATCGAGGTGTTTTCTTATATAGGATATATAGGATAACCCGGACCGGGATGCGAGAGATTTTTCCACCTTCAATTATACGACTACATCCTCTCACCTAAATCCGCATCTTCCCAGAAAGCAAGCTGGGAGTATGCGGCATCGCAACGTCTTCAAGGACACTTTGCAATCAGCCATCGTTGTCGAAGACATATTTGCGATGTAACCTACTCAATTACTCGGCCCAACCGATTTTTTTGAGTAAACTGACCAGAGCTCTGATCTCTGGACTGTCCCCTTCGTGACCTGGATCCCTCGATATTTCCAAATGCGAATTTTCCGGAGCCGGAAGGTACTGTTCCTAATGATCATCTGGAGATTCCGCACGAATGTCCTGGTACTATATATTCGGCATTTACAAAACACCGTACAAGAACTCACTAATGTTCTGCGGACCTTGCCTTCGCACCAGTTTTTTTCTTCGTGCTGTTTCAATTGCGGTTTACTCGGAACTTCAAGCTTCAAGTTGTGTCTATGGCCAGATTGTAAGTCCTCATACTATTTGCTTTCATGAATTGGACGGGCTGTATCCTGGGGCATGGGGTGAAACCTGTGGGGTCTGGGCGCTTAGCTCGTTTGGTGCGTGGAGGTCCAGGGGCGAAGGCATATTTACTTAGCTTGCTTGTATGCCGGGATAATTCCTGGAACCGGCGTTCGTGATTCGGACCGGCCGTGTAATGATACCTAAGTTACCTACCTAGTAACTACCTACCTTAGTACCTACCCGTCATGCGAAAGTGGCAGTGCTTAACACACGTGACAAGGTCCTCACCGCTGCCAGTGAGCAATGGCCAACGAACCTTGGCACTGCTCAGAGTGTAACAATGCGACCGTGACCGTGTCGTACAATGTACACCGCCGTGAGCAACATATTCTTCAGTTCACCGCTAGTTATCCCGGCGAGGCGAAGACAACGTTCACGAGAGACCCTATCACCAAAAAGTTTATTTGTTTCCGCCATAAGACTCCGTTCAACCACTCGAACTCGAAGTCCTTCGGGGTATGTAAACTGAGCTCATTTTGCATTTCTCATGTCATCCGCAGGATCATATCAGAGCCTGTACTTCTTCAGCTTCGGGGTCATCTGAGGATGAGGATTCGGATCGAGAGGAGGCCTCGAATGTAAGGGGGAATGAGGGGACATCGAGATTTCAGGAGGACGAGGAATATGAGGAACCCGACATCAATGTCGGTCAAATGGGAGTACCTTCTGGCCATCGACGTTTTTGCGAAAAATGCCAAAAACGCCAGGACCCCGATGAGGGGTGGGTGACATGGTGAGTCCGGTCTTTCCCATTGTAACGATATAGATTATGTTGTATGCCCAAGTGCCAGCTGCCCGGTCTCCGCCCATTGGAACTGTCTTGTGGAGTTGCAACAAAAAGATCCGAACCAAACCTCCTTCGTTTGTGGTTCGTTTGCAGTCTCTTTGTGTTGTTCCGGTTCGAAAACATCTCAGATGCATGCAATACACGCGGCTTCTGCATCGGCTGTGACGAGGTTATCGAGGCAACCAATACGTCCAGTCTCGAAAACCTGGCCCAGCGCGAGCTGTTATTTAGGTGTTTTGCATGCAAACGCCCGGCCCATTACCCTCATCTTCCGATCAGCCCCGCTACGGACATGGACACTCGGGCGAAATCCTCGCAACAGCAACCGAAGTGGCTGAAGTGGCTTTGCCCTGACTGTTTGTCGTTTCGGTATCATCCGCAGCAGATTATTGCATGGCGCCCTTCACCGCCGAACGCACTCGAACCCCCGCAGCCGGAACCTCCAAGCGCCAAGCAATTTCTACCCCGACAATATCTTGTGAAGTGGGAAGGCCGCAGCTACCGCAGGACGAGCTGGGTTCCTCACCTCTGGTTCCAGTGCGCGGGCTCTAACAGGCTGCAACATTTTCTACGAAAGGCCCTTGCTTCTGATCCAAATGCACAGCAAACGATTCCGACTGCATGGACAACTCCAGAGCGTGTGCTTGACGTAATGATGTGGGCTCCCGGGCGACCTTCACTAGCTCAATATGAAGTCACCACGGTTGTCGGCCAACATCCCCGGTTCGGCTATGATCTCACTGGGCAAATGGGAATGGGAATGTAATGCAGGTAAGAAGTTGGCAATTGCCGATCTCGACCAAGTGGCTTGGGCTTTGATCAAGTGGCAGGACCTTGCCCACGACGACGGTAAATTTATTTTCATCCCTCCTAGCAGTTCTGATTGCCATTCGTAGCGACCTGGGATTCGCCACCCCAAGACTCTGCTGACGGCAAGGTCCAGTTCCGCGTGGCGCTTTTACGTTTCCTCGCATCGAGAGAGGTCATACATCCTCTTCCTGAAACTGTGGAGAGTCTTCGCATAAACAAAAAATACCAACTCCTTCAAAGTCCCGCTGTGGTGGAGGAGCGACCGGAGCTCAAACTGTTGCCGTATCAGGTAAGCCTGCTTTCCATCGCCTTGGTGGTGCGTCTATGGATGACCGATGTCATGAGATCGACGGAATAAACTGGCTTGGCAAACGCTGGTGGGAGAGGCAATCATCTATCCTCGCGGATGACATGGGGCTGGTGCGTTGTTATTGTCGCAGGTGTTCATATCTAACGACTTTCAGGGAAAAACAGTCCAGATAGTTGTGCTTGTCCGCTCGATCGTCAAACAATTTGGTACCATGCCTGTTTTGGTCGTTGCTCCCAAGTCTACGATCTCGAATTGGACCAGAGAGTTTGAGAAATGGGCTCCGGAGTTAACGGTGATCTGCTACATCGGCAATCCCACAACAAGGAAGATGATTCGCGATTATGAATTAACTCACACACGGGAAGACGTAAAACCGCACGCGGCACTCAAGTATCATGTTCTTCTTACATCGTATGAGGGAATTTTTGGTCCCGATTTTAGTCCAGTGTTTGGGCGACATGAATGGGAGGTATGGCTTTAATGACTATCGAACCAGTTTTGGCTGCTTACAATCTACCAGGTAGTGATAGTGGATGAGGCTCAGCGGCGTAAATTCAAGACCAGGCGCCAGTCCTTTGTCTCACTATCTGTCTTCCAGTGAATGGTACGGTCAGCAAGCTTCGGGACAAACTGAGCGAGCTGAAAAGCCATCATCGAATCCTGATGACTGGGGCAAGTGAATCATCGTACATGCCCCAAGCAGCTTTCACATGCCCGATACACAGACACCTTTAAACAACACCATCAAGGACTTGTTAAATCTCATGGTTTTCCTTGATCCTCTCAAGTGGAAGCATGCCGATTGGACAAAGCAGACCAGATTCTCACCGAAGGCATGGTCCAAGATTTGCGCCAAAAACTGCGGCCGTATATCTTGCGTCGCATTAAAGAGAATGTTTTGGCTCTCCCCGCGAAGGCACGTATATGTAGTATGTGTTCTGAGTCTTACCAATGCAATACTTTATAGAGTGAAACCGAACTCCTCGTCCCGATGACACTTCTGCAGAAGGAAGGTTATGCTACACTATTGCGTTCGTGAAGCTCATTTACATTCCAAATCCCCTAACTCACGATCCAGGAAAAAATGCCGCGGGATCGACCAGCGCACTCCATAACTTGTTGATGGAACTTCGAAAGTACGTTGCCTTTCTACCCTAGATAACTTTCATCCATTCCGAAAACGATTTAGATGCTCGCAACATCCCTTTCTGTGTGGATCTCTGGCTCCTCCTTTCCCTTCGGCGGAAATGTCTCCTGAAAATTTAGTCGAAACTAGCGGCAAATTCCTTGTGCTCAGAGGGTTACTCAGGGAGTTACACAAACGGGGCCGCCGTGTTCTCCTCTTCAGCCAGGTGCCCTCCACTTGGTTACTATGTGCTCTTGTGTGCTAACCATTTTCGGTAAGCTCAAGATTGCACTCGATTTGCTCGAAACGGTCCTTCACAGCGAAAACTACAAATTTCTCCGCCTGGTACGACCAGTACATGTCTGTACCTAGTGACCTATAGCTTCGTTCCAGGATGGTGACACAGGACTATCTTGAGCGCGGGCGAAACATAGACGAGTTCAACAAGCACGATTCTGAGATTTTCATCTTTATCCTCACGACCCGCGCGGGGGTGCGTGCCATTCATGACTCCTTTTTACCATCTAAACTGTCCACAGGGTGTCGGAATCAACCTGTTTGTACGATTTCCATTCGCCTCCTTCGAGCATGTGCTCAAACGACATAGACGGCCGACACAGTCATTATCTTTGATCCCGATTTCAATCCTCAGCTGGTCAGACACCACATCCCCTGGACTTTAGGTTATTAACTTGTTATCAAATTCACACCTCAGGACAACCAGGTAAGCTGTGGGCCTACCCAAAATCCCACTGAGGATCTAGCGAATATTTTATGTTCTAGGCGATTGCTCGTGCCTATCGACACGGTCAAACTAAAACTTGTCTTGTATTCGTCTTGATTGTGAGTTGACCATAAAGAAACCAAGTACGTAATCGATAATAGCTGAACAGGTTAAAAATTCTGTCGAAGGTTCGACGAGTTTCTCCAGAAGCCTATTTGCTAACGGGTCTGAAGAGCGCATCAGGCACAATGGACGTAAGAAGCTGATTTTAGACGACGTAGTCGTGCAACGGCTTGGGATCCAGACATCCAGAACGACCAAGACGTCAGATCCATCTCGAAGAGTATCACAAATGGTAACAGAGTGACGCTGAAGGGACACCGGACGCTCTATGTCGTTCTCTTTCTTGCTCACTGGTAAACATCTACTGATCAGGGACCTATCTAGATACTGGGGGAGAATTTGTGAAATTGTGAACAAGGCGATCGCTCAGGCAGTCAAGAAAGACAGTGAAGCGATGAGGGCGTAACGGGACGAATGGAATAAGATTTATACTGTATTCTTTTCATTTAGATAGACCTGACGGGGGGGAGGTGGGGGACGCGGCCAAAATGTCGCCGGCACTCCAAAATTTGGCGTCATAGGTTTTTCTTTGTTACTTTTTTTTGAAAAAAAAAAAAAATTTGGCGGGGAGTACGTACTTACTGCGAACAAGATCTCACTGGAGAAATCAACCATTCGAATGTTATGTTCAAAAGTGCGCAAAGGCTAAACCCGCATGCCATTAGCCGTGTTATATCACTGGGGTGAATCACTGTGTTTGAATAAACGCCACAGTCAAGCCAGTTATCGGCTGCTTTTCCACATTCAAACTCCGCCTTGACTCCGACATCATTTTCGGAAGTTTCCGCCGGTCAGTTCAAGTTGAGTTTAAGCAAATGGGCCACATGTGCCAAGGAAGATTTGGTGTTTAATACGATCGAGGTACGAGATCCCACCGTATTGAAGCGTCTGTCTCCGAGGGACTGGTCAATGGCTCCACTGTGACTAATAAGAGGAGTAACCAGATTCGTGGGAGTGGGACTCGCCCAGTCCCATTCTGCGCCTTGATCGATAAGGTCAAGCACGCAATATTTTTATGATCAGTGGGACTCATGTAGATTAGGGGGACTCGGAGCCCAGAAACAGTGGTAAACTGATCAATAGTGGGATTGATGCGCAATCAATATTTGTTCCGACGAAGCTGCCGCACTGATCTCGAGCTTATCTCCTCGAACTAATCACAAGTTCCCGCCCTCCTTCGACAATTTGAGCAGCGAGAATTGAGGTAATAATGAAGCCTTCATTGTTTTCATTATTTGAGACAGGTAACCTTGCTGACTTGATGTATCAACGGCCGTCTAGTATACTTGCAGCGCGTCGTCGGACTCGTCCATTTACTCGGGCATGGTGCTATATCTTTAAATTCAAATGGGTCTGTATTGCAGCGTGCATCAGCCCGCTTTTATTTGTCCATCAACTGGAATTGTTACGGTGAAGGCCATCAGGCGGCAAGGGCCACCCGAATCCCACTCTTCAATATCAAACCCACTGTCTGGTATGAAAATGTGCGACTGGGCAGTGATTAGTGGGATCGACGAATCCTGGCACTCCCACGAATCTTATATATACTCGACTAATAACGCGCGCAGCGCAGAGGTCCGATGCCGAATCAGATTCAGCTAATATGGGGTGAGCTAGAAAGCAAATTGTTAGCGAACGAGCTCAGAGCAAGCCGGCACGGATGCGATCCAGTACGCGAAGGCTAAATATTTCCTACACATATCGCGTGCTGCTGACGACGGTCTTCATTCCGCCGGGCGCCCCATCCCGGCCGAACGAAGAGTGTACGTCTATTATTACTTACATTCATTCCATTCCTACTTGGTTCCGCCCCCATCCCGGCCGAACGAAAGAGCTAATAATATTGTTTAGTGTCTTGCGCTGCGCATCGACGCACACCCATCCGTCGTTACCAGGCTACCTCCAGCTGCACCCACCTTTCAATCTTTAACACAAATATGATAGTAGTTGAGTGCTACTACTAGCAGCCGGCAGTACATACATCAAGTATTCCAAGAATATCTGGGACTTAAAGCAAACTTGAAGCCGCGAGGCTGGAATCCGCGAACAATCGCTGACGGCAGATCAATCAGTGAATCACGTGTTGTGACTTAGCGCGTTTGCCGACCTGACAGAGACCAACAAACAAACAAACAAACGCGTCTTTGTTTACAAACGCGGTGTCTTTGGGGTCAGCAGCACCTAAGCGTCTCCGTATACGCGGGGGCAAACATCCAATCTATTGTTGGATGTTGTGCTGGTGCTTGCCCCCCATATGGCCAGGAAATATCGTCCTTTAGCTGTGGCCGAATCGAAAGGTCGCCGCGCTTGAACTTCCTCACTAAGGCGCCCTGTTTTCTTCCGCTCTCCTCCGTTCGGGTCTCCGAGCCCATCATCTCCACCTCGGCCAGTGGCGTCGATGAAAATCAAGCGTTTGAGCTACGGCTACTCGCGGCGGTCAAAAGAACGGACCCAGTATAAGGTACGCCTTCCGTCGTCTTCATCTTCTGAGTAAAGTCTGACATTAGCTGTAGAACATAAGTAACTCGAAAGTGATGGTGGCCAATGCCGCCCAGTGTTGTGTAGGATTCCCCAGCAGGAGAATCGCCGGCCGACATCCTCAAGAGCGAACATCTCCTCCAGGCGCAAGAACGTGATCTAGACGTGGCCCGTCATTTCGTGGCATGCGGGTCCTTGGGAGGTATGCTTCCCCTCTGTTGCTCATTCTTCAATACTCACCCAGTGGCAGTTGGAGCCAGAGATCTTCCTCACTTGGCTCCGGGACTTTACCTCGTACCGTGACCCGCTCGTCGCCCGCAAGTGCCGTACTGACAGGAGGTTCTCCTCTGTCAACCTCCTCCTCTCGTTCCTCTCCGCTATCGCGACCATCGACCGCCTCACCGCCCACAACGAGATCACCTTCGCCCTTCTCTACGCCATCCTCGTCCCTCGCACGCTCGTCGTCGCCGGTCGCCCGCTGCGCCACCACCGACCCTGAGCGATTCTTCCGGCTTCACCTCTTCACCGAGGCCTGGCGCCCCTGTGCGAGCAAAACAGCCTCCGCCCCCGCCACGTCCTCCGCGTCAGAGTCGAATCCGAGTCCGAGTCTGCTTCGGAAGACCACTGCTGGCACGTTCGTCGCACCCCGCCGTCTGTGCAGCGCGCTCTCGAGCCTCTCGAACGTATCTTCCCTGGGCTGGGAGCCACGCGGGTGCCAGTTCCCACACGAATTTCGAGCACTCCACCCTCCCACAATCCAAGTCAGAGCCGACGCACCAGCCGAGCAAAAGTCCGAGTGGGAACAGCGTCGAGCCGACCGCCGACCTAGCCAAAGCCGCTCATCGACGTCGCGGCGCTGAAACTAAGGACGCTGCGAGCATGCCGAAGTCGAGGATGGTGGTTAGTTCGGGCGCGCCTACGACAACGACCACAAGTACGGCCATCACGAGCCCAAGCGCGAGTCCGGGGGCAGGGGTGGGAGGTAGTCCTATTGTGCAGTCGCAGCCTCCGCAGAATCGGGACGCTTTGAGTGAACGGCTGCAGCCGGTCGCAGTCGCGAATGCTACAGGAAAGACATCGCCAGCAAAGCCCGTCGCGGCGAAGTCGACGCCACGCGTTTGCGACCGTCTCGACTGCACTGAAGCGGACGTGGGCGGGCGCGGGCGCGACAGCATGCTCGGGCGCGATCTTGCGGATTTGCTCGGCACGGGCGGGCGTGACTGCACTGCTTATGAGGAGAGGGGAGGTTTCGCTGAGGGGCTTGAGCCTGCGGCGATGGTGAATGGGGACGTGAAGGAGAAGAAGGACGATGAGGAGGAGGAGGGGCACAGGAAAACAGGGATAGCATCGCGCCCATTGCGGTCCAGCAGCGCTCACCGCCGCCGGCGTTTCGCCGCCCTGCGCCCTCGCAGAACCGGAGCATGAAAACCGGAGCATGAGAACATTCAGTGAGTTGGGGAATATGCCAACGAGGCAGCGGAGTATCACCTCGTGCCTGTGCCTTCGACGACATCAACGTTTGCGGTCTCTAGGCAAGTCATTCTAGGGCCTCTAACCCCACGTCCAATACCTCCTCGAGCTCGCCTCCACATGCTGGCTCGTCAACGATGCACAGCCGTCTGCGTATACCAATCTTACAGCGCGACAACGGAGCAGCCTAATGATGCCATTAAGGCAACAACGCGCTATTCCTGCAGCACCGTGCCAGTCGCCGTCGCGACCCCCCGCCTCGATACTCACAAGCGTCATCCCGCCTAATCGACCGTTCGGCGCCCGCGGACCCAGATGGTGGTGGCGTAGCAGGCGATGGCAGCTGCGGGGGAGGAGTAGGGGGCCTTGGCGGGTCAGGGAGGCGGGGGAAGGGGGAGCGTGTATGGCGTGGCGGATGTGGGTTTGCCGTATGGGATGTGGATGGCGATGGCCAGGTGGGCATCGCCCCATGGTGGCGCTGGAGCGCGGAGCGAGTATGAATGCGGGGGCTCAGGGGGCGCAGGGGTGATTGGAGTTCGTGTATGGGGAGATGTCGTTCTTACCGTGGACATCTCGCTGTGTAGGGCAATAAGACTTAACGGGAGCGGGAGTCCACGGGGTACTTCCCGCTGGTGGCGACGACGCCTTCGCCCTGACAATAGACCGAGACTGGAGCTCGGCGCCAGAGAGTCCATCGCGCGGCAGACAAGGTGGTGAGGCCACGCGACGCCTCCGCCGTCCCGTCTGACCCCTAACCCTAACACCCCTACGCGTATTACATCGGCATTCGCCGGTAGTCATATCCATTCGACTGTTACTAGTATCACAGACCCTTCCAGATTTACCCTCCGACTCGGCTCGATTAGCTCCGACTAATGCCCTCTTCCGACTATTAGGGGGGCGCTGTCCGTTCTCTACTTATCATGCATACTTACGTGTCGCGTTTCCCACAATGAGCCCTCGATTTGAATCCATTTTGTAATCCAATGCAAACTCTGAATTTCTTTCTTTGGGCTTACTTACATTCTGTAACTTATCTATGTCCATACCCTTGACTCGTTAATGCAAACCTATTCGGTTGGGAAGATAAAACACATTTCGGAGATTTTGGCAATATATTGGTTCTTGTCTTCGAAGACGTGAATTCCGGGACTTGATCACAGGAGATGAGACACCCGCTACAATTTGTATGTCTTTTACTGCACAGCGCCAATTGCGCCTCACAAAACCCCCAACGCGATCGCAACCAATGCACCCAACTAGACTGGCGCTCGCCATCTGGTTTCGAGACGCTGGGCCTGTCGGGTGGCTCATGGTTCGTGGTTTGTGGATGGGACATGGATAGTAGCTCAAATGAATGGCAAGCCGCGCTCGACCTCACGGTTAATTACTGAGACAGAGTAGACTTATGCACCAAATCATAACTTCAGTCTTTCCCCAAGTCTAAAGAGAATCTAGTTCTCACAGCTAGTGCTCAGGTTGAACATACTGTCACAAACATTCAAGTTCAAAACAGAACTTCGATGAATCAAGTCTTTTCGGATAGATTTTATTATTTTAACCATCGACTCACGGTATATTTCTCTCAGAATCATCTGAATGGAGTGAATAAATCGAACTACATGAAAAGGTCCAGAGTCCAGACGTGACGTTCGACCAGCAGACAAATCTCCAAACTCTCTGAACACACCGGGAGCGCAGCCGACTTCGCTAAGGCAGAAGGTTTACAAGTCTATTTCTTGGTTTTGTGCCTCATCTCAAACTTACTTACGTGTAGCTTCTCTATCGCGATCAGTATCGTTGTGTTTTGACCGGTCGCATAGACCGTGCCTCATTGGACAAAACCGAACAGAACCCTGAACTATTTCCTGATCTTGCTCCTCTCGTCGCACCGCAGGCCCCCGCGGTACCGGGTGAACTTGTATTTGACCTCGAGGTCGCGCACATCATCAGTCAGTCACTTACAGACGGCATCGGTGGTCTCTCGGCAGCAGCGGCGGCGAAGGTCTATCGTCTGGTCCCGCTATTGTGATAATACTCTGACCATCCCTCAGTTAGACTGGGCGTCCTCGGCCTCGGCCATTCTTGATCGATTCTCAGGGATTGATATCAAGCGATTGCTTGGAGGGACCGATCTTCATAGCGCGATTAACGGCTTTATGGCATCAAATGAGGCACATGCGCTATTCGACCGCCTTGACTTTTGTTAATTCCAGCGAGGGTACACTCATTTTAAACTGCGTCTCGTATCTGATATATGGCTGCCTTAGGATGCCCAGGATGAGATCATCCCTAACACGTATGACGTCCTCTACCTGCATCGACGCGTAATGGCCACATCCAGCGGCGTGTAACGTTTACTGAAAGGGTCCTAAATGGGAAGACCATCCCTCCTCCCAGCTCGGTCCTGCTCGGCCTGCATGCTGCGTGCGCAAGGATTGCACCACATGTCTGGAGCTGCTGCCATTCTTGACGACTTCGACCGAGATATCCCTTCGACGGCCGTTCTTACCCAGGGATTTTCTGATATGCGAGCCGACCCAGTGGCTGCTCAGGAGCTTGCTCGTGCATTGTACCGTCTTGCGAATGTGCGTTCTGTATACGTCTATTAGCTAACCACCCCTCCATCATACATCCCTCTGACTCATCTTCCTTGTTTCCTTGTCTATCTACGCCATTTTGCGTAACAAGAGTATTTGCAGCGAAGATTAACCGTTCAGCAAATGCTCTAAAAGCTGTGTGATTGCGCATATAATCGCACTCTCTTGTCTCCTTCCGTTTTCATGACAGATTGCGGACCTCCCATGGAGCGCAAGTATAATACAACCACAGTAGAGACCGATTGTAGCTCGATTCAATCTGCAAGCTCGCGGAAATAGCAACGTTACCGTGCTAGACTCCAGTGCGCCGGCGAGTCTTCGCGATGGCCGTACGGATGTCGAGCAATACGAGGCCTTCAAGACCATGGGCGATGCGGATCATCAGCATGTGAGTGCCTTCCTTTTTCCACTCATCTCGTTCTTACCCGCATTTCAGGCTATCGCAAAGGTTGCACGCCACGACTCGACCGCCGATATCAAAACCGTCTACACACGCGTTAAGGGCCAAAAGAATGTGACCACCGGCCTTCTTGAGGATGGTGCAATCTGTCCTGTGTGCACGTAAGTGATTTTTCACGCTTTCTATTATCTCTGACTCTTCCGCAGACGCAAGGGAGTCTCAGGCTCTGCTTCATTCCTCACTGGCAGTGTCTCATCGCTCCGCAGCCATATTGCATGGTGTGTTTATATCTTCGATCTCGTCTGTAATCACTCTAGGGTTGGGCATCCGATACAGTGTGATGAATGCAATCCCTCGTTTAATCATGCCCATCATTGACAGAACCGAATCGTCCCACCGACCACGCTTGAGCCCTTGACATTCGCACTCATGCTCCCACGTGCACCCAACTGGGTCAGCACTCTTTTCAGTCGGTTACATGCCTGGCTTACAGTAATGTGCTTCCTCGAGCTTTCGATGCCTGGGGGTCGCGGCATTGAGGTACGATGAACTTTTGTTAAATAACCACTCCTCACTCCCCCACTTTGCGTCTGTTCAAACCTAGCTCAAGCGGCTATGGGAAAAATGTCATTCCCCGCTCGCAGGTTTGTTTATTTCACTTAAACTTCAAAATGACATGAAATGACATGGTCGTTCCTACTCAAATTACTTGCCACTCGCGGAGCGAAACGGCTACTATACGGACCGAGCAGAGCGAACTTGAATCCTATAAGCCATATCTATGATGAGTTCCTTCCCGTAACCGCATCGACTCGCAAATTAATTATTTCGCAGTCTGTTAGTCTGTTACCATCGAACGGGCCCGATGCTTCCACCGCCACTCCGGTTTCCACCAGAGTGCAAAGAGAATCTCGCCCCAGTTCTCGACATCTTGCTTCTCCAGTTTTGTAGGCCGAGCGGAGGGCTCCTACAGCTTAACTTCTGGCACGATTCGTCCGACCACCCCTCCAGAATAACGATCTGAGTATTCCTTCAGGTAGCACGGGGGGAATTCGAAACAGATTGCAAAATCCAAAGAACCGGTCATCATTCCCTTGTATCGACCCGACGGTTACCATGTGTGGACATGTCCTTGCAAGCAGTGAGTTTCACTATTACCATTTTCTCCCTCCTTTATGTTGACCTGCGCTCTGCCATAGCTGCATGACCAAGCGCATCCAGGAAGCCTCGGAGTGTCCCAAATGTGGGTGCACCCATGTTGCTGTACTGCCTCTTTCGTCTTCACCTCGAGGGGTTCACGCCGATTTGATTCGAGCCCGAGCCTGAGGTTGCTATTCGAAACATTCCAGTTCGATCCGCCTCAGGCTTGCTCTCCTGAAATGTGTTTTATTCGCCATATCTGTCGGCTTGGCTGTCTCCCTGCTTTGTACAATCCAGTTGTAGTAAACTAAACTGTTCAAGTTTTAACTCATCAAATTTGATTTTGCGGAAGAGCAAGGATCACTTGGAGTAAGTATCCGAATTTTGAGTTCCGGAAAGTATGGGTGCAGTACCGAAATACAGGATATAAGCGGTGGTAAAAGGACGCCGTTAATGTCACAGATGTATTTGACGCACCACACCTGTTTCTGGCACGATTCAGAAGAGTTCTGATTTCAAGTCAACGTGTACAGTACATGAACGATGAATCTGAGACCGGCCATTGGATAACGACGAACAAGAACAATCTCTTGCAGACCACACGTAATGAGTTGAGGGACACACTATGAAACTCGCAAGGTATGGTATAGAATAGATAATTCGAGGATATCGAAGACGCTCAAGAGTCCTTAGTGAGCACCCCGCGCACGTCCCCGCTCTGTGTCCACACCGCAAGCATCCTTTCCCGTTCGCTCGACCTCTCTCTTCTACCGAGCGTTTGCGTCTCGTCATCGTGCCCGCGTGCCACGACCTGGTCGCCCACCCTCCGCTGTCTACTCTACCCGTCGTAAGCTAAGTTTTTCTGGCGTTCGCGTTCGCGGTCCCTCTCGCTCTCGTCACTTGCTTCTGGGCAGTCCGAGCACGAGGGCAGTGCATGAGGTCTTCCCTGCTCCTCGCACACGCCGCATCGCGTGTGCTATGAATGACTCATCGTCGTCAGCGCCTCCAGAGAACACCGAATGCGCGATCGTCTCGGGATTGTACGGGATGGGGCGCAGCAGGCGCGGTGGACGGAGTTCGGATGCGAGAGGAATCATCAGCTTTATCTCAGCTCGCTCCCGCTTGCCCTTCCTATGGTCCCTTAAGTGGGGGCGTACTAGGCGTCGAGATAGAAGACGGAGCTCGTATTGTAATTGCTCATGCGTGGCGTCTCCGAGTCGTCATTTCTCTCAATGGACCAACCGCACCCACGAGCCGCGCATTTCACCGCACCTCCCCTCCTGCTCGCGTGCGTTCCGCCGTTTCGCACCCCAATCCATGGGGTCAAATCACACGCCCTCCTCGCGGAGCTGCACCACGTCCTCCACGAGGGTCATCTTCGACAGAGTCTTGGGAATATCGCCTCTGCCGCATCCACCACATCCAATGCGCACTCCACCACCACGCGCTGGAGGACGTTCGGGAACGTGAGGAGAAGCACGGTGCGGACCTGGCGCATGCGCGCGCGTTGTGCGCCGTTTTGACGAGGGTGCGTGTAGGCGGCAGGGGATGATAAGGAGCCGGAGTGCGTACTGGTGCCGTAGCGGGGGGAGAGGCGGTAGGGAGAGGGAGTGCGTAGGAGGTGTGCGGCAGCGAAGGCGGCGGGGACGTATCGCAAAGTCGTCTACCCGTGCACCCGCAAATGGGAGACCCTCATTTGCTCCGCGCATCAGCGCCTCGAGACCAGCATACTGCGGCAAATGCGCGATCGTCTCCGGCACATACAGAAACGGACGCAATAGCCTCAGCGGGCTCGCACCGGCGCCAAAGGAATCGTCGGCTTCATCGTCACGTAGACGCCCATCGGAGGCGGGCTCGGTCTCGTACCCAGCGTTGGCGTGGACAGCACGGGTGAGGTATCGCTGGTCGTCGTCCTCGTAGTCCCCGACGGTCGTCTCACCCTGCCCGCTCGTGGCCCTCGACCTCTTCCATTTCCCTGTCTCGTTGCTGCCTTCACGCATTCCGCCTCTTCGCGCACCAATCCATCCCCTCAAACCACACCCCGTCCTCCTCACGAATCAGCCGCACTACCTCCCTCGCTGTCATCTTCGCCGTGTGCATCGCCGGTCGAGCGTGCCACCCCCGCCCCCCGACTGCGATCCCGCCGATGGCCATCCCTTTCCCCGCGACCACTCGGCCACGACGCGCCGCACCACTCATGGAACACAAGGAACAGCGCGGCGCGGACCTGGCGCACATGTGCGCCTTGTACGCTGCTTCGGTGAAGGCGTACGTAGGTGGGGAGGGCTGTGCGGGGTCGGGTGCGTCTGCAGTACCACGGTGGGGGAGCGCAGAGGCGGAGGTGTGCTAAGGCGGGAGGACGGCGGGGACACGAAGCACGCGACGGAGTGGACTGCCCGGATCGCACAGTCGTCTGCACACAGAGAATGAGAATGAGCACGTTATAATTATGCAAGAGGAAAGAGGGAAGAAAGTGCGAACCTATCCTAGCACCCTCGATTATAATGACATCCACCGGAGCGAGCGGCGCACTGTCGCGGTATTAGCGTAGCGCTCGCGGTCTGACTGTGTGACGAGGACGATCTGCGGGGTCCGGCAGGTGCAGGTGTCGTCGTCCCTGCGCCCAGCGCTTCGCCATCATAGCCTGCTTCGTCGACTCGGCCCAGCGCGTCCGGGCGTGCAGTCATCCGCGGCAAAGCAGCCGCGAGCCACGCCAGGTACGCCGTTGGGGGTACTCTCGCCAAGTGCTCATAGCGCCCTTCCCGACCGCATCTTCATGCCAGAACAACCGTGGCTCTGCACCAATGCACCTCGATCTATTGAGGGAGCGAGGGGTGCAATGAAGGGAGGGTCTTCGAGTAGCCGTCGCTGACCACCGAAACGTGAGATACACCCAGAAAAAGGAGAGCGCCCCGCCGGGTAGCGCGTCCACATCGAAATACCGCCACGGACGGGTAGCGACGTGGGGAGAAGGAGTACGAGACGTTATGAAACGCATCCCGGGGTGCCCGATGGAAAGAACGGCGGCGTGGGCGGACGTGGACGAGAAGGAGTGTTGCGGGGCGTCGAGTCACGTGAGCTGACTTGGTGCACGACAAAACTTCAATTCTGGTTCCGCCTCAGAGCGAGCGAGTTGTGAAACGAAAACCACTGATATCGACCTTGTGAAAATGGGTTTCAGCTGCTGACGCACGTACGAGGAGGGAGGAAACTCACAATAAGAATTCGGGTTTTCGGGTCGTGAAGATCGCTATAACAATTCGGCTGCGCGTGTTGCGCTCTCCGCTCGTCTCGACCCACTCCCACAAGCTCCGACCAGTTCCCGTGGCGCTCAGAGCGGTGATCGAGATACAAACAGGCCGCGGGGGTGCGTCGTGCGTCTACCTGTGAATTGATCTAAATGTAGCACGCGACGGGGGCGGAAGCTGCTGCTGGTCGTGGAAGAGGAAGGAAGGCCACGCCGCGCAGTGCGTGATTGAGGGAATCCGAAGACGCCGTACGACTACACGCATCCCCGTGATGTGCATGTGTGAGGGAGAAGGTGAGAAGGCGGAGGCCGCCCGTGGGATGCGTTTGGAACGGCATGCGACGACGGCGCCCACGATGTGCGCAAGACGACTCCGACTCCTTCGCTTGCTTCCC
>JARJCV010000459.1:0-28859 GCA_029281435.1 Mycena haematopus
TGGGTCCGGTGTACGAGGCGGAGGAAGAGGTGGAGGAGCGAGGGGGCGCCGGGGGAGACAACACGCCTGGCACAGCAGCGTCAGCGCCAACGCCTTCGCCTGCGCCGCGCGCGTGATCCAGATCGCAGAATACAGCACCGGCTGTGCGTACCCGTTCCACTCCTTCGACACGAGCGCGAGCGCGCGCTTGTGCGCCATGGTGGTGCGGTAGTACGCGAGGCGCGGCGCGAGGGACGCGGGGGTGAGCGCGGGGGAGAGGAAGGAGGAGGGGAGCTCGAGGGAGGGGAGGGCGCAGGCGGTCGACGCGGAGATGGAGAGGGGCGAGTCGAATTCGGGGGAGGAGGGGTAGGTGGAGTATTCGAGGATGAGGATCCAGAGCTCGGCGGGGAGCGAGGGGAGGACGCGTCTGGGCGACGGAGATTGTGAGGGTGTGCGTCTGGAGGAAGATGTCAGTGTCGGGGTATAGCGAAGAGCAAGACAAGGAGGCTTACCGCGATCGACCATGACGCGTCCTGGAAGGGTAGAAAGGTGGTCAGTATGCAGCCTTGCGGATCGAAGCGAGGAAAGGGACAGAATCAAAGGGAGGGAGGAATGGATAGGTACCGCGTCCCATCGGAGATGGCGCATCCGAAGCTGAGAGACTCATCGCAGCTCCAGAATGCGCACTTTTCGCTTCGGTCGCCCGGGACGACTAAGACTAGCCCAGCCATCCACGATGCACGACCACAGTACCCAGCCCAGCCCGCGACGCATACAGCATCTGATCCCTTTCAAAAAAAAACACGAAAACAAATCCAAAGCCAATAGGCAAAAAAACCCGGGACGTGCACGAAACCAAAACGAAAACGAAAAGGAAACTAAGAACGCAGACACATGTGTCTGTCTCGACTCTCGACACCACGCGCGGACGCGTACAGGGCCCATGTCCCATCGAAGATGGCGCCATCCGAGACCCCGCCGCAACAGAAACGACGCGCCGGATCTCATCCGCAGGATAGCGCAGCAGCTGCAAATCGCGCCCTTTGCCCTTGGGCCCGGGCCAAGGCGACCCGGTCGCCGATACCCCGAGTCCCGTCCAAAAACAAATCCCCCACAAGAAAACCGGGAATCCAAATCCATAAAACCCGAAATCCAAACCCCGATCCCGATAGACAAAAACGCGGCACGCGCACGCAACTGAAGACACCGGGGTCTCCAATACCCCGCGCAGCCCGCAGCATTTACGCACAACCATGCGGACGCAGACGCGGACGGGACGGAGGATGACCATATCAATCCCGATCCTATCATATCATCGCGAATTGCGACGATACACCGGGGCCCCGCACGTACACACAGAGCACGCGATGTGCTGGCCACCACGCCAACGCGGACGCGGACAAAGACGGAGACGCGGGCGGGACGGAGGATGACTGTATCATCGTAAATCCCCCGATGATACACCGGGGCCCCGCGCTGGCACCCCGCACTCCCCGAGACGAAGACGCGGCGACGCAGAGAGGGATAGAGAAGGAAAGCAGGGAGAGGGACGAGGAATGGGGAATGGGCTCACTTAGAGTGCGTATGCGTCCTACAAACACAGGGGGAGGGTATATCAGCGTCAAGTCAAATCACATCAAATTCGGGGTGAGGCGGGGCGGGATGAATGGGCAGGCGAGGGAAGGGCAGGAAGGGGAAGGGGAAGGGGGAAGGGCAGGATGAAAGGGCAGGGGGAAGGAAAGGGGAGGGGACGACGGCGGCGGCGCCCCAAATGCGATGCGACGCGACGCCACCGAAGTCACCGTGTCCGATCATTTGTATTTCGTGGCAGGGGCGCGCGCATCCGGTGTCCCATCATCGCCCCTTGTTTCCGTGCGTGTGACGGAGGGGAGGAGCATAAACGCCGCCCCGCCCGAGTCCCACCCCGCAAAAAGAAATAGAAAATAGAGGAAGAAATGGGCATGCGAGCGCGAATGCGCAGGGGAAAGGAAGAAGAGAGAGCGACACCCACCTCAACCGCGAAAACACGCGCGACATGCGCCGCCGCACGCTCACACCCTGTGTGTCCGCGCTCTCATTCGCTTTCGTGCTTGTGCTCGCTTTCGTGATCGCCTTCGTATTCGGATCCGGGCTCGACGCCGACCCGGTCGACGCCCAGCTGCGGAGCGTCAGTGCCGTCTGTGCTTGTGCTTGTACTTCGGGTATCGCGGATGTCGATGTCGCTGTCGATGGCGATGTCGTCGAGGAACGGGACGGGGCCGGGGACGCGGACGACGTCGTCCTGGTACTCGTCCTCATCGCGATGGGGAACGACGGCGGGGGGTACGCATAGGCGTTTGTGAGGATGGTGCCGCTGCGCATGTCTTTCTGTCTTTCTGTCTGGCTGTCGGGTCGGGTCGCCTTTCTTTCTGTCTTCGGGTGGTATCGCTCCACCAGACGCAGGTCGTACGCGAGGCCTCGGGGTATGTCGGAGTCGGATGTCGGTCGCGGGAGGACGAAGGAGAGGTGGGGAAGGGAGGATGGGGAAGGAGGAAGGAAGGAGAGGCAGGCGACTTGTAGGCGCAGGCACCCACCGTCCATCACATGACTTGACACTTGACAGCTCGCTCGCCAATCGCTACATTGGGCAACTCCGCTAGTTGAGTTTAGCCGGTTCGCTAACTTCGCTTATCCTTAGTCGCTTATTCAAGTTATTGCCAATTGGCAATCCATCAAATCACAATCACCTGCACAGTGCACAGACAGAGCATTAATCTTTAATCTGCGCCCGTTCAAGCAGGCTGTCCTGCACCACCCCACATTAAATAATTAATCTCTTTCCGCGTTCCCGACCGGCGCATTCCGCGTTCCCTCGGCGCGTTCCGAAATTACTTATTCCCCCTCCCCCACTCCTATCCTCCGCTTCTTATTCGTACGCGTACGCGTCGCCCCGGCACTACTACCTCCCGAATATTAAATTCCGATCGTGATCCCCGTACAGCCCCGAAGGCCTAGCCTAGTCTTCGAATTTCACCTCGTGAGTCAGGTCACGTGAGCATTCGGGCTGTCCACTTTAAATGTTAACGCTGGCAACTGAAATTAAACCGTGGCGTTGGGCGGGTTATGTATGTTCGCTCTGGAATAATTCGCAAGAGTCCGAATTTCAAGCCTAAATGCTAATAAAGCGGTTCAACATTGCAATGATATACGTTTGTAGATTGTCGTCGGCGTTTCATGTCTTGGATTCAAGGTATTCTGGGCCTCGGGGGGCTTCGCGATCGTCTTTGATGGCCTCGTTCTGGGCCCAGATGTCTTTGAATTCGCGAGAAATCTTTTAAATCCCCGAATCCCGATGAATTCCACTAAGACTTAAGTACTTCGAGTTGCCTTCACGAAAATGCTCATGTAACAATGATCAAGTCCTACACAGCTAACTCATCAGCAAAAATGACAAGTTCGTCTCCTAACTTTGAACAAGAGCGAAAAACAAGTAGGAAATTTTCATCCTCGAGAGGGCTCGATTTCTCTGAGTAGAACGCGAATATGCCAGTTGCATATGCACCGACACGATGGGAGCCTGAGTCTTTTTTTTCGTGGCTGAATCCAAATTTCAAATGCACTTTGAATTCTGGAATGCGGAATAAATCTCAATCTCTCAACCACGGGAGGATTTGAACAGCAATCTGTCATGGTTGTGGTCAGAGTTAACTGGGCAGCTTTCCGAGGCCCATTCGTCAATGGCTTGCCATAATATTGGTTGAGTTGCAAGCCGCACCCCCGCCTGTTTAAAAGCGGCTTAGATGTTCAACCCGGCGTCAATTCACATTGGACTTGTATCAGGGTGCTAAAGTATACTTAGGCCCTGTTCGGGATCCCGAAATAAAAAGTGTAAATACTAAATTCCCCCGCCAAACGGTGTAAATAGTATTTAGACCCTAAATAGAGTGTATTTATTTACACAAAGGTGTTCGGTAACTTGCCTCTAAATCGGATTTACAGTCACGCCATGACGTGGCGGTAGTCATGCAATCGCGTTGCCAGGAGCCGTAAGCATCGGAACAACCGGCCGAATTGGGCTCAGAGCGCGAAACAAGTACAATTCTCGGATGGATCCCAGGGGAAATATTCCATTACTTTTTCAGACCCTAAAGATAAAATTTTGCGACATTTTTGGGTGCGAAAAATGCGTGAAAACACGCTGCAGGTGTGTCTCAATTAGCAGCAATTAGCGGACACAGCTTTGTGACGGTCCGCGCAATTATGTGACTGTGCGTGTAAACAGCTGTGACTGTGGGATACTCTTTTTGGAAGGGTCTAAATAGGATTTATTTACAGGTGTAAATCGTAATTCGGGATCCCGAACAGGGCCTAAGTAAATTGGATACAACTGGGCTATGTTCCACCTCAGAAATTGGCCCAAGAGCACTGTCACTTCCTTCGACACTTCCCTGGTGATTTGACCACCTGTCCCACGTTTACATAAGTGCCATACAAAGTTTGACTTACTTACTCAACATTTTATTCGGTCTGCTTGAGGTTTACTTAGAGGTTGAACTGAAGTTACCCAACAGCGACGAGCGCAGGAATGTCCACTGTACTGATCATATAGTGTGTGGGAAGATACTGGACCTCACTATGTGAAAAGACGTTGTCAGATTCGGCCTAACGTCCAAGGTGTGAAATTGTCTGGATTTTGAGTAGTTTTCGAGCTACACATTGCCTCATCCCTCATAACACTTCAATCACGCCCTTAACCACACCCACCAACTTCAAAATCCTATCAGCCTCCCCTCCAAAGCCCGTCTCATCCGCCTGCAAAATCCCCACCCCAGCCGCCCTCTCCCCAACCTCCCTCGAAAACTGCTGCACGAACACCTGCCTCCCCGAAGACGGTGTAAACGGGTCCAAGACCCCCCCGCGCGTGTGGCACCGCATCTCCTGCGACCTCGCAATCGCGTTATGGTGCGCGTCATAGACGATGACAAGGACACGCCCGCGTAGGCCCTGCGTGAGGTTGTTGCACTCCGTCCAGACGTCGGTGGAGAGCCGGCCGTCGCGGTAGAGCGTGGCTGTGGACTCCATGGTTTTGCGCGATCCTACCTCCTGGCGTTTGGTTTCGGTGAGAGATGTGGAGCCGCAAGGGAGGACAGGGTGCCCGGGGCAGGCCACGGGGAGTTCTTCGAGCCCGTTCGGACTGCCCGTGTATTGTCAGCGGCGTAATGTTTGTACTGGGTAGCGATACAAATCACCTCAGTGCGCTCTTTCCGGTCCCAGCTGGGCTCAATTATTAGACATGGGATCGGAACGGACTCCGTGAAATCGACTTACAGATTTCTTTCGTCCATAACGATCTGGGTGGTTGAGAAAGGGAAAGACTTTGCCAAAAGGAACAGGTGACACATACATATTTGTGGTGAAGTTTTCAACCGCTTTGATATCATAATTCACAGTGGGACCTTCCCCCACACCCTCGCCGCCGCCCCGTACGCCGCCCTCGCCGCCCTTCCCTCCGCTGCCTCCTAAGAACGAGAAATCACGTCCTCCAATCAATTTCCCTGTAGCGTAGTACGCACCAGAGATGTGGGCAACGAGCGTCGCGAATTCGTTAGCACTCTCGCGAGACATGGGTCGTAACAGTACTGATGGTAAATGTCAGCCCCACGCAAGGATTACCACAGGAGCTTGGAAGAGCCACCCACAGAAAGGATGTAAGTATCCCAATTTCAAGCCTGCGCAGTGGGCTTGGGGTGGAACCAAGACAAGAGTCACTAGTGGCGACCTTGAGCGCCTCGTGGCAGCACGCACTTTCGCACGATCGGAGTTCGGTTGTTCTATTCTATTCGGCGGTCACAGTAAGTATAGCGAACAGGCGCGCGCCGTCTGTCCCCCAAAGCGAAGCTGCATGGCGGTCTGAATTGGATTCGAGCCCGCGAGTGAGACTGCTGAGAGCGAGGATGCTATTGTATTGAAGGAGCGCGGCATCTTGAGGCTGAGAGAACGGCAAGGGCGCTCCTCCTTGTCTAAGATTGCGGAATGCACCTTGGGCTTGAAGCAGCGCGAGGGTTTTCCAGACAATTGTGGGTCGGAGGCCCTTCGAAGACCCTCTGTGTCGCTTGACGTCGTGGACACAGCCGATAGCGTCGCGCTCGAGATCTCGGCGATTTAGGGTGGGATGGCGTGCAATTTGAAGCTTGAGACTAGACTTCTGAGCGGGGGCCAATTGAGTGGGATGATGAAGGGGACGGTAGCTTGAAGGGCGACAGTGGGAGGTCAGGGGGAGGACGAACCAAATCAAAAGTCACGCCACCCGTTGCCGTCAAACGTCCCGATGCGATCAAACCGGAATCATCATTTTCCTCTCCTCATCAAGCTCCTCCTCCCTTGTCGCGATTTTTCCTCAAGCCGTGGTTCCTATGTCTTTCCCTTAGGCTCGCGCCTAACAGTTCGCCTCTGAGTCAAACCCCCCAATAAAACTAGCTCACACGTCAAGTCACTCAAGTGTCGCCCCCTGAAAAGCAACGCCTCGCCCTGTTTCCTTCGTGGCCCCTGGCCTGCGAACATAATACCGAGTCGATAGGCAGGTCGATCTCGCCTCGTAATCTCAGGCCTTGAATGAGCTGAGCTGAATGATCCCTTCGAAATAGATCTTCCATACTCCCCCTCTGCGCGACTGCCATTCGGACAGGCCCCGGGGATATCCTTTCTGGGGTTGATTTTTCTGATGAGACCCAAGCGCCTCCTCAGGTGAGTATTCCCAAGGCTATCGGTATCTTGTTCTTGTGTTTTTGTCTTTTCCTCATGACATTGGTACACTGGCCAGTGCTCCCCTTCGGACGTTTGTTTCCAGCTACAAGTCTTGGGAACTATTTGATATCTTGTCCTGACTCCTCAATGGATTTGATTCGACCTCAATTTCGAGTATGTACAGTACTGGGTGAGGTGGGTTGGCACTTGGCTGCACTTGAAACGGGCGCTCATTCTGGCGTCAGAAATTACAGTGACTGGCGACGGAACACAGCCTGGCACCTTGTATCTTTTCATGGGCTTAGAACATATTCCGGTCAACCTGGCGCCAGGTCCGCCAGCTCAAGACCATTTTCCTGATGAAGAGAAAAACATTTGGTGGGAAAGTCGGGAGATTCTCGACAAATCAGGCTAAACGGGAGGTATGACATAAAGGTCTGAGGTCTCACGTCTCACACTCTGACTTACATACACCGATGGCCTTTGACAAGGATACACTACTCTACGCCGTCGTGGGTGTAGCAGCCTTATCGTGGCTCTGGCGGAGGAGTGCGAAGGTAAGGCGAGTCATGGTACCGTCTTCTGTGGAGCTCAACATTCGTAGGACCCCATCACTGCACTCCTAGGCTCCAGGGGGCTCGTCTCCTCGTATATCGGTGCTTTTCAGTTCTTTACCCAAGCCAAAGACATCGTGAGCCGCGGCTACCACGAGTACCGCGGTGGGGTCGTCCGCGTCCCGCACCTGCTGCGCTGGGAGTATGTCGCGTTTGGTCCGAAGCGCATGGCGGACGTCGCCGCCGCCTCTGACGATGTGCTGTCCTTCCAGGGCGGCGCCGAAGACGTGCGCATTCTCGCCCCTTCTATCCAAATTTCAGCCTAATCTGCGACAGATCCTGCAAGCGGACTACACAATGAGCCACGAGATCACGGCCAACCCGTACCACGCACACACTGTGCGCACTGCGCTGACGCGCAACATCGCCCGGTGTCTGCCACAGATGCACGATGAGTTCGTGCGTGCGTTCGAGGACGAGTTTGCGTTGGATCGTACAGAGTGGAAGGAGATCACCATGTGGCCGCATGCCTTACAGGTCGTCGCGCGCACCACCGCCCGCGTATTCGTTGGGCTGCCGCTCTGTGAGTGTCGCCGTCGCTGCGGTCCATGCGTCTCACGAATCCATTGGGTCCAGGCAGGAACCAGGAGTACGTGGACCTCAGCATCTCATACACCCTTGCCGTCTTTGGCCGTGCGCAGATCATCGCCATGTTCCCCAGCTTCCTCAAGCCGTGCGTGTCTTCAAAAATCCACATGTACTGCTACTAACAAAAATTCCCTGCAACAGGATCTTTGGGCGCCTCCTCTCAGCCCGGCGGAGCTCGCTAAGGCAGGCGATGAAGACCCTTGGGCCCGTCATCGAGGAGCGCCTCGCCAAGGAAGCGGAGCTCGGGCCTGACTGGGCGGACAGGCCGGTGCGTTGCCGTTTTCAATAATAAACTGCACCACACTGACAGTGGGGCCACAGAACGACTTTATCTCGTGGCTGATCGACGCCGCGGAGGGCCCCGAGCGTACCGCGCCAGCCATCGCGCTCCGCATCCTCGCCACCAACACCGCCGCCATCCACACGTCCTCCTCGGTGCGTTCTTGCGGGTACTTGGAATTGATATCTATATTCATGTCATGTGCGCATGCAGGCGCTGACGGCGGCGCTGTACAACCTTACGACGTACCCCGAGCACATCGGTCCAATGAGGGAGGAGGCAGAGCGCGTCATCGCGGCGGAAGGGTGGACTAAGGCTGCGCTAGGTAAGCACCCTTCCTTCCATCTCTTTTACCCGCTTGTCTGACCCGGCACGTTAGGCAACATGATCAAGATCGACTCGTTCTTGCGGGAGTCGCAGCGCTTTGGGTCGGGGGCAGGTGCCGTGCCGTTCTTTTCCCCATCCCAGCCCCTTGCTGATAGATGATGTGTTTTTAAATCTAGTGTCGATGCTGCGCAAGGTCGTCGCGAAGGACGGGTTCGTGTTCGGAGACGGCACGGTCCTCCCGCAAGGCGCCTTTGTGAGCGTCGCGAGCCACCCCGCGAGTATGGATCCGGCGAACTACGAAAACGCAGAGGTGTTCGATGGTTTCCGGTTCGCGCGCGAACGTGATGAGGCGGGAGAAGGGAGCAGCGGGTTTACGCACCACATGGTGTCGACCGGCGCGGCACACCTTGTGTTCGGGCACGGGAAGCACGCGTGTCCTGGGCGGTGCGTTCAACTTTCCCTTATCTTATCAAAAGCAAATCTGCACCAAGTGTGTGTGTGTTTGACATCCTTCCGTAGGTTCTTCGCGGCGGCTGAGCTCAAGGCCATGCTCGCGCACCTGCTTCTCAACTATGATTTCAAGGCTCAGACGGAAGGCGTGCGCCCAAAGGACTTTGCGTTTGGGGTGTTTAATGGGCCGGATCCGAGGGGGAGGGTTTGGATTAGACGGCGGGTGCGGGAGGGTAAGCTGCAGTGAGGTGGTATTGAATTTCCTTCTCGTGTATAGTATGCAGCTGATTTGAGTCTTTGAGTATTGAGCATCGTTGAACAGACAGAGTCTGACCAAAGACATGTCGCATCGCGTCTTTGAGGTCTTTCCAAATTTGCCTAAACATGAATGACGGGGATCTACTTGGTCAAAGACGCGCGTCTTCGGGGAAAACGTATCCCGAGTTTAGCCATCGATGTAATTGGACTCGGAAATCTTGTTTATGAATCCCATATACTCGCTCTCCATGAAACCGGAATTTCGAATGGGAGCGGCCATCAAGAGGACCAAAGGCGAGGCACTCAGCAGCAAATTGGCACTTTGCAGCGGCACAGTTGCGGCATTCAGCGAGCGGGATACAGCGGCAATGTGAGTTTTCAGCAGCTGGCAGCGTCAGCCTAATGCATCACAAGAGCGCGGTGGGCCGCTTCGCGGGCCCACCACTTCGGCCGAAGGACTGGCGCTTGATTGGGCGCCAAACGAACACTTCTCGGAAAGTGGTGCCGGAGCGCTGATAGCGGAGTTTGAAAAGGCTTCAGACAGACAGGCGTAATTTTAGGCCTGATAATACTAATGGCGGTGGGGTGAAATGCGGAAAATAAAGAAAATAAATCGCAATAAAAGTGCCGCAACTGGCCGATCATCGTTGATGTCCCCGATACCACCAGCCTGTTACAGTAACGTCAATCTGGCATGTTTTCCCCTTCAAAATTTCGAGTTTGAGGAATGATTTATTTTGAAATTTTCTACGTCCTCAGATTTGGTATCGGTCCAGAGGTTCCCGAGGAAACAAAAAAATTGTGTGGATTCCCGATACCACTCCGTTGGTTGCCGGCGGAGTTTTGCTCGGAACGAGCGGCAAATCCTTCCTGTTTCGGAAGTTTCCCATCAACTCACTTCTTTTGCACATTCTTCGCAGCTCCCTGCTTACTGACATGTTTCGAGGCACCAGAGGAGAAGGATAGACATCTGCCGTCTTGTTTTTGGAGTCTCCAATGCTACAAATAAAAATTGCTGCCTGCCGGCAGCATTTACTATATTCTGCATGCTTCCGCTCGATTCTGCACACCGAAAGGCTTGGTTGGTGGATCCTTTATCCATATTAAACCCACATCTACTCATAGCTGCTACCATCATTTCAGAATGCTCAGTGCCTCACCAGGACGTCCGTGAGCACTGAGCTGTTCAACTGCTGGTGCATTTCAAGCCAATCCTGGTTTCAATCACCTCTGAATGAATTGCTTTCACTCCTCAAAGCCACCAATGCACTTATATTCCTCGAAGTCTTCGAAGCAGAGTTCGAATCACAACATCAGACAGCAACTCCGAACACGCCAATGCGGGCGCTGGAGTTCAATGAAGATTCTTTGCCTGGTTTACACATGGATTTTTGAGTTGCATAATAATGAATATATTGTGCCTCGACAATTGCATGTTACGCACAGAAACCGGCGGGAAATGTGCGAGGATTTCGAGATTAGGGGTCTCGGGCTGAACGGGCCGGAATCACGTGGATTTCAAACTCCGCCGGTAACCGGATACTGGTATCAGACACCGCCATCAGTATCGAGCCTAATTTTATAAAGAGAGCAAGGGGTCCGAAGATAAGAATAACCGACATCAGGTTGGGGAGGGGGGGTCGAGCCGCGGCTTGAAAAAAAACTTTTGTAGGACAGAAGTTTTTGGGCTGGAAATGGGTTGAAATGGGTTGGATTCACTACTAGACCATCCAAGGTACCTAAAAACCATCCTATTTACAAATTACATCAGCGTTTTGACAAATCGCTTGTGACTTGTTTGGCCTTGTGAGCTTGCCGGCAAGCTCACAAGGTAAAAATGCCAAAATCACCCTTGGAAAGATGTGAAACCCGGCTTGAGAAATATGCTAGAGAGTAACAAAAGACCATTTAAGTCCTCTTTGAGCGAAAACTCTCTGGGATCAGCCGAACTGATGCCAGAAACATTAAAATTATGTGGCATCCCGGAGTCGAACACTCGACCTTGTTGTTTTTGAAACTTGACTTGCCGGCTTGTGAGCTTTTCGCATTTTCGCAGTACCTTGTGGGCTTGTTTGGGCTTGTACAAGCTCACAAGGGATTTGTCAAAAGTCTTGAATTAGACCCCCACTTTGCCGCCATCAGTGGTCCCACGTCACTGTTGTCCACAATTGGCTTTCAGGTGGAAAATAAACAAGGACAACACTCCGGATCAGCGTCGAGACCAAGTTGAGACGTAGTACCAGCGTAGAATGGGAAAGAAAAAGAACCGTCAAGTGCGTCCTCTGACGTGTCATGTATTGGTTTATCAACTCACCGAGCTCCGGGTTAGAATGGCCGCGACGACCATGACGTCGGGGAACCGATGCATGCACACAGCACCATGTACTGTACCGGCTGCAAGACAGACGTCAAGGTCGGCTTCGGCGGCAAAGGAAACTTGGACCAGCACCAGACCACCGGCGCCTGTGCGAAGATACAGGCAGCATCTTCCAAAAAGAAGCCAGTTCATGCTTCTCTTGCCAATTTTTTTCCCAAGCCTAAGTTAGCACGGCGGCCCCATTGGTTCCATCGACCGTGTCAGCTCATATACCTGTACAGGGGCCTACGTTTGAGACTATGGCTGCGCCACAGGATCCTGGTCCTCAACCTCTGGAGCCAGTCCCAGCGGAGTGGAAGTTTCCTGTCGCTCCGTGCCCGAAAGCTGAGGCTCACATGCGGGAGCTTCGAGCCAAGATGTCCAACATACCTGTGCACGCGCCGCTGGCCGACTTGAGCCATCCACTGGCCAATTTCATACTCACAGTTGTCCCCGAAGACGATTGCAGCCCAGAAAATGACTGGGATCACATCCTACACCCGCTCCTGAAAAGGGCATTTGGTGTGGGTGAACTTGACTCCTGCATATCGTCTGACTATGTGAACCTTGGCAAATACGGACTCACCGGCTTCTGTTACGTCTTCGATTACTACATCTCCAAACGATGCCTTAAAGGCAATCAAATTGAATTGTACGTTGATTTCCTTCTGAACGCAATTGAACGGCGGTATGGTTTTATCTAGAAATTCCCTGCCTGTCGTTAATCATCAGTTTATCAAAGCTTTCCTACATCCAGCGATGCGGCTGGTCCTCGGATGCACCCTAAAGAAGTGTATGATGAGCTTCATCGTGCGTTACCACTGGCCAGCGAAGATTACGAACCCAAAGAACGCCAAATAATATCTTGCCCGGGACTGGAGATCAGATTTCCGCAAGGACGCTCTCACCATGTCGACTACCCGTTCGGCCTGCATCAGCAATACAGGCTTCCCTGGGATTATTATTCAAAAGGCGACAGATTTTTCGTACAATCTCACGACTGCCGCCGGTCGCTGGTCGCGATAAACAGAGGATGCGGGCCTTGCGAAGGGCTTCTCCTCAACGACGTATTGTGCGGAATTGTGCAGCGTATTCGATTCGGGATCCACCCGAACACCCCCCTCATTTACATGCCGATCAGCACCCTCGTCGAGACTGTGCGCAAAAAAGCGGATCAGTGCCGCGGTCTGAAATTGACAAAACTCAACATCGTTCAGAAGCTGCTTGGGAAAATGGCTGCGCTGGACGAACACAAGCAGTTTGTGATGGCAGTAGCGAGTGGGCGAGTGGAGCGTGTCGCACAACTTGTACAAGCTTGCCTTAACAATGGGGCCGGAATCCAGGGGATTGTGGAACGGTACCAGCGCGCTTGCCGGGAAGTGTATAACCCGAAAGGCTTCACTGAAGACGACAAAATGTTGGGGCTTTTGATTTTGCGACTCGGTGGTGCGCGTTTGGCCGGAATAGTGCATCGTGCAAAGGGATTACCAGGGCTCACGACTTTGCGCAAGAACACAATCATCCGGCCACTGCGCGCATCGATTGCGATGCCTACAGTCGAAGAAATCGAGGAGAATATAAAGGGCTGCATGGAAGGAGAGCCCGAGTCGACAGGGCCACCGGTCATACTCCACCGCGTTCTCATGCTGGACGAGATCGCCGTCGAGAAGCGCCCACGATGGGATGACAAGACCAACAACATTCTTGGCGCCTGCAGAGAGTGCGGCCCCAGAATTTCGCTCCAGCTGAATACCGCTGCCGATCTCGAGGTTTTCTTCGCTAGCCTGGACAATGGAGAGATACATCTGGCCAGCGAGGTGAGCGTAGCTCCAGAGGCGTGGCAAGATTCTCACGAGATCACATAGGCTACTGTTGCTGCATTTGGCGTCTTCTCCAAAGATCCGCGGGTTTACAGTGCCCAGCCGTGTTGTATTTCTGGAACTGACAAGACAGAAAAGGGACCAGCGCATGCCAAATTCATCCAGCAAATCATGACTGCCGGGAATAACAAGCGCGCTCGGGGCAACATCACCTACCGCACAATTTCCATCGCTTCCGATGGCGAAGCGAAGCGCGGTGCTGCTCTCGTCGAGGCCGCCATGAATCATGACCTGAGCCCTGATTCCCCCATATACCCTCTGCTCTCACCCCTCCAGCTCATGAATTTCCGTGTAGGCGAAGACGACGTGACCGCTGACAAGGACTATCGGCACGTTCTGAAAACGCTGCGAAATCTCTTGATGCGCCTGAAAGGCGTCAAAATCCTCGGTTGTATTATTACGCCGGCGCTACTGAAGAAACACCTTCATTCAGCGGGACATTCGCAAGCACAGGTCAACTCATTTTTGAACCCAAACGACAAACAGGACGTCGACCTGACTTACCAGATACTGAAATCACTTTGGTCTCTGTCAATTTCGCCTCCAAAGTCGGATCCGATCTTTATTCGAACACGCAACGCTCTCCGGATTTTTGGCCAGCTCGCATATCATATTCTGTTCCCTTACATTCGTATCGACCTCTCGCTTCATCAACAACTGGTTCATCTCAGCACAGCGGCACATATTCTCTTCATTCTATACTCCGACGACAATGCTGCCACCGCCTTCATGGCAAATCAGACCTATGTTAACTTGATGATCATGATCAAGAACGCCTTCTTCTGTGTCGCCAAAACCAAAATTGACATCCCAGACGGCGAATTCTTCTTAATTCTTCTGGGAACGGATCGCCTCGAGGTTCTGTTCGGTCTTATTCGGACTGCCATCGGAACCGATGCCAACTGTGATATCTACCAGTTGTGTACTCGCGCGTCGCATCTGACAGAAACCAGCATCATCCTTGCGAGCCGTCCACATTGGGACCGCAGCCCACGACGTTTACGCCTACCCATGATCATTAACGAGGCCGGCGACATTAGCCCAAATGCGGACCATATCACCCCGGCCGCTTGGAAGGGCGATGTTCAAGTCTGTAACGTCACTCTACTTACCGCATGGGTGCAGGGAAGACAAACGGCGGAGAAGCTTATTCCGCACGGCCGTGGAATTCTGACCGACGCCCGCCAGGCTGGTTACGACATATTTTCGCCGTGCGGTAATTCTCTTGTTCATTATCTGGATGAAGAATCACCCGCAGATTTCGACTTGGACCCTGATATACAGCCACTCCAAGACTCCATCACGGGTCTGGATGTCGACTCGCCGGCTGAAAACTCTTCATACAACGCCGACGGCGACTTGGAAGACGCTCTAGCAACCATGGAGCCAGACGGAACATTTTCCGCCCATGTGGAAATCGACGGCAAAATGATTCCAAAGGCTAGAGCCTTGAGCGCGATGATGCGCTACCGCGGAACTCGTTCTTCCACAGATCGCCTCAAACGTGTAGCCGGCCTCCCCAGCTTTAGCCCATCCATGGACGGCTCTGGGATTCTGGCGGACAGCGCACTCGGCGTCCCATCCCTACGGGTTGGAAATCCCGTCGCCCTCGTCGTATCATGCGAGAAAAAATTATTCCTGGCTGTCGCACAAGCTATCAACCTCTCTCTGACTTCGTCCTCTGTCCCCTCCATTCCGCTTGATATGCTTGTCGATTCCAGCGCGAGGGTAGCGGTTCAAATTCTCAGAATCAGACGTGCCACAATCGCTGATGATCCTACCGAGAAGCACGACTGGTGCTGGACGCAGAATTTTGGGGAAACATGCATGAATGTGCCCGGCAACTTGATTCATCCAATGAATCCCGAGGTATCGATGTTACAGGTCGGTAAACCGACATATCTGTTTGACTCTGGGACGCTTATTACTGTGGCGGCCACAATTCATGATCAATTGCGGCCAACGGACTTAATGCGTGTGCCGAAGGTCAAGAGAACAGATACCTTCCCGTATCGCGCCCAAGGTATGATTTTGAATCGTTGGGACTCCGTAACTGACAGAACTCAGGACAAGCCTGTTTCCTCGTTGTGCACGACGGTACCGATCGTCTGGGATCGGATAATGATCCCACTATTTGTTCAAAATGCTCCCCCGCTGTTCAGTTCGATTCCAATGGCCAACGTATACTCGAGCATATGGGAGGCCATATACTATTTGATCCCGCCTTCGATTCTCATGTGCAGCAGCCATGCGGGGCATGTCTCCGACCATCCCCACTCTGCAGCTTGTATTTTAAGCCTCGGCGCGGCACAACTGCGCAGCGACAGGTGGATTGGGCTCGCTCGACATGCGGTAACCCTTTCTCTTTCAACATGGCCTATGCAGCTGTATCGAAAGACGCAGACTCTCCCTGTTCTAATGTGCCGGTGCAGTGTTCCTTGTGCGAGGACCGCGCGCCGTTGGTTTGGACCTACAATCTCGCTGCGCATTGGCGTTACTCGCATAATCGCGCCGTTGGACCGTTCACTTACCTCACCGCTAACAAAGATCACTCCGATTACACGATCTCCAACAACGAGCTCAAATGGATGAAAATCAAGTGGGGCGCCCGTTTCACCAAATCCAAGAGCACGAAACAAAAGTCCAAACGTCCTGCGCTCACAATTTCGGCGGAACATACATCGGCCATGGCGCTACAGTGAGAATTTTCTTCGTATCTATCATGATAGCTCTTATATCTGGGATGATGCAGGGACGTCGCCGCTGAAAATGTGTCTTCCGAATTTACTTTAGCATCTGATTTGATCTTCGCACCTGATGAAAATTCGACTGGACGCAATTCACTCCCCCCCCTCCAAGATGATGAAGAGGAGTTCGGCTTCGAAATCCCTATGGTGGCGGCACCTGGTCCTATTCCAACATTGTATCCCTCCGAGGACGAGGATTTGATCGACAGCAGAAATTCACCAGACGGCGGTGGACCCGTTGAAGAGGAAGCTGAGATTTTACCTGCGGCGAGCCCTCCAGGATCAAATGACTTCGTCGCAGTTAGTGAATCTGGGACGTCGGCATTTGCGGATTGGGATCACATGTTGGTTCCCGGACAAGCCACCAGAATAGGACGCAAACGCCGTGTCTATGATACACAGCACGGTTGCGATTGCGGGGAAGTTCTGACCGACATTGAACGTCAGGATTCCGATACCGCTGTGCGTTGCGTTAAGGCGGGTTGCGAAACAGAATGGGTACGTGATTTATTTTCAATTCCAATCGTTCGACGTTGAAAAAATGTTATTCAGTACCACCGTCATTGTTTTGATGGTGAACGACTGACAAAGACATGGACTTGCCCGTCTTGTTCAGTCTCCAAGCGTTCTAAAAAGTGATAGTACATCAATTTCACTCATTACTTTGACGTTGGGTTGGAATAGAATTTCCTATCCTCTGGCGCTTCAGTTGAAAAGCTCTCACATGATCCTAATGACGCACGAACGATAAAGTTCTTCTACTCTATCTTCTGTGCGTCATCGCGGGCTTAATAGTCCAGCGTGCCGAGTTGCGGAAATCAAAAATCAAATGTCATGATCGCAACACCGGCCCGCTGCCAGGGGTGGGAAATTCTTTCCCGATATGGAAGGAGATGGGGGGGAGGGGTCGCGCGACCGCTGAAAAAAAACTTTTGTAGGTGATATGTGTTTCTCTTATCGTTGGATCCCCTTGGTAACGGCCACCAAACTCCTCGTTTGGGATATGGATGCCACCGACCATTCCGTAGACTTGTAGTCGGTACGTCTGGCGGTAGAAAGCAGCGGATTGTGCGAGGGGCGGTGGCGCGGCCTCCTTTCAGAAGGAGCGTCGTTGGCGTTGTGATCACATCATGAATCATCTGTGATGCCAGCAGCGAGCGAATGCACGTGACCGAACGCGTCGCGTACCCAGAGCCAAACAACGACAACGTGTTGGCGCCAACTTGTTAATGTCAAGAAGATACCTAAAATCATGCAAAGTAAAGCTGTTGATTGGGTTCTCCCGAAGCCAATCGTGCGCTTCCCGAGACAGCCATTTTGGAAGGACTTGCTTACGAGTGCACGGAAGGAACGGGTCGGTACGTTGAGTGGGTCAACTGCTCTAGATCTCTAATTACCTAGTGAGTTTTCTAGATCTCATAGAATTAAATCGCGAGGTCATTCCCGATATTTCCTCCAAAGCCCTTGGAGATTCAGGTAGGTAGGTAGGTAGGATAAAATAGGTCTTTGTTATGCAATCCTTTCCACTGAATTACGGTATGTCGCCTTTGGAACGCAACTCGGGGATCCGGTTGTTCTGAACAAGAGTGCGCTACCGCCACCAACTTATATATCCAGCGCAGCGTCCCGGTAGCAACAATATCTGCTGTACTATGCCTAGTGGAATGTCGTATTTCGCCCCCACACAACAGAGGAAAATGTCTTTTGCATGCCCAAACACTGACATTCGTGGTCTGGAAGAGATTAATCTGCTCGTTGGTATCACGGTGAAAGAAGTGGCTCTAAGTCGATGAACGTTGCGGCGAAATTCGCCCGCATTCATTCATAGGAACGAGGTTCAGAATCCCCAAGATGGTATCCAGCGTCCGGTGATTCAATGCTGTTGTAGTCGCTCCAGGATGAGGGGCTTCTTCTGACATCTGTCTGGCGATGAACCAGATCCAGTGACCACTACGCCAGCCTGGGTCCTCACCTCCCGCCACGAGCGGTGGTCGATCGATCGGTACTCGCCTAGACTGAGGAGACAGTTGTCTGGGCCGCAATAAGTAGACCATCAACCACCACTAAGTCATTACGAGATCATGCCAGACAACAACCCTAGAATGTTGCATTCACGCCGGGGCGCAGAAAAAGTGAAACACCGAACAGGACATCGACATCGTGACATGGGCGCCGGGTTCATGACATCCCACATCCGAATATTAATGGAAGTGACATCAATCTATGTTGCATTCACAGAACTCGACGAGAGAGAGGGGCGAAAAGTTAAAACATTACAACGGGTGCTATGAGACGTCCTAAGCCTTTGCCAGGTTTTACCCCATCCCACAATTCCATGTAAAAGGGATTGTCATCTTTTAAATTTTGGGTTGGCAGGACGCACGTCAAACAACATCGCGCAACGCCAGTCCCAGAATAACTAGCTGAGCCACTTGAGTGTCCGCACTGACTGCGCGAGTCCCCGCCATCAATTGAAAATATAGAATTCGCGGGATGCCGTCAGTTGACACAACAAACTGAGCATTCGCGGCCCCCAGTTATGGATCGAGTCCGTGAAAGTCCCTGCTGATGTAAAACCCACAGACAACATTGCGGAGTTACGCTAGGGGTGTTGGATCCAGATCCAACTGAATTTCCTTATTGAACATATTCGCCGTCAGTTGAAATAACGAGCTGAGCATTCGCGACCCAGGATGGATGGGGTCTGGCAAAGACCCCTGAGAGATAGAACACACAGACAGTATTTTGGAGGGGCCCGCAATCCAGATCAAATCAAATTTGCGCGAAAAAGATCCATCAAACCTCCATAAAAGCAGGTTTTTTCTTTCCTTTTTGGGAGGTGCGATTTTTGATCGCTCCGAACTTTCGGAAACAAAAGTTCGCGGGCGGCGGCCGCCAACCACCTTGTAGAGTCTAGACCCATAAGCTCAATACGGTAGCTGGCATTTTCTGGATCGCGCCGTCAGAGTAAGTAATATCAAGATGCCGTTTCTTCGGTGGGACTGCATATATATACCCCCCATCTCATCCCTCGAGCTCAAATCCTGTGCATACGTCTTCTGATCTCAATGGCCAACCCAGCAGTGGTGCGTCGGAGTCCTGCGACTTGAAACAAGCTCACAGGATCCTTAGCCCACATTCACAAGTATCCTCGTCATCGGTGGCGGACCCGCCGGCGCGTATACCGCGTCTGCGCTCGCTAGAGGTCAATTATTTTCAATTTTGCACAGATGAATTACCCGTTCAATATTCACGACAGAGGGCTTTAGCGTCACCGTACTCGAGAAGGACCATTTTCCTCGATACCATATCGGCGAAAGTTTGCTGGCTTCATGCCGCCCCTTCCTGCGCTTCATCGATGCCGATGGAAAGGTCGCCAATCATGGGTTTACACTCAAGGTAATAGTTCCCATTCATCCAGCATTTGGTCGGCTCTCATCCCTCAACTCAGGTCGGAGCGGCTGTGAAACTGAATCAATATAAACGCGAAGGATGTAGGTTGCAAGAAACTGTTTGGGACTCGATTTTGACGATGCCTATTTGCACAAGATACTGACTTCATTGCGGGGGACCTCAGCAAGGCGGCGTGGAATGTGGTATGGACGGCGCACTTACCCAGAAATATGCCGCGTTGATGACGATGACCCACAGGAGCGTTTGGAATTCGACGAGATTCTCCTCCGCCACGCAGCCGAAAGCGGCGCACGCATCTGCGAAGGAGTGCAGGTCACCGGCGTCTCTTTTTCGCCCGACAACGATAAGCGTCCCGTCGCGGTTCAGTGGAAATCTGACGTCGGGACTGAAGGCGAGGTGCGTTTCGACTGGCTCGTCGACGCCTCAGGTCGCACCGGCATCATGTCGAGCAAGTACCTCAAGAACCGCAAGTTCAACCAAGCACTCAAGAATATTGCATTCTGGTCGTACTGGACTGGTGCAGGGAAGTACGGTGCTGGGACAACGCGCGAGAACTCGCCGTGGTTCGAAGCATTGACAGGTGAGGAATTCGAGCCCAGATTTCAGTGTTTGGCTCATTCAATGGTTCGAAGACGAGACCGGCTGGGCTTGGTTCATCCCACTGAGCGGGAAGGTGTCAGTTGGAGTCGTTATCAAGGAAGAAGTCAGCCGCGTCAAGAAATCATCACACACGGGCCCCGACGCGAACAAGGCCCACTACCTGGCCCAGCTGAACCTGGCCCCTGGCGTTCTGCGTCTGCTGGGTGACGCCAAACTCGCCGCCGAAGTCCAATCTGCCGCAGATTATAGCTATTCAGCCAGCAACTATGCTGGCCCGAATTATCGAATTGCCGGAGATGCGGGAGGCAAGTAATGTTCTCGCTTATGGTATTCAAAGTACTCATCTTTCTGCAGCATTTGTGAGTTGTCCAACGTGGTAAACGGTTCAAGATTAAACCTGAAAGCAGATCGACCCATTTTTCTCCTCCGGTGTCCATTTGGCGTTCGCAAGCGGGCTGTCCGCTGCTAGTAGCATAGCTGCTTCGATTCGCGGGCATTGCACTGAAGCCAAAGCAATCGGCTTCCACAACTCGAAGACGGACAGATCGTATACCAGGTATGCATGGCGGCATCCCACCGAAGCCTGCACCCTGCTCACTCAACGCCGTTCCAGATTCCTGCTGGTTGTTCTCAGCGCATATAGCCAGATAACCGCGCAAGCGGAGCCCGTTCTCTCCGACCTCGACGAAGACAACTTTGACCGCGCCTTCGATTTCATACGGCCGAGTAAGCATTCAACACTTGAGCCGCATTCATGCTAATGACAAACTTGCCTATGTAGTCATCCAGGGCACGGCTGATACGAACCAGACCATAACCAAAGAAACGCTTCTGGGCGCCATGGACCTGGTCGCGCACGCACTGGGGCCGACGACGCCCGAGGTGCATGCGGCTGTGGCCGCGCGCATCGATCCCTCTCTCATGGCGCGCACCGGCCCGATCTTGAACACAAAGGCGGCCGCAGAACTCGCCGGGGAGGACGAAGATGTCAAGCAAGTACTGTGGCGTGTCAACGCACGCAAAACGCTCGACACAATGTATGGCTGGGAGAATACCTTCCTGGGCGAGAACGTTGAGGGGTTCACTGTCGTGCTGGAGCGCGGAGGGTTGGGCTTGCGCCCGTCGTCAGATTCCAAGGCCTAGTAGATAGTGAAGGGCAGAAATTCTGCCGTGTTCGTTTGAAAATATTATTTGTGGAATCGAGATCCGCGATATGTACGGCCTGACTTCGCTTCCTCGGCCTTCACGGAAATCAAAACTTCGAGCGGAGTCGAGGTCAAAACAGACACAGGCCTGAAACGGTGCGTCAGCCGCACTTTAACGCCACGGTTCCGGAAAGGAACGGGGATAAGCCAGGTATACACACACGATAAGGAGCGGCATATCGTGAGCAGTAGAGTGGGACATATTCGGGGGAAAAATCATCAGTACTCGTTATCAGCGGCTTACGGCGACGGCCGCACGCACCAAGTAAACAAGAGAAATTGTTGGAACGAGTGCGGAATTACAGCCCTCCAAAAAGAGCCCCCGACTCCCAGAATTCGCTACTGACCGTGCCTGTCTGGCGCTCACACCAATCTCTTGGTAGGGCTGCCATGTTTTGGCTATACATGCCAGCTGTGACCTTGGGATACAACGAGGACAACCAGGCGAAGTCAAGGGACGAATCCCCGAGCAGATTCATGTATAGTGTTTGAGCCACCTTCGAAGCCACGTTACGGTATTTTGGTCCTGCTTAACTCCGCTGTGTCTGTTAGATTAATCGTGAATCAGTTTCAACTATTGCTGCAACCCGTCCCGAAGTACGTGAAAATAAGATAGAAGCAGGGAGCGGCCGAGGCCGCAGATCGATTCGTCGGGGAAATGATCGCGGTTGTCGATGAATTGGATCCGCGCCCAGATGTGAGTCTAACACGACGTTCAGTCGAACAAGCCCGCAGGTACAGCGTTTATTCGTTCGAATAAAATACACCAATGTGCAACCTTCATACAAATCTTCCAATTTTCGGATTTCTATCACGAGTTTAAGCGCCTGCTGGTGAATTGAAATCAACTTCGAATCTGACCCGACAATGAATGCCGAGCAACGAAACGACACGCACATCAGCCTTCTCAACTGCTTTAACGCGCGGCGAATGCGTCTCTGCATGCGACAAGTCAGAAACAATGACAGACATCGAGAGCAGAAACGCACCCGAGAACGCACCTGGATCCGCTTCTGCCACGGCATCCTCCCCGGATCCATTGCCGAAGAGGAATCGCGCGACTCGCGATCCAAGGATCCATGGTCATAAGGGACAAACGCGGACCGGCGCAGGCTGAGCGGGTCGCCGTCGCGCTCGTAGGGCGTCATCTTCATGTTCGTCGTCCCTCTCGGGCGGGTGTGCCCCGGCAGCGACGTCGAGCGCACTTGCGGGTGAATCTGGAGGTTGGGCGCTGTAACGGTCGTTTTCAGCGAAGGGGGCCGCGATGTAGGGCGGCTGTGGGCCGGGAGTGAGCTCGTGCGTATCGTCGGGTGGGGCGGCGCGTGCGGATGGGGAAGCGGAAATGGATGCGGATCTTCGGGAGACTCGGCGAACCACGAGGAGCCGGAGGGGACGTGTTGCTGGAATGGGTGCGATATGGGTACGCGGAGTGGGATGCGAGGCGCGGATTGGGTGACTGCGCGTCGGAGCGGTGGGCCGGGGTTATTATTGTCGTGCTGAGGACGCTGGGTCCGCGTATAGGTGCCTTCCGTGGACCAGCCGGAGTCGTGTGATCGACGGGAGGTGGGGGTAGATGTGACGGTGGAGGGACTCTGGATCATGAAGTGTGGGACTGCTATTACTCGAAGATATATGCGAGCGACTCACGGGTATGAAACTGGGCAGCTTTCCGTACAGATTTTTGGGGCGGGGATCCACGGGCGTGGACGGGTGCTGGTGAGTATTCAGCGCTGCATGAGGTTACATTTCAGAGCCTAAGACGAACCTCGTTCGCGTAGATGTAGCCCGCGGCGCCACTGTAAGGGTGATCCATAGCGTTCGAGGTCGGGGTCGCTGACAAGAGGGGTGTGCGAGGCAATTCATGATAGACGGGAAAGAATCGCTGATGCCTCGAAATAAATAGATCGTCACTGTGGAAGTTGCGTTGATGCCTCAGCTGCGGCGTTCATTGTAGGAGTCTTGGTGGAACCGTTTCGTGCAGAGTGAGATCCGCCCTTTCAAAACCGAGCGAGCCCTGGCTAGGTTGTCAGTCAGTCTATTGACGAGCTCGAGCGCACGGACAGTTTATAGCCCAAAGATTCGGGCCAACTTGAAGAAGAAAGCTTGATTGATACGAAGAGTTCATCGCCGGATGAGCGGATAGGGCATCAGATCTCGCAGTGGAGTCTTATATGGCGGACGTCCAAGGTATGCAGATCGATAGATACGTCGTCGTCGCTGTCAGTGTTGTCCTGGTTCTCTTCGAAGTACTTGAGCCCAGGTCTTAACAGCGAGGAAGAACTCGGAACAGGACGAAACGCCACAAGAATTTCTCGGTGATGGTGGAAGATGGGAAGCAGAAGTGGTCACGAGTGAGGCGCGCGCAACCGATCAAGACGCTGTGCCAAACAAATGCGTCGCGAGTGGTAAGTTAATTTTGGACGCAGAGTTAGCAGGGAAAAAGGCTTGAATTTACACACGTATATCTGAACTAAAAACCGACTGATTTTTGACAGTTCGAACTGAATACCGCACCAAAAGAAAGGAGTGTCCGACGATGACAGAATCGAAGTGACATGAATCGGCAGTGAATGCGTTGCGTTGGGCAAGTTGAATCAGTGTTGAACCAAGTGGATCGGCTTCAAGTTCGGGAAGGATTTTGAGAAGAGAATAGCCCGGAGAAGAATCGGAAACGATCCCAAGACCAGTCCCTTGGACGCTCATCAAAGACTTATGAGGATATTTTCGATTTCAGCTCATGTCTTGACGGCTCGATTGTGCCTCCAGGGAAATATCAGGAGCCAAAACTTCAGGCGTCCGTCACAATCCTATGAGACCATCCAATTGTCGCGCGACTCGGACTAAGGAAAAAAACAAATCACATACTCCTCGGCATTGTTCAGCGCTTCCACCGTGTTATGGTGAGTTCCGCCCGGTAGTTAACTACGGCCTTACTCACCTCAAGCAGGTCATTGTTCGCTTCCGGTTTGAAGAACCCAGTATTAACGCACGTTGTCAAGTTTTTGCAAAGAAGGGAGGTTGAGTTTCGTGCTGTGAGACGGGTGACCGGCGAAAGAGTTACGACCGGCACGTAATATAATCACAACGGAATGACTCGTCCAGCGAGGATGTTCGGTATCGCTACACAACAATCGGGCTTTGAGAACAAATTGGGCGGTGAGTGGAGAAGGCGGAAATACATGAATGAAGTTGATCTTCGTCAATGGTCCGGTGGGACATGTCGCCCTTCTCGTCTTGTCGCGAATTTTTGTCAGACCAGGCAGATCGACCAACTTCAGCGTCAAAATATTCGGAGAGTGGCGAGAACACCGCATTACACCAGTCTTCTCAAGAGGGCCAACAAGGGAGCGGGAAAGACATGAGAGAAATAGCTTGTTGGTCGGTATTGCCCCAAACGAATGAGAATCCGAGACGAGCAGGCGAACCAGAATACTTGTGGCGAAAAGGGCGAAAGAAGGTTGAGATACGTCACGTGCCGCGTTGATGACTTTTTCTCCTTCCCCGAAGTTCCCGTACCCTTCGTTTCTCTGGCCATGTCCCTGCTCGAATTCGGCCACAACATCCACCCAATTCAAGCGTAGCCCGCTGAAAACGTCACTCGATTTGAAGTGTTTTTGAATCCATTCATTTCCATCATACTCCCTTCTCTCCCTGTCACCTTGCGTCCCCCTGCTCCGGCCGAGACGACTGGTCGGTCTCGAGTTCCATCGGTGAACAACTACAGACAATCCGCTCTAGCATCACGGATAGCTGTCGATTCGGAGGCGCATTTAAGATCTGACGTGGTACCAGCGAGTTACCGACCCGATGGCGATCCTACTGCTTTTGGTACCGGGAGCTCAGTCAGTATCTTCTGCGGAACAAGATGTTGCAGAATGCGTGGAGAACGCCGCTGTCGATGACGGCGGTACCCACGATCGACAGGAGCGGAGCGGAGGTGACAACTTGAAAAAGACACTGCGCTGTGAAATGAAGGAGGGAGTCGAACGAGCTCAGTACTGATACTAGTGATAGGACGATTTTGGTGAGTACCCCCCTTTGTGCAGTCTTTTCTTGAGCCTGAAGGAGCGCCCTAATGGCTCGTTCTCCTTCCTCCTTCGTTCTTATCACTCTCGATCTCTTTCGCATATATGTATGCTAATTTCTACCTCCACTTCCCAGCGCACCCGCACCTCCGTTCGCCGTATCCCTCCACCTCTTTTGACTGCGTGTCACTCGCCGGCAGGTCACCCTCCGCCTCCGCTGCCCTCGCCGCTCGGCGCTTCGTCACCGTCGACCGGCGCTTCTCTCGACCTGGACCCTGAGCTGCCGCCAGAAATTCGTCGTGCCTCCACCCGCTCTGCGCGCATGACCCTCCCGCTTCGCCCCTTCCACCACCTCTCCCCGGCCCTTTGCGCACCCGACCCTCCGTCACCGTCCACCGCCTTTCGCGACCCGAAACTCGTCGCCCCTGGTTGCCACGTATTCAGATTAGATTCCGACTGCACCATTATTTCAATCGGCACATACGCGTAAGTGCTCCCTCGCCTTGACACGATACACGGCTGAATGTTCTGCGTAGTTGGACGTATGTTCACCAATACCATCTGGAGATACACCTTGATTCACCCGAGCCGAGCTCTACAGTACGCTGTATCATATCGTCACGGAGCATGCAGCCCCTTCACGATCCACGGAGCAAGCCGCGTCCCTCACGGTCGATGCAGCACGCTCACGGAGCCAGCGCCCCTCACGGAGCACGCAGCATTTCTCACCTCCGCAGTGACCGTGCATTCTGGCCGTGCGCGACGTACCGACGAACGTGCGAGTACGGATGTGGCGCGGTGGCCCTGAGGTGGACGGGTGGTGGACGATGGCGCCGCTGTACCGTCTCGTGGAGCGTCTCTCAGCTCTGCGGTGACCATGCGTTCCGGGCGGTGGGCGTTCTCGGCTCGTGCAGCGCATCAACGGGAGGTGGAAGGGTGGTGCACGGCCTTTTTTTTCGCTCTGCTGTCTCGGACGCGGCCATCGCACGATCTTCGTGCTAAGCCACTGGGCCTATGCCCTTTATACCCAGGATTGGCCCTTCCCTGTCCGGCGCCGCGATGATTCTGTCCAGCACACCTGCTTTGCGCCGCGCCTCAGTTAAAGCGTCTCTCGAGAACGCGAGCACCTTCATTGCCCACCTCCGGATTCACCAATCTGCATAGTAGCCTGCACAGCTGTACGAGCTCTCCTGCCGGGGTCATCGTGGACATGCCGTCTGGCAAGTGGGTCGCCCATCCACGCTGTCGTGCTACGCTTTTGTGACTCGGGACTATGTAGTGTACGTGCTCTCCGCAGTGCAATTTACTCGTTCCTGAATTGGCCTAGAAAAATCTAAGAAAAATACATATTCTATGTCATGCCTATAGCTACGGGCTCCTGGTGCTCTTGCGCACTGGAGTCTTCCTCAGCCTTCTCGCGCGCTACTACTCGCCATTCACCCCATCCCCCATGTCTCCTTCGTTAGCATCGTCACCTCCATCCCGTCCACGTCTTCACCTCCGCCCCTCCCTCGCCAGCGTCAACTCCGGACCTGCCCGCGAAGTCGTCCCTCTCCGCAAGTTGCTACCTGATCATCCGCGACTACGTCCTCGAGACGTCTGGTGTGTCCACTCGCGTCCCTGGCCTCGCCGTACTGCTCCTCACCGTCTATTGTCTCATCAAGGCCATCTCTACATTCAGCACCGCGCCCTACCCGTCCTTCTGAGCGCGCCTCTTCCGCCCAAGCCTCGTCGCGCGGCGCGACTCCCGATCTCCACTCCGGCCCCGCTCTTCGCCCCTGCGTGACATCCGCAGACCCGTCAGCTTCAAGCGCCTCCTCGCAATCTACCCTCCTCTCATCGCCCTCTGTCGTCTCCGCATCCCCACACGCGCGCCCCGCGCCGCTGATGACGCGGTGGTCCTCCGAATGCTCTACCCGCATCCGCACCCTCATCCGTGTTTCCGTTTGTGGGCGTCCCACCCTCGTCGCCTCCGGCTGACGCTGCGCTCGACCATGCGCCTGCCGCCTCGTCCGCACTGTCACCAAACCCAATCCTCCGCGACTACGTCTTCGAGATCGCTGTTACACTGTTACACCCCTCGGCGCGTCCTCCCGCGTCCCGGTGTCGCCGTACTGCTCCTCACCCATGACATGGGCCTTCTCGTCGTCATTCTCTGCGTCATGGTCGAGGTCAGCTGTATCCTTTGTGGATGGATGTCCCCGAATCGTCGCCACCCCCTGAAGCTGCGCTCGACAACGCCGCGTCTGCTTTGTGGGAGATGCACTGCGTTGACGCCCTCCCCCTAGAGTGGGCGTGCTGATGCGCAGGCTAGACACCGGGGATCAACATGACTCAATCGATGTGTACTGGGGAGAGCGAGCAGACGCTGCGTTGTCGAGCGCAGCTTCAGGGAGTGGCGACGATCAGCATGACCCAATCAATGTGTAACTGCAGTGAGGTCGAGGACGCGGGTGGACGCGCCGAGGGAGGTGAGGCGATCTCGAAGGTGTATGCTAGTCGCAGAGGACGTGGTAGTAAGTTGCGGAGAGGGCGGAGAGGACTTCGGCGGGGGTATGCAGTGGGTAAAGACGGCGAGGCTGGGGATGCGAGAGGACGCGCCGTGGGGGTTGACGCGATCTCGAGGGTGTATGATAGTCGCGGAGGGTGGGGTAGTGACGTGGAGAGGGCATTGAGGACGACTTCGCCGGCGAGGAAGGAAGCATGGCGGGGAGTGGCGGGGAGGTGCGGGGGTGGGTGACGACGGCGAGGCCGGGGACGCGAGTGGGCGCGCCGAGCGATCTCGAGAATGTAGTCGCGGAGGGTGGGGTAGGGCGTGGCGGAGGGACGTCGGGGACGAGTTCGCCGGCTGTTCCGTCAGGAATTGACGCAGGCGAGGGAGTCGCAGGGCAGATGAGGAGCGGTGCGTGAAGACGGAGCGGGCGGGATGCAGAGTTCCTGAAGCCGAATTGGAGAGCCTCAGTGAGGTGCGATGGTGAGTAGCAGCACGCGGAGGAGGAAGGCCCAGTGCGTAGGAGCACCAGTAGCCGGTCGATATAGCATAAGTCGGGTGTGGGTGCTTTCTAGGGCATGTCAGGAAAGACGGGGGAGAGTACGGACCCCAGCCGAGTCCAGAAGCATAGCACGAGGCGCCTGTGACCCAGAGCGCGTGTCGAGCTCGCATGCGCGCGCGACGCTCAGCTATCGAGTATACGACGTGGCTTGAAGATCGTGCGGGAGAGCCTTGACGCCGTCGTCCACCACCCGACCACCACACCACACCCGTACGCGCGCGTCTGCCGCCGTCGATGCATTGCCCGAGCCGAGGACGCTCGCCCCCCTGAATGCACGGTCACCAAGGCGGATGGCACCGCGGAGGTGAGAGACACTGGGTGCGCCGTGGACTGTGAGAGGCGCTGAATGCTCCGTGGACC
>JARJCV010000046.1:0-257602 GCA_029281435.1 Mycena haematopus
ATTCCATTTGGAGGAACACCGACGAGGGTAGAGCGACTCGGGCGCTGACGTCGGCTGAAGATGAGAGGCGATCGTCCTCTTTGTACTTGGAGCAGATGCCAGCACAGGTAGGAGTGTTCGCGGAATCGGATTTCGGGGCGGGGAGCACGCGTGGAAAGGAGACGCCGACGACGATAGCGACGCCAGGGCAACCGAACCCCTCCGGGAGAGCGCCGCCAGCGGTGGCCGCCTCTGGAAGTTCGGACGCAGCCCCACCCCCTTACTGGCCTGCAGCGCCTCAAGCCTCGGAGGACAGGTTCGCCGCACCAGACCTTGAATATAGGGTCATAGACGAGGCGCGTACGCCGTGGGTCGTTCCCCCTCCCATCACAAAGAAATGGGCGAAAAAATGGACGCGCTGGGAGCTTACTGAGGTGCACGAGCAGAAAGCGTGGGTGTACCGCGGTCAGAGAAACGAACCCCAAACGTCGTCGAAGTGGTTTGATAGAGAAAGAGGCCGCCGCCTATACATGGGACGCTATACGCCACCCGCGGGTGTCTTGGACATCGAGCGATTCGGGGCGCCGGTACCTCGCTTCCCATTCTTCACCATGGATGGAGACATAGCCCGTCCCGCTCATCCGTCGTCGTGGATGTACCCCAAGGAATCGCCGGCGAAACATGAGGAAGGGAAAAGGAATGTGGCGCCGCCGGCTTCCAGGCTGCCTCTCCTTGGCGAGGAAACGAAGGGCAAGGGCAGAGCAACCGAGGACTCTGAAGAGAGCGAAGAGGAGGATGAAGGAATGGAGGTGGACGAGGAGACACCGTTGCCTGCTCCGTCGAACGTTGTCGTCGTAGGCGGGTTAGACGACTCAATTAGCGCCTTGATGTTCAGACGAATGGCGGCTGATCACCTGTACCATGGAAGAGCGTCCCCCTTAGCCATCATTCGCGGGCAAGGGCTGATGTGGCTACGTTTCTCGGACGTCACACAGGGAAGAAGCGCCTTAGGCGCGTTAGGACATGTAGAACACGGGCTAGCCGTCTCCTTCCGCCCCAACTCGGACTTCGACGAGGCGCTGAGCTATACACGCGACGTGTGGACCGTGGAGACTATGGAGGATGAGGAACTTCCCCCTCCGTATGGCAATACTGTCGTCCACGGAGGCGTGCCGGCTCTGGGCGCTGCCATCCCACGCGTCCCTGAGGCGATTACGTCTGCAGAAGTCCGCCGCGACGTACCATCGGCAAATGGGGAAGGGCCCCCCTCAACCTCCAATGAAAATATCCCGGTGACGCCGGTCCTCGTAGCCGCTGAACAGCCTGCGGACGAAATGGTATCACGCGTGCCCTCTTCATCCCCGCCACGCCTCGCTCCGCCCATCGTCCAATTCGGAGAGAATTCCGCCGCACCCCTCTCTCAATTTGGGAGCAACCCCGTCACGCCCTCGTCACCCAAGGAAGAAGTTCAGCTACCACCTGTGGTGACTCCAGCGCGGCCGGCAGAGCCCGTTCGCGCGCCGCCCACTGCTCCTCGAGCAGTGCGTGACGCGGCTGCTGCACTGAGTCGCCTATCGCTGGAGGAGCGCCTCTCTCTGGGCATAGTCCCTGCGATGACCCCGGGTATCAGGCGTCCGCTCCAGGAGAGACTGGCAGATCCAGCCACTCCTTTAGCGATGAGGCTTAGCGAACCATCTCTCGCCACGCGACTAGCCCCCAGATCCGTGCCCCTCCAAGCGCGTCTCAGGGATAGCACCCCTCCTGACGACTTGCGCCCCGCGAAACGGACTAGGCATTCCAGTCCAGAGGAGGACCTTGACGCCCCGTTAGCGACGAAAAAGCCGCACCGAGGTAACAGGTCAGGGCGCAGAGTCAAAGCAAAAGCGAGAGCTCGCGCACGGAGGATTGAGGAGGCGAGAGCGCGCCAGCGAAATACGGCTCCCGGACAAGGGGGAGATGGCGCGACAGTCCCCATCGCGAATGCGATCGCGAGCTCCAGTTCGGTGAGGCTAGACGCAGCTGGGGATGACGAGATGGAAATTGAGGAGGGGGAAATCGAGACGGGCCCAGCGCGCTGGACAGGTGACGACAACGACGAAGATGAGAGAATGGGGCCGCATTTTTAACGCATCGTAGGCGGACACTAACCGCGTGGGGGGCACTGTGACGCCTCTGTATATACTTATAATTCTTGCTTACCGCGGCCCGTGGCCACCTACTATATTACATAGTTTGTACATGTTATATAAACACGATCTATTGCTTTACTGGAACTACATGACTTGAGTATCCAGTACGAAGCACGGCTCGACCTACGGCGAACCACCGTTACGCGTTAGACCCCCTGCCTGGCTGAGCACCCGTACAACTGCTCCCCAGTTCCTAGGGTCACAGGAACCCTGTCTAGGGTAACAAGTCCCCTCGCCACAGGGTTACAGTGGTGGAGAGCGCCTCGACAGGCTGCTCTTCTTCACCTTCCTCGCGCTACCATCCTATCGCGCGAGGAATCACTCCAGCCTAGCTGAAGCCTAAGAAGCCCGCATCACAGAAGGCGGCACAATCCGCTCAACGATGCGAGGCGTGCCCTAGACACGGCGTCGCACAGCGTCGAACATCTTGTCTTGAACCTGGACATCTGGACCTGGACATCTGGAATCCGGATCAGCTGCGCTATTTCATGGAATCTGCGCCGTTCAAGCATCTTAGGAGGGACCGCCCGGCCTTGCGAGATGTTGTTGTTCGGATCGTGTCCAGATGTGGTGACTACTCGGCTCTGCAACGCGGGCTTCGATATCTCGAGGCAGTATTTCGTCAGTTTCACAAACGAGGGATGTTAACAGTCATCGCTGTTCGTCCCATTGAGCCGGGCCGATAATCGAGGTTTGCATGGACGATGATGAACTTACCATATGTCAGCTTGATGCCTTAGAAACTGTCTAGAAGGAAGAGGAAGGAAGTATATTTTAACCGCAGCGGTCCCGTTTAGGAACATAGCGGGCCCCGTAACTACATACACGACGCCGATGTATGCCCACGGACATCAATTCCCTTCACCGCTGTGGCCGGTTCCCCCTCGACGTCGAGTGTTCTCGAATCTGCTCGTGTCGTACCTGTCAGTATTCACGAAGCTTTGCCACACCAAGAGCGCGAAGACGTCCCGTCTCACGGATTCCACAAACTGATGCGTCAAGAAAATGCTTGAGTGTACCAGATGCCTAGTACGCCCAATATCATGTTCTCCAACTAAATCGAGCGATCACCAAGTATCTGATAGAATATTGTCTAGCGAAGCGGCGAGGGGGGGCTCCGTTGAGAAGGTCTTGCAGCCGTAGCCCGGCAAGCTTCAAGAACCTCTTGCTGGACGTTTGAGGTGATCGACCAAGTGCGTCTGCGATTTGTTGATGTCCAGAAGTCTCTGTTGGACCAATCAGCATGGGACGTTCAGGACTCGCAGCCTGAGAGTTGTTGTCGACGAATGCTCAAGGTTGATTAGGCATTAGAAATATTGACCCCTTCCGGACCGCTAAATAGACGAGCTCGTCACCAGGACCTTGATATCAACCTCCCCAATTTCGTTACTTCGCCGCCACTCACAAGCACCCAGCACCGTGACCCTCACCCGTGACTCCAACGGCGAGGCCAACTTTCGCGGCATGCAAATGTGGCACTGTCCAGTATCGACGCCGCGCGCGCGTTGCCGCGGATGCTACATCCTTCGCCGCCTAGTTTTGGGACGCGGAGTTGCTCTCAGACAGCGGCGGAACTCCGTTCAACACATATGGGTACACGGGTACAGTGGTGGCGAAAAATGCTGCAGCGTCGTGTCCTGGCTTGTGGCTGGTCAAATCGTCTTAGACCCAAGAGAGGACATGGACATTGAACGCCATCCATATCTTATTTGACCCAAATTGTTTGAGGGTACCATTCATGATCGTGTACTCTCCCATTTCTCTCGTCTTTTCCCTCGAACCAGGCGCCGTTGTCACCGATGTTCAGCTCAATCAAGACTTGTGCCAGTCTGTTCTCTTCTAACTGTGTATGGTGTCTGGAGTTCTCTCGTGTCTGCACCGCTCGAACCTGGTGCGTTGCTCGTTGCCCTGCCCTTCGCTGAACGATTTTGCTAAGGTGCCCGCGTAAAAATGAGGCTTAGATGTCTCTTAGTTCCGACACCCAGCATACATGCGTTGTGTACCACATTGATAAGCCATCGTCGGATATGCGTTTGGCACGGTGTGGCAGTATAACGGTGCGCATGAAGTGCATCAGCATCGGGCTTCACGCTGATTCACATATGAATTTAGGCTCGGACATTGGTTAGATAATACAGCTGGTCGTATCGCGAACGAGGGATCACCAACCGCTCCTCCCCGGACCTGATTCCAAGTGTGGGGCTTTTGGTCTCGTGTCGTCGCACTCTGCCGCTTGCCTGGCGCTCTTTGAGCTCGTACGTTTCAGTGCCCTCCATCGCTCTCCACTGATTCGCGCCTGCGTACGTAGATGCCAATGTCCGCGAGCTGGATCTCGACTTCATCAAGACGGATGCCCAGAAGAGATTATCAACACCACCAATAAATCTTACCTGAAGGATGTATAGCTTCGGGGTTTATTGCTGAAGGATGCAGGAGGAGCGGGTGTTGTGTCGTGCATTTCCTGCATTCTATTTTGATCACGAAGAGGCGCTTCGAGCGTCGAAAAGCTGGGAGCATAGACAAGGTATGACGTGGCCGCTAGGTGAAGGCCACGAATTCTTGTGCATCGCAACGTGGGCTCGAACTTTGTGGCCGACACTGAATCGGTGTCCGTCAGCATATCAGACAGCAATTCGACAAACACCCGATTGTCAATGTCCAGCTGCGTCTCGTCGCACTTCAACGCGACCGCGGACGGCAATTTGGTCTTTTCGACATGCCAAAATAACCAAAGCTTGATCGCCATAGTTACTAGTAGCCCGACCACGGCCAGCCTGAGCCCCGGAGATATGTTGATTTTTCGGAGACAAGGCCAACTCGGATGGGCATCCCTGCGAGGATTGTGGTGGGGGGTGGGCTGCTGCATCAGACTAGTGGTAGGAGCTTGAGCTTTTGGGACTCGGATGACAGTGCTGCCGCCTTTCAAGCCGAGCCGAGTCGGTGAGGGCCACAAAGCGAGGGATCCAGTATCCGGTCATAGAACAACCACCCGGGACGGGTCGGAGATGGATGGCGGCGGTCGTACCGTTGGGAGTACGCTGTAAAGAGTACAGCTTGAGGACGAGCGCGTTGTCACATCCCGTGACCGTGACGGTGGCATTAACTTGAACGCGAAACTTGTAACTGTTTTTACAGAAAACACCACCTATAGAGCCCAGTTACCGGCTGTAGTTAGAGATGGAGATGTAGTCGATCTCCACCTCTAATTAGCGCCGTTCTTGTTATATGTGCAGTAGCGCTTAATTATCGTTAATTATATATCTTTTACCTACTAGAATTAAGGAAAGCGAGAGATATTTCTAATATCTCTGGCTATCACGTTAGCGATGCCATCAGAGATGGCGCGCTAAGCCGTGGCGCGCCGAACGCGCCATCAACCCGCCGACAGCGTCGACACCGTAGAGTCCCCCGCCCTCGGAAATGCATGTAAATTCATGAAAATAATACCCTGCATCCATCTTTCCAAACCCAAGGCATATATTCAATAATAATAATACATATCATACCCTATGTCATAGAAATACAGTAAAGTCCCGCTATATTCTACAGGCAACTGCGTGCTACGTTCCGCGGGAGGCCGCCGCGTCATCGGCAATGCGCATAATGTTTTCAAAGGCGTCTGCGACCGCCTCGCCATCCAAGTCCGCGTCCTCGCCCTCATCTTCCTCCCCTTCTCCCCTTTGAAGCGGCGGCGGCGCAGCCGTCGCCTCTGCAGCGTGCATCTCCACGTCATCGTCGGGCCTCGTGAGGACGGCAGGGACCCGCCGTTCCTTGCTGACGCTGACGCCCGGCAAGAGGGACGCCGTGAACCCAGGCTCCCTGCTGAGTTTCACCAGGCGCTCCATGTGCACGGCATTAAAGCGCCCGCGGTATTGCCTGTGCAACCCGACCTGGTGCGCAAGCGCCCTTTGCCCGTCCGCATGCAACCGCTTCTCGTGGTAGACCAAGAACTCCTCCTCGTCCACCATATACGTCACCAGCCTCGGGATTTCGAGGTTCAGGCGTGCGATTTCCTCGTCGGCGCGGAGCAGCTTGAAATGCTGATCCATTGCCGCACGCCCGGCGGGCTGCGCCCAAGGCTCGCCTCGAATGTCTTCCCGACCCTCGCGCAGAAGGTCGAAGTCGGCCAAGAATGCGTAGTCGACGATCTGGTCCCAGCTGAGTGGGGTTCGTGCAGGCGCCATGGCAGCGGCGGCGGCGTTGTATCGTTCTAGTGCCGTCTTGACCGCCTTCGAGCGTGCTTGCAGAGCTTTCGCGATATGTTTTCGTAATTTGTACCCTACGTTTCCATTAGTTCTCTGAAATCCAGCATGGTCATGACCCACCAGTGTCCGACATATTAACTTTGGAGAGCTCAAACATCCGTGCGACGACCAAGCCCTCAAGCTCGTCAATCGCGCGTTGATAGCGGCGCTTCTCAACAAGCGCTGCGGTCGCCACCCAATCCTCGTCACCTGGTCTCCACCGCGCCTTGATGTCGAGCCTGACCTCCAGGTCCTGGACAGCATCCAAGGTCTTGCTGTAGATCTCCAGCGCATGGCGCCGCTGTGTCTCGATGCGTCGTGTCTGTGCGGCTGCAGCGCCGTAAGTCGCCTCGGCCTCGGCAGGAATAAAGGGAGACGCAATGGTGCGGCTAACATCCAGTCGCTCCCTGCGAAGGCCGTCAGCAACAATTAAGAAAGGTGATGTCAGTGTACATACTCGTGGTCGTGCAGATTCACGAGTTTCTGGTAGTATTCCATCTGGAGCGTCTCCTGCTCGGGTTCCTTTGTCAAGGAATTCAGGTACGTCTTCTCAGCCTGCAGCCACACCTCGAAGACCGCACGGGACTCCACACCCATAGCCGCCATAGCTTCGTGAAGCAGAGTCGCCGTTCCTTTGATTTTCAGGGCACGGCGGTACTTGTTGGCGAGCACGAGAGCTAGCGGCGGCGGCATCAGCATCGTCTCACAAGCGAGCGAGTAAAGCGACTCACATAACCCTTGGTATGCGTCCGCTGTATCTGCATGCTTCAGGTAAGTCGTGATTGCCTGCTGGCGATGGAACACAGTGGAGTAGCGAGTGGTGGCGGCAAGAGCGTTCGACTTGGAGAAGAAGGACTCGCACCCCTCGAGGTCCTCCAACCCCATGCCCTTGACGTACCGCGACAGATTGTCGAGTTGGCAGAGGCGGTTGTGCGCCTGCCCATGGAATGCACCCACAAGGGCCTTGAAGTTGTTGTCGGCGGCGAGGGATGCAAGCGCAGGGTGCATCCGCACCATTTTGCCGAATTTACACCCAATGTCGTAGCCAAGTCCCAGCTCGCCCAACACTCGGATCAGGTGCTCCGTTATAGCAAACCCATACTTTGCCCTGAGTGCGAGCACTGATCAGAACGTGTCCCAAATGAAAGAGAAAAACAGAATAGACTTACAATTCACCGCTCTTGATCATGTCAACGATCAAAAGCAGGAACCCGTGGCGGCAGAGCGCTGGGAATATCCCAGTTTCGTCGTACATTCCGTACGTGCGAGCCGTCACGTCCTCGCGCATGTTTTGCCAACGCTCTGCACATCCATCGCCCTCGTCCGGCAGCTCAGACCCAGGGACAAACTCCTTCATCAACTCCTCGAGACCCTCTTTCGACCACGCGTCTACCTCCTCGCGCGTCAGGTAGTAGTCTCCAGGAGCGACCCGGTTGTCGTGCCGCTCTTTCGATGCACCCGGTGCCATCGTGCCGTCCGCCCGCACCTCCTCTCTTTCCCGCCGCCAGAACCGCTTCAGGGAGTTATTCCCGTCGATGGTGGCGAGGAAGGGCAGAGGAATGGCAGCTTCGCCCTCCAGCTTGTACAAGCACGAGGGGCAAGCATTCTTGAGCCGCCAGTCTGGAGTATCACGACCGAGGGCGCGTTGGACGCGCAAGTCTACTTCGGCGCGGATCGCAAGGTACACGTCAAAGGCAATCGAGAACTGGGTGGAGAGGTAGGGGCGCGGAGCAATGGCATGGATGTCGCAGATGGCCCTGACGAACGGTTGGATCCCGAGGCGTGGGCATCGCAGCTGCATTGTACGGAAGAGCTCGAGCGCACGCAGCGTAATGACGACGCTCGGCGAGTGCGGCGCCACAGGCACCAACCCTTGGCGTACGAGTCCGGAGGCAATGAACTCGTCACCCTGAACAAGGGAACGTCGGCATAGTACGCCGCTAGACAACAAATTAGCACAAATCATCACATTAAAAAAAAATGTCGTACAGAACAAATCCACGACATATACTCGTAGTGTTGCCTCTACGACGGCTTCTACAGGGTGCTGGTAGAGCACTCCCAACCCGTGCTCCGCGCAATCAGCAGCCCACTCAAGGTAGGCGTCGACCATCTGCGGCATTTGCGCTGCAAACGCGTCAACGCGAATTTGCGTGCGATCCGCGCGTGTTCGGTGCTCGCGCTTTCGACGGCCATAAAGGTTCCTATATGAGAGCTCATGAGCCACGGGATTCCCTCCCTTCAGAAAAAAAACCCACCTCTGCTGGGCCCGCAATTCCTCCAGCAGACTTTGCTGATTCTCTTCTGCAGCGTCCTCGTCTTGCAGGGCTTCGCCGGCGTGGCTGATGTCCGCCGTGGTACGTCCACGCAATACATCCTGCTCATAGACGTAGGCGTCGTCGTCGTCATATGGATCTGGCACGTCCCGCCACGCATTTTCTGTCCGCCGCTGCTGTTCTGTGAGGGCTATCTCAATGCATCAGTGGGGCCGGGGGTTGTGCCAGATTGCCAACAGCCTACCTGTTCGCCGAGCAGCTTCTTCCCTCTCCTCTTCCTCCTTTAGCCGTCGCGCTTGAGCTGGAGTGAGCGTTAGCGTTTTTCTGATGGTGCGTCCGCCAGTCGAGCGGCTTGAGCGGGATATTTGAACCGCGTGAGATGCTGCAGTGGAGGTCTTCGCAACGATGGTGCGCCGTTTCTGGAGAGCCACCCCCACCATCTCGGAGTCGCGCGTTTAGGAATTGGCGTCGACCGCGTGATCGTGGTGGACGCGAACAACGTGATGTTTGGTCACATTGTGACGTTGCTTGATCTCGCCATACCACCACCTCCAAGGACCCACAACACAAGGTGAGTTTGGATTTTGTCTCTCTCTTCCCGTGGTTTCCGGCGGGATTCCTTCCTTGAAGACTCTTACCTGGGACTCTGGAGGGAATTTTGCAAAGGAGATCACAGGCCGAGAGAGAGCTTTCTGCCACCAGGCCCATACTGACACTTTTTGATGTAGTTCACGCGATGCTCTGGCAACCCTACGCGCGGAAGGTGGGTTTTCTATTTGGCACGTCTTCCAGCCCTCAACAAACGACGTAGACGCGTAGCGGCACCGTGTTCGCAGCCTGGATGAACGTCACCACCCTCTCTTCTCAAGCTTTTGACTTTGCGCCCCTGGTCTCGCGTGCCGTCTCCTCAGAATGCGCTCACCAAGAAGACCACGAGCCCGACGACGACATTGACGAGGAGTGGCCGCCGAACCCGCTCAATACCATTGATGAGCAATGGCCACCCCCTGACCCTCTCAACGACGTGGACGACGTGCCGGCTCCACCTCCAGCTCGAAAGCGACGTCCATCGCCAAGCTTCGACGACGTCGTTGCAGCTGGCCCACCGCTCACGGGCAGCCACCGCCGCCGCGCTCTCAAACGCGCACGCAAGATCGCGGCCGATGGCTATAGTCCGCGCGCCTCCACGCTGGAGGAGCACGTTGCCCCCGCCATGCCGGTCAGTGCCCCCGCTTTCGACGCGTCCACGCTACCCGCTGCACACGGCGCGTACGGCGCGCGCCGCGAGACCAACGCGGAGAGGCACGGCTCGAAGAAGGACCGCAGCCTCACGGAGCTTCTTGGGCTCGGGCTGCGCCTTGTGGTTTGGGACGGAATGTATGTTCTCAGACCTTCCCTGCCCTTCACGCCGCCTTATCTTCCGCAGAACCCCTCGCCCGCTCGTGGACAACCAAGGACGCATCTTCGCGGTCCTGGTCGGTCAGCCAGACGAGGACGGATACGGTGCGGCAGCCAGGAACGTGTTCGACTTCATCAAGCGTGAGGGTTTTGCCACCCACTTCCCCGCGTCGATGCGCCACCATCGACGCGGCTTGTTTGCTGCCATAAACGTCGGGCTGACGCACGGCAAGGGCCAGCTAACACCCACGTGGATGGACAACGGCGAGTATACAGGTCTGGCAGCGCGCCTTCTCGCACACCAGGACATCATCCGAATGGCAAACTTTGCCAGCGGTGCGCGCCCTCAGCGTTTTTTGTTTCCTTTTTTTTTGACGCTTCGATTTGATCCAGCGGTGTTTGCTCTTTGGGCGCCTCGCCTCCACGGGTACTACGCGGACAACAACAAACAGTTACAGGCGCGCCTCCCCAACCTCCGCCGGCCATTCCCCAAATCTGTCTTCTCGTGTGTGGCCTTCAATTTTGGCCCCCGCGTGCGCACCTTCAAGCACCGGGATGTTTGCAACCTGCCGTTCGGTTGGTGTGCAGTCCAGGCACTAGGGCAATTCGACGCCACGAAGGGCGGCCACCTCGTCCTGTGGGACATCGACCTCGTCGTTGAATTCCCTGCAGGCGCACTTATCCTCCTCCCTTCTGCCACGATCGCGCATTCGAACGTGTCCGTCCAGGCAAACGAGGAGCGGATGTCCTTCACCCAGTTCACAGCGGGTGCGTTGTTCCGTTACGTCGACAACGGCTTCAGGACGCAGGACGAACTCGCGGAGAAGGATCCAGCAGAATACCAGCGGCTGATGGAGAAGAAGGAATCACGGTGGGAGGAAGGGTTGGCGATGTTCAGTAAAGCAGAAGAGCTGTTGGATGTACTCGTAGACCCTGAATCTACAGATTAGCAAAGCCAGCAGCTGAATGAAATGGGCAAGGCAAACAGAAAGACTGATCATGTCCGATAAACAGCGTTAACTGATTACAAGTGTTAACTGATTTCATTCTTCCATTCTCCCACTTCTACCGTACCTTTCGGGCTCCAATTTCGGGACACGCAAGTCATGATTATTTCATGCAACTTTGGTTTTTTGGCAGCAAGATAAATTTTGGAGAAATGAAGAACTTATCCTCCCAAGTCGTTTTTTTTTTTTTTGGACAGCGGTGGATGTATGCCTTCCATAAAAAAAATTAGGAGTATGTACAAGCAGGTGAGCAAGCGGTAGAATTAAAATGGTCTCAAATTAGGAGCGTTAACTGATATGAGCCATGGATTCCATTTCTGACTTCAGCTAGAGATCATCACTTCACCTCTTGCTACCACTAACTCGTCCGCTCGGCCTCAAGCTACTGATGCCTGCTGGGCGACCTCGCCTAGATCCAGACGTCAAACACCAGCGGCTTCTGCTCCGCCGCAAGCGCTATGAAGAGAAGCAAGCCTCAATTCTGGACAGTACAAGTACAGATACTTACTGCCTTGATTGCGCCAGGAATGTCAAGAAACGTCGCGAGGCCGCCCGCATCGGCATGCAAAAGTAGGTTTCCATTCACCTTCACGCTATCCCTCGTCTTAACGATCTGCAGGCATCGAATAGCCATCGCTGCCTCGGACTCGAAGACACAGATGATGTATCGCACAATGGCGAGTGATCACTCGGAGACCTACCGTTTGAGGTACGTGGGCTTCCCACTTGCCTCCGATTCAATTACCAAGCCTCTTTGGCTCTCAGGAAAGCGCAACAGGAGCGCGAGGACCGGCGTGCCCAACATGCAATGCAAAAACAGACGAGGTGCGTGCACCTGGTTTTTTACTACTTGCACACGACACTAACTCAAATCTAGACAGGATGAAAAAGCGGCCTTACAGAAGAAGCACCAGTCCATGGCCCAACCTGCACCACGTCTAACCACCGCCCCCAAACTCTTGGCAAAGCCTTCACGCCGCCGTGAAGACTTGCGAGCAGCCTCGCCCACGACCCCGACCCCGGCACCTCGCGGCCCGCGCCGCGCTGCCGACGACTCTTCCGACGAAGAGATCGACGAGATGGAGAGCGAGATGGAGAGCGCACCATTTGTGTTGGCGCGTGCTCCCCGCCCTAAACGCTGTCGCCACTGCTTCAGCGAGTACTGCGTCGGGTGCGCATGCATGTGCGATGAGTCCCCGGACTGGATTGAGCATGCCGGCGGGCATTTCTTTGCCGCCTGCGAGTGTGGGGGAGACGATTGCCCGGGATGTGCGTGTATCTGCCCTACAAGCACAATTTTGAAGGAACACGGCGGGCATGCTCAGCCCCCCCAAAAAAAATTTGTATATTCACCTCACCCTAATGTATAACTAGATATATATACGAGCATTGCAATTTTTTTTTCATTTCCTTGGGTATTCTCTTCTCCGAAAAGATGCCCAAAAGACGCTGGCGTGACTCGTGATTTGACCTCGCATGTCCTCTCCTCCACCTTATCGTGAGATGCAAATTTGCTGGCCTATCCCCACGTTCGACTTCGACTACCTTCAAAATTGCCCCAAGAATGACACCGGGCCTTTCTACGCCATAGTGTGCAAGGAATATCGGGGGTAGCTTCCAAGTGCGTCCCCTGCCTTGATTTTTTCCTTCTTTTTGGGCTGATGCACGCGCAGGGGACAATGTGCCGAGATGCAAGCACTGTACCCTGAGGCACGTACCTGGGCTGCCCCCGACTGGCCCACTTTCACGACGCTATGGGCCCTGGACTGTCGGGAGTATCACGGCCACAAGCCTAGCGACTTCACGCCGCCGCCCTCTCCAACGCCTTCCTCTCCATCCTCGTGGAACCCGACGCCTTCTCCGACGCCCTCGCCGTCGTCTACGCGGTCCTCTGTGAGCGGGTCTGAGCCGGTTCCACCGGTTATGCGCACGCCATCGCCTGTCCACACGCCGCTCCCCAAGGCGCTGCTCGGCCCATTCCACAAGCACGCGCACAGCCGTCCCTGCGAATCCAGCCGCCTCTCGCGGTTCGGCAACGGCATGGACGGCGAAGGAGTCGAGCCCGGGTTCTCGGAGGCTACGTCGCCGCCGCTTGCGCAGCCCTCCCCAAGAAAGCAGAGCCCACCAGGACGTCTTCGTCCCCCGAAAAGCGTGGCGCGCCTCCTCGTGCACCACCCCCGACTCCCCAGGCGTCACCCAAGAAGCCGGCTCGCGCGCCCCCACTCAGCAAGGACGACCTTGCCCATCTGGCGAGTTTCAGGAACGCGAGCTACAGCCCGCGGCGGCTGGAGCAGCAATTCGTGCGGGTGCTGGGGCCTGCGTCGATTATCCGGCCCTTACCTCGCGAGCTGACTACCGTCGCTCGGGAAATCATCACCATCGTCCCAAAATCAGAGGGGCCAGTCGCAACTCTGCCCGCACCGAGTGCGCGAGATGAGAGGCGTGAACGCCGCCTGCCACTTAGCGGCGAGGCTGGCGAGGCGTTAGCCATGCCAGCCGTGTATGCAGTGAGCGGCACTAACCGCTTGTTTCAAGACAGGTGATTTTTTTCTGCGACTCGCTTTTCATCTTACTGAAGAAATTATTCAGGGCTCGTGCGCTGACTGCGTTTAAAAGGACCCCCGGCGCCGACCTCCTCATCACCCGCGATGAGGACGAGGCATTTGAGTTTGTCACTGAAGCTAACTGAAGGCATTTTTATTGGTTGTTACTATACATACACGCGTGTAGTGGACTTGAAAAAAAAAATATGTTGTCGTTGCAATTGTGTGAGCAAATGTTTGAGTCGAAAGCTTGAGTGGAAAAAAAAAGGAAAGATGAGGAAGGAGGCTAAGAATGAGTGTGCGAACAGAAAATAAAAATCTCCAAAAAAAATTGCCTCCTCATTGGGTCGAACAAAAGACCCAATGGTTCAGGAGTTGGAATGTGGACTTGTTCACATCTCAACATCTGAACCAAATCCGCGCTCCAAACAACTGAGCCATTGGGTCAAGGTTATTCCTGGAAAAGAAGTGATATGACACGTTCTGACATGACACAAACTGTCCATCACTACGCCGTAACGTGTTCTTTTGTTTGTTGACGGTGGGAAAGTGGCAATCTTTCTGTCTCACCACCATGCCTTCCGATCCCTCAGCCCATGCTGCCCGCCACCCAATCTTTCGTGTCCAGCTCTCGCGCCGCCGCGTTGGAAAGTCCAAAGCCACGAAAGCCTCGGATAACCTCAGGCTCGAGCAGTATCGCAAGAGACGCGTCGATTTCCAGGAAGCAATTGACACGGAATTCGAGAGGCGCGCGCGGGCTATTGCGGAGATCTCGGCGGCGTACAACAAGAAGTCGACCATGGTGCGAGGCATCCTGAACAGCATCAGTCAGTACAAGAGCACCCGCGCGCCGTCCTTGCGGAACGCCGTTGTCCATCAACGCGCAGTGAATTACCAAGCAGAGGGTATGTTTTTTTTTGCTTGGATTGGGCGCCTTGTATAACTGAAGCATTTTTAAGGAGAAACCAAGACACTCAAAGAAATACAGGAGGAACTTCAAGACGATATCAACAATGGCAGGTTCAGCCTCGACACAATGGACGACGAGGAATCGGCGAGGCTCATCGAGGGCCTCCTGGAGCATCGTAAGCTCAGGAGGAATGGCGTGCGCGCGACAGCCAAAGCCGCGCAGATCGACGCCAAACAGACAGTAGCTCGAATCGGAGACGCGGTGAGCTCTGTTTTCTTTTGCTTCTTCTGCCTCTGATTACCTATTCTAAAATCAGATGGGAGACTTGCAGCTGCGTACCGGCGTATGCGGCATCGCCTTCTTCTCGCGGGGAAACATTGACGACCCCTCGCTGCCCTACATTATGGACACCGACGGCGCCATGGGATTCTTAACTGAGGTCATGCAAATCACCAGCCTCGAACTTATTCGCAAGTTCGAGACATGGACTTGTGCCAGAGAAGAAGGCAAGTTCATTACTCGACGTTTATCCAGCATTCTGTTAACCCACCTTGCAGGCAACAGCCAGAAAAATGGAGTCAGTGATGTCCGCAAGGACGTGTCGAAGTACTTACAGGAAGGATTCAGTAAGTCCTGTGCGCTGCACTGTCACAACCAGCCTAATACACCCTTAGGAAAAATCACCAACAGCCCCAATGCCACTATGGAATACGTTCACTACGACGTCGCGGTCCGCGAGGCGAAGGGGGTCGAGCTCGCTGGATTCCCGGCCGACGTCCAGATTGAGAAGCGCGCTGAGTGGAACGTGGAGACTGGGCGACGCATCCGCGAAATGCTCAAGACGGGCGCCATCCACTGGGTCAAGATGACGAAGAGTCAGCACGACACGTTCGTCGAGGAACAAAATGCCAAGCGCGCGGCGCTCGGCGCCGGCTCACTGCGTAAGCGCAAGGAGCGCAGCGACAAGGGCCAGAAGCGCGGCAAGCACGCGAATGCAGCGGCTACAGGAGATCCAGACGACTCAGACAATGGGGGCGACAACGAGAAGGAGACATTGCGGCCGACTCCACGCGGTGCGAGGGCTTCCCTCGCGCCTGGCATTGGCAGCGCGGTGGCCATTGGCAGCGCTGCTGCGTCGGCACCTGCGCTTGTTCTCAGCGCCGCACCTCCTCTCGTCCACATCGCACCTGCGCAAATCCCCCAGACGCCCGACAATGTCACTCCTCAAGTTCACACCGCACCTTCGCAAATCCCCCAGGTGCCCGACGCCGTCGCTCCTCTCGTCTCCGACACCGCACCTCCTCCTGCGCAAAGTCCCGGTGTCCCCGGTGCCGCCGCACCTCCTCTGGTTACCGACGCCCCACTAGGTCCCCTTCCCAACACCAATGATGCCGCCGCAGCGCCTCTCTTCCCAGACGATGCCGGTGCAGACGCCTCCCTCATGATCCAGCTCGACCCAGAGCTTATCCGGCTCATGGAGGAGATGGAGGCGTACATGCCCCCACTTGCCACCAACTTCGACCTCACCCGTGCCACGCCTGTGCCGTCCACGCCGCCGTTCGCCACACTCCTGGCGTCCAACAGCTGTGCGCCGCTCGCTGCCCTCTCCACCAACACCGCGCCTGTCGCAGGCTCGAAGCGCAAGCACGGGGAGGGCATCAGTGCCGAGGTACGCGCCGCGATCGGGAACTCCGGTGCGGTCCCTCGCAAAAAACCGCGGCAGCAGACCGCGGGCGCGGGCGCATCACGCGGGGGAGAGAATGCCCCGCCGCCGAAGCCGCGCAAGAGGCGCTCAGACGCAGGCGTACCCAGGGGCTCGAAGAAAAGTACCGCGTCATCGCAGAAGAGTGCCGTGTCATCGGCGTAGCGCGCCGCGGTGTTGCGCATTGACCCCCACCGCTCCCATATGTCTCCTATGCCCCCTTACACTCGTATCCCTATGCCCGTAGACTTAGCCTGTGAAGTACCATGTATTTACCTTTGAAATGGCACTTATTCATGCTCTGGTTACATCAGTACATGGGTACAACTGTGGTATATACCCCAGGGATCAAATGGTATTATTTTCATGAATTTAGGTGCATTTATGAGGGCGGGGGACTCTACGGTGTCGACGCTGTCGGCGGGTTGATGGCGCGTTCGGCGCGCCACGGCTTAGCGCGCCATCTCTGATGGCATCGCTAACGTGATAGCCAGAGATATTAGAAATATCTCTCGCTTTCCTTAATTCTAGTAGGTAAAAGATATATAATTAACGATAATTAAGCGCTACTGCACATATAACAAGAACGGCGCTAATTAGAGGTGGAGATCGACTACATCTCCATCTCTAACTACAGCCGGTAACTGGGCTCTATAGGTGGAAAACACTGACGAGACACCCCTGCGGAGGTTTTCTCATTTGTTATCTGCCTCGAAGCTCAGTTGACCCAAAAATTCAGCAGCTACACCCTCATGGCACACCATGGCAGCCTGTATAACCTCCAACTTGAAGTCTCCGACACGTTTCGTCCGACGTTTCCGCAGGAACTAATCGACCTTGTTCTTGGAAATACTGACAAGGAAAGCCTCAAGTCGTGCGCGCTCGTGGCTCGCTCTTTTCGACCGACAAGCCAAATGCTGATTTTCTCCGATCTCACGATTGGGCCCTCGGGATGTGACAGCATTGAGGCTTTGCAATGTCTTGCAGATGTGCTTTCAGCATCTTCGCACCTAGCGCTGCACGTCCGCACGTTACGCCTCGTTCAAGCTGGCTTATATGAGCCGTGTGTGTGGATGCAGTCGAACGTTTTCCCCACGATCCTCTGCAAGTTCACCAATCTGGAGAGCTTAAACGCCGGGATCTACAACTGGGATTTCTTGCACTCGAACTGTGAACAAGCGATTTACACCCTGATCACCCAATCTTCGCTCTCATCCATCCACTTCAAAGGAGCTCGCTTGCAGAGGAACGCGAGGCTTTTGTCTTTGCTCCAAAGCTTTCCCACTAGTCTTAAATCTGCATCTTTCTCGGACTTCTGGGCTGACTCGCACTTCCGTCCGAAGAGCACCTGTGCAGTGTTGCATCAACTGTGTCTCTCCTCCTTGCACCTCGATAGTATCGCTCCCATGCTTTTCGATTGGGCGATTCGCAATGTGGACCCCACATGTCTGCGACATCTGCATACCACGGTCAACGAAAACACGATAAATCTCGTCCAGCAGCTTCTAGACAGCGCTGTTTATGTCGAGACCTATCATCTTACCTTCTGGAGCATTTTCTGTGCGTGTTTCCACAGATTTTCCTGATGCTGCCCACGAATTAACATGGGTGCTTGCTACGTAGCCCACGATGAAACCCCCAATCTTGAGAAGATGCAGGGTCTTCGGACGCTGGAAATCTCGGTCGAGTTGGACTGGGAAGAAATCGTGGAGGTTGAAGGCGAAGGTCGGCGCAATCCGCTCAACGACATGATGCGCACCCTGTCCACGGTGCCGCACAACGTCGAGCATCTTGTTTTCAACCTGGACATTTGGAACCCGGATGATCTGTGCTATTTCATGGAATCTGCGCCGTTCGCGCACCTTGGGGAGGACCGCCCGGCCTTGCGAGATGTTGTGGTTCGGATCGTCTCCAGATATGATAACCGTTTGGCTCTTGAACGCGGGATTCGATATCTCGAGGCAGTGCTTGGTCGGCTTCACAAAAAGTGCTTGGTCGGCTTCACAAAAGAGGGATGTTGACGGTCATCGCTGTTCGTCCCACTGAGCCGGGTCGATGATTGAGGTTTGCATGGTCAACGATGAACTTACGATACTTAGGTTCAGCACGTCTTGATAAGTATCTGGAATATTATGCTTCCCTCCAACAGAGTCGAGCGATCACCCAGTGTTTGATATAATACTGGATAGCGAACAAGATCTGGAACATAGGCCGATATTTCTTACGCTCACCCTTACGTATGTCTCCAACGTCCCATCCTCATATTGGTTCGACATAGACTTCTGGACACAACAAAACCGCGACGCAACTCGGCTGATCGCCTAATTCAAAGAGGGTTCACCAACCAGGATTACACTTGTAAGGAAAACACGTCTTAGCCATTCGGCAGTTAAGTATTCCGCCATTTTCTTGACGAAGGCCTCGGTGTCTTGTCGACCAGTAAGGGGCCGAAAACCAGCGAGGCTTGCTCTGTACATCCACAACATCTTCCAATTTCCGGAGGCCGATGACAGAGGGACTCCTGTGGCGTCCGTGGGTGTCGTCAAAAACGGATCGCACACCGCTGGGGGATCCTGAGGCTTCGAAGTTCTACCCTGTACGCAAACCACGAGCTACCAGAGGTGAGGTGCTAAACAGGAGTCCCGTTCGCAAAGTTCAGCCCCCTCGACGCTTCGGCGGAAAGTGCGAAAGGCCTCCATCAGACTGGGATGGGGACTTGGATGACAGCGCCGCGAAGCCGAGCCGAGTTGATTAGGGCCAAAAAGCGAGGGATCCAGTATCCAACCATAGAAAAGAAAGCCCGGGGTGTGTCGGGGATGGGTGGCGCCGGGGGTACTGTTGGACGTATGCTGCAAATTGAAAGAGTACTTAGAACGGCGGAGGACGAGCGCGTTGTCACATCCCGTGACCGTGACGGTGGCATTAACTTGAACGCGAAACTTGTAACTGTTTTTACAGAAAACACTGACGAGACGCCCCTGCGGAGGTTTTCTCATTTGTTATTTGCCTCGAAGCTCAGTTGACCCAAAAATTCAGCAGCTACACCCTCATGGCACACCATGGCAGCCTGTATTATAGTATAACCTCCAACTTGAAGTCTCCGACACGTTTCGTCCGACGTTTCCGCAGGAACTAATCGACCTTGTTCTTGGAAATACTGACAAGGAAAGCCTCAAGTCGTGTGCGCTCGTGGCTCGCTCTTTTCGACCGACAAGCCAAATGCTGATTTTCTCCGACTTCACGATTCTGCCCTCGGGATGTGACAACATCCCCGCTTTGCAACGTCTTGCAGATGTGCTCTCAGACTCTCCGCACCTAGCGCGGCACGTCCGCACGCTGCACCTCGTTCAACCTAAATTTAATGAGCCGTGCGTGTGGATACAGTCGGACATTCTCCCCCGCATTCTTCATCAGTTCACCGATCTGGAGAGCTTGAACGTTTGGATCTACAACTGGGATGATTCCCACGCGAACTGTGAACAAGCGATTTACACCCTGATCACCCGATCTTCGCTCTCATCCATCCAATTCAAAGGAGCTCGCTTGCAGACGAAAGCGAGGCTTTTGTCTTGGCTTCAAAGCTTTCCCACCAGTCTCAAATCTGCATCTTTCTTGAACTTGTGGGATAACCGCTACTTATCCTTCCATGATGATTCGAAGAGTGCATTCGCAGAGTTGCATCAACTGTGTCTCTCCTCCTTACACCTCGATAGTCTCGCTCCCATGCTTTTCGATTGGGCGATTCGCACTGTTGACCCCAAATGTCTCCGATATCTGTATACCACGGTCTGCGAAGACACGATGAATGTCGTCCAGCAGCTTCTAGACAACGCTGTTTATGTCGAGACCTATCATCTTACCTTCTGGAGCATTTTCTGTGCGTGTTTCCACAGATTTTCCTGATGCTACCCCCAAATTCACATGGGTGCTTGCTACGTAGCCCACGATGAAAACCTCAATATTGAGAAGATGCAGGGTCTTCGGACGCTTGAAATCTCGGTCCAGTTGAACTGGGAAGCAATCGTGGAGGCTGAAGGCGAAGGGCGGCACAATCCGCTCAACGACATGATGCACACCCTGTCCACGGTGCCGCACAACGTCGAGCATCTTGTTTTCAACCTGCACATTTGGAACCCGGATGAGCTGTACTATTTCGTGGAATCTGTGCCGTTCGCGCACCATGGGAAGGACCGCCCGGCCTTGCGAGATGTTGTGGTTCGGATCGTCTCCAGATATGATAACCGTTTGGCTCTTGAACGCGGGATTCGATATCTCGAGGCAGTGCTTGGTCGGCTTTACAAAAGAGGGATGTTGACGGTCATCGCTGTTCGCCCACCGAGCCGGGACGATAATTGAGGTTTGCATGGACAATGATGAACTTACCATAGGTCCAGTACAGCTGCCTCATAAAGTATCTGGAATATTAGCCTCAACAAGGTTCAATATTTCTTTTGCTCAACCTTAGCATCCCTCGACAACAAAGCTCAGGCAGCGAGTCCCTAAAGTTCCATCCTCATTGGTTCAACAGACACAAATAATTCGCGAGACGTAACTCGGCTGATCACCCCAAACGTCCAGAAACAGGTTCTCGACGCTTGCCGGACTAGGCTCCAAGACCTTCTCAACGGCGACCCCCATCGCCGTCCTCTACCCATCTGCACCGCTCTAAATGGACGAGCTCTTCACCAAGACCTTTATGCTGACCTCCCCAGCTCCCCACTCCTAAGACCCCACAGACCCCGCATTCTCGCGGGTGACTCCGACTCCAACGGCGAGGCCAGCTTTTTGCGGTATCCAAATGCCGCGCTATGTGTACCATTTTTAAGTCATCAGACGTGAGCCAGGTGTTTTCGCTAAAGGCCACGAATTCTTTTACAGGTGAAGTTAGGTTTGCGCGCACATTCTCGCTACCTTTGTAGACTCGTAATCAGTCTCTACGTATGACTGCTACCCTGCCAAGGCCTCATCTAATGATCCACCAAGATATTTATTTAGGGGAGTTGGAGTACCCGTCCCGATAAAGTAGACGTCCTTGTTTCAAGCGCTCCCCCATATGCTGTACATCCTCCATATGCTGTACATATACAATCTACTTAGGTTTGGTTTGAAGATCCCGAGTACTCAGTACATAGCGTTCAAGTTGGCGGATGGCTCCCATTCTATCGACAGGCGTTAAGCTGAGTGTGGCGTACTGTATCGTTTCGACCAAAGGTTCAGGTGACGGGTGACAGAGGCCTGTGAACTGAACAATTTTGGTACCTGTGACGGTGACTTTTCAATTTCTCGTCCCAAAAAGGCAAAATATGTCAAAAAAAATCCGCCCGGCATTCGCCGGACTTCCATATAAGGCAATTTTGACGTGATTGCCGAGGAATGAACTATTTGTTCGGTGAACAATCGAGGTGACGGGTGACACCCCGTGAACCTTTGGTCGAAACGATACAGTAATAGTGGGACATATGGCGGGGAGGGCGGTGGGCGTGGTGGTGGTAAGATCTTAAGAGGAGAGGGACGCGTTGAACCTCGTTTGCGTGGCGGCTCTGCGGCAACTCCGCGGGAAGCTGTCGGCGGGCCGCCCTGCCGCCAAAACCGGTGGAGTCCGGGTGCTTCCGCGCTTACGTTTGAGGAGAAAACTCAGGAGTGCATTCTTGTCTGAAAGTAGTTCCGCTGCTTATATTCTCCAAGTACCCATGTCTCAAATTATACGCCCCTCCCCTTGCCGAATTACACACCCCGCATCATGACTCTAACGATACCTTTACTATTTCTCGCACAAACGACTTTGGCTCAACTCACGTCAAGAACTCTCACTGTAACGAATACGTCGAAAGCCGGAATCGCTAGCGGTGCGGGCAATACCAACAGAGATCTGGTTCAGTTCACTTCCACCGGCAAAGTATCGTGGTATTATACCTGGGGCCTGCATCCTGTCTTAGACACCAACCTCGAGTTCGTCCCAATGTTCTGGGGCCAACCAGACGACGTAACGCAGTGGACCGACCCCTCCGAAGGGATAAATGCGACCATTTCTGAGCTTAATCCAACCGCAGTCCTTGGCATGAACGAGTGGGTTGACAGTCAATCCATGGTCAAAGATATAAAGCTCACAGTCGGATAGACCACAGGATCCGGGCCAGTCGAATATGACCCCACAGGAAGGCGCAGAAATGTGGATAAATTACATCGAGCCCCTCCGCGCTCAGGGTCTGCGTCTCGGCAGCCCTTCAACTTCCAGCGCACCTTCGGGGAAAATCTGGATGCAGGATTTCTTCACCGCATGTAATGGAGCTTGCACCGTCGACTTCGTTGCCCTCCGTATGCACAGCGCACTTGCCACATACTGCTAACGCTGACCTATCTCTCAGATTTCTACGACGTCAACGCCACCGCATTTTCAGCATATCTCATCGACTTCTACGACACTTTCCAGCTGCCGATTTGGGTCACCGAATGGGCGTGCCAGAATTACAAGAACTTGTCCGGCCCACAGTGTACCGCGCCAGAGGTGGCCGAGTTTCTCAATCAGAGTCAGACGTTTATGGACGCCCAGGACTGGATCGAGCGCTATTCGTGGTACGGTATAATGCGGAACCCTCCAGGTGTCAATCCCTTGAACGCGATGATGGACAGTAACGGAAAGATTACTGATCTTGGCAAGCAGTATATTGGCCCACCGAGTACCAATGGCGGAATGATGAGGCGAGCGAGATGGTGGACGTTGTGGGGCGTGATACCAATTCTACTCTGCGCGTACCTGCTTTGAGCTGTGCCTGGCAATGACCGACAGTGATACCCGATGTAATCGATACAGTAATGCCATGTATCCACAGTTAGATTAACGAACTTGTTTGTACGCACGCTGATTTGGTTGGCCGCCGACTCGCCAGCAGTAAAAAGCGCGCAGCACTGAGCAGACATCAAACTTGCTGCTCCCGCCAGTCAAATACTTACATACAGATGCGTAGGATGTCGGAGGCACAACAGTGAGGTAGTAATTTAATCAGGACTTCGATAATACCCAGATGGTGGCTAAGGGAAGAAGGTACATTTTCGAACGAACTGGGGTGGCCGTGACAATTGACTGCGGTAGTACCTCAAAGGAGCAAACGGGTCTGTACCACGATGTATCAAGTGACGAGAGGTCTTCCGGATAGCAGAATAGACGTGAACGACTTGAGATGTCAATCAGAAACGATGGTGATTCGGAGAGTGGGAGTGGGAGAACAAGAATTGCGATAAGTAAACAGGACGCGGACGACAAAGGCATGGGACAACAGTTGCAGAAACTACTCGCTCGGAAACCCGAAACCAGGACCAGGTTGAGTTTGGAGATCGCGAGGGTACAAACAGCGTTGGTGGATGAATATGTACCTTGAAATTGGAGTAGCCGTCCTTGTCCAGGCCGAGTTTCGCGTCAGAGACGCTCCACAGGCACGGTGAGATTACAGCCTGGAGGTCACGTTAGAGCTGCTCGACAAGCCCAACGACGTGGCCAGAGCAGCACACGCTACGAACGAGTCCAGCAGCATCTTTAGTTGGTACGGTTTTGATCGCCAGCGCTGCTGTCTCCCCGAAATCCATCAGGGCTGTCCCCGTGCTCGTCGACATCAAAGTTGCTGGGGTGCGTGTCGGACTGCGTGAACACTTGTTCGCTATCTGGCCCAAATTGCGATGTCGTGATTCGTCAGCTTCAGCGCCTTCTGCAGGCGCATCAGCTCACTGCAGCCTTCTTTGCAGGTATGACGTGTCGCGGTGACCAGATCGATGAGGACGGGGCGTCCTTCGGCATTCCACAACACCTTGCGCGGGCTTGGAGAGCCGTCGTCCACGATATCGTTGTGAGCCCAGCCCGCTTGATGCATCTTCCGCAACGCTGCGTAGATAGCCCCCCTGAAAATGATGCTTGAGTACATGCAGCCCTAGCGAGTATAAATTGCTCGCCGTTCCGCCTTGGACAGCTTCCAGGAAGAGGCATGATTGGGTATGAGGCTGGTGACAAGACACGCTGTGTTCCCAACGACGCAGAGGACGTAGCATCGGGGAATAGAATCTCCCATACGCTTCTGCAGGGCGAGATATCTCCGAAATTCGGTCATTAGAGCATCAGAGTCGCCGGATACCTTTACTGCGACCGCCGGAACAGTTCGACCCTTCTGGAGTAACTCCCCAGCGTAGACACTGTTTTGATAACCACTCGCAAGGTAGTCCAGAATTTTCACAGCGTAGTCGTCGGGGTGGCGAAGATCGCCGTCCCACTTTCCAGTAAACCGCTGGTGGCCCGAAAGTATAGGGGTAGCCGCTAAGGGCCGATTGCTGCCGCTGGACGAGGTATATGTATGACCGCGGTCGTGGCTGCTGGCGCCCTGCTCATCTGATTCTTCAGCATCGATCTCGCGTCCAGTGCGGGTGAACTCGGGGTGCGGTTGGCTTGCAGTCGGCTGGGGAGTGAAGCTGATGGCACAGAGTTGTGGAAACATCTGCCGGACCTAAGGAGATCCTTTGTCATTAGCTCCCCTCAGCGCGACGGCTAAGAAGAGGAGGAGAAGGCCCGTCTGAGGCGCTGTGGGATGGGGCTCATCGCCGAAGATATGGGATAGCGCCGTGGCTTGATCAAGTGTCGCAGTAGTGCACTCGTCGTGCTCATCACGTCGATTATGAAACGGGGCCGATAAGAACATATGTTGGCCACTGCGATGACCAACGCAAAAAGCCGTTAGGCCGGCGAAAACAACCCAGTTTACGTCGTATGCGCCAGCATATAGCGCCCCCTGGAAGTCTCATTATGGGCCGCCAGTAATGAGCCAGATTTCGTGGAAACACACCCTGTTCGCCACGATCCACCAGTTGGGCTGCTCAGATAAGCAAGCGATTTCCGTGTCAAGAACACCACAGCTGACACGCTTCAATAGTTCAGCGAGAACAATGGGAAAGCCAATTGGACGCTTGTCCTCCACCTCGATCGTATGGTGCTTGCCCTCTGAGACTGAAACACGTTTCAGCGAGTGGTCCATTTTGCAGGACGGCACACCCGGTGGGGGCTGCTGGCGCTCTAATTGTACGAGATCGAGCGCGGTGCCCGTGCGAGTCTGAATCTCCTCGAAAACCTCTGCGACGGCCACGAGAAGCATGCGGGAAGCCTCAGTTGACGCCGTCTTGGAGCCTTGAGAATGATCTTCCATCGACATTTGACCAAAATTCTTCTCCCATTGACGCAATAGGTCACGGATTATTGGATCAAGGCCAGGGGTAAGGTTCGGGTGCCGAGGAAGAAGACTATCCAAATCAAGTGAGACAGCCTCGATGAGTTTGTCGACCAAGTCTGGTGCGATGGACCAATGAGCAGGGACGGAGAAGTGTGCACAAGCAAGGACTTGGTCGACACTGATTTTGGTGTAAGACTTCTGGGGAGGAGGAGGACTGGCGACGGTGAAGCGAGGCGGAGGGAGCCTGACGCGCAGAAAGTCGCTGGGCCTGGCAGTGGTCATTTTGAAGATTTACGTATGTTGTTCGCGCGCGCAGGAAGTTAATGATATAATATACCAGCGCAAAGCCACTGAGGGATGTTATGGTGCTCCCAAGGAGACAGACGATCTCAACGCCGACGATGAACGTGGAAGGCGAAGTCAAAAGAGACCACGGTGTCGAGTGGACTAGATCGACACGGAAACACGACACAATACGTAGTCGAGGGATAAGATTGGTCGAAGGAGACAGACAAATACGGCGCCGGCGAAGTTGATAGGGGACCAAGATGTCGGATGGAGATCGACGGACGAGAGGAGATGGATAGCAAATGGAAAGAGATACGGAACTCGGCCGTACATCGCTGACTTGTCTGTTGACCCCCAGTGTCGCGCTCTGTTCGACAAACCGCTGCGTCTGAGTAACTGGCTATAGGCTTCGCTTCGCTTTTTCGTCTCCTGGATTCCCGCAGGTATAAGTAGATTCCAGACGCAACTTGAAGAAGAGTTGATAAAGAAAGCTGATACTATTTGTCCATGCTTTCATCACGGGTTATTGGCATTGATCCATGAGCAAACTTGCTTTCCGCCTTGGCAGCTATAAAACCGTCCATTCCTGCCACTATGCCTCTCCCCAACCCGGCTCCAATTTCGTACGTTTTCTGGACCGACGGAAAATAAAGTCTTATCGCAATCTTTCACTTTCTCTATTATCCCGGATGCCTAGCCCTGTCTCATCAATTCGCCCCGTAGTCCTGAGCCGCATCGGCCAGCGTGCGTCGTTTAGTGTCTTGTCTAGCTCTGTTCTTCTGGCTCATCCTACTATTCCCCAGCGGCCCGGCTGGTTTCGCCGATAACAGACCTGAATTTAACTGTGTTGGAAAGGTCGAAACAACTGGCAGCATGGACGGCTGTAGACCATCATGTTAAGCCGGAGCATAGGGTACGTATCGTTTTTACTTCCCCAAGTATCTGGAGCTAATGATGGCGTTCATTCAAGGTGATTGGCATTGGATCTGGTATTTATTACTCCTTGTCTGGTGTGCATAAGGTTCACCGCGGGTGCAGGATCTACGGTACCGTATGTTGTCGAGCGGATAGTTCAGCTAGGGGCAGAAGCGAACCAAGAGCGAGTCTTCATACCCACTGGTATGGCCTGGCTTTATGGAGGATGAGCTGTTACCCTGATACTGGCAAAGGCTTCCAGTCCAAAGAACTCATTGTTTCGTCCGGTCTGAACCTCGGCGACGTAGACCAGTTTCCCACCATCGACGTCACCCTGGACGGCGCAGATGAGTGAGTCCCGATTTACATTATCATGTTCCAAATATTTATTGTCGCACCCTAAGGGTAGACCATGAGCTCAACTGCATCAAAGGTGGAGGTGCCTGCCATCTGCGCGAGAAAGTGCTCGCCGAAGCCGCAAACACGTATGTTTTATTTTTCTACTTCCGGCGCGAGATGTCCGGTTCACAGGCGGCGTCCGGCAGTTTCATCCTAGTCGCAGACTACCGGAAGAACGTCGAGTACCTGGGAACAAACGTGCGCCTCGTTCTGGACCATATTTCTCGTGCTTGCCCTAATTTTTCCAATGTTATCACTGTAGTTCGAGCCCGGGGTTCCCATCGAGGTTGTGCCATTCGCCTACGCAAAGGTACTCCAAAACCTGCACCACATTCTCGGTTCCCCCAATGCATCCCTACGGATGGCCGTAAAGAAAGGTCGGTTCCACATCCCTCTCCGGTTTGTTCGGTCGCCCCTTAGCTACGTGTCCTCTAGCCGGCCCAGTTGTTTCTGACAACGGCAATTTCATTATCGACGCTCCGTTTGATCTGGAGAAGATGAAGAAGCCGTACACCGTCAGTGAAGCGATTTGGGATTGGGTTTATTTCCTAACACCGTCCTCGTAGATTATGGCCCAGATCAAGATGCTCACAGGTGTGGTCGAAGTAGGGGTGTTCTGCCATATGGCCAAGGCTGCGTACTTTGGCAACGAAGTATGTACTATCCCTGCATTCAAATACGGAGCTTCGTTGAATGTGTCTCCCAGGATGGCAGTGTAACAATCAAGTGGAACGACGGCCGTGTTGAACAAGTTGCGGCCGCCTCATAATATGTAGATGCCTCCTGGAGATCGAGCAGATGACTGCACCTAGATGCTTGTATCCTTACTGTAACAAATCTACCATCCACAGCCATCCACCTCATCTCCGTGCGCGGCCGAACGTTCAAGTCGAAGTAACTTCATACTAGTACCTTATAAGCACATGCGTGATGGGATCGGTTTCAAATTTTCTAACTCACCCACTTCAAAGTCCTTTCTTCCTGCTCTAAACGATGGCGGACGCGGACGTCCTCAAGGTGTCTATCCTAGGCCGTGAATCTATACACTGTGGCTTCCACCTGGTTCCTTACATCGCCAGAACCGTCATTGCGACCCTTCATTCGTCAACCTACGTCCTCATCACCGATTCAAATATCGCAAAACACCACCTTTCGCCATTTGAGGCCGAGTTTACCTCAGCGCTTGCGGCCGCGCAGCAGAACGGGAATACCACAAGACCAAGATTCTTCAGCTTCGTTATTCCACCCGGGGAGACTTCTAAAAGCAGAGAGGGAAAGGCGAGCATCGAGGACTTCCTCCTACTCAACCGATGCACCCGGGACACCGTTATACTGGCTCTAGGCGGGGGCGTTGTGGGGGATCTGGTTGGTTTCGTAGCTGCCACCTTGTATGTGCAAACTTTTCAGGTGCAATTGTTTTGTGACCAAAATTATATGGCAGCATGCGTGGTGTACGCGTCGTACAGATTCCAACCACCCTTTTGGCTATGGTTGACTCCAGTGTGGGCGGGAAGACCGCCATCGACACCCCGCACGGCAAGAATCTCATTGGGGCATTCCACCAGCCCCAGTACATCTTTATTGATGCCGCATTCCTCGAAACGCTCCCCGCCCGAGAATTTTCCAATGGGATGGCTGAAGTCGTGAAGGTTTGTGCATTTTCTCTCCCGGATGCATCTACGTTACCTTGCATTTTAGACTGCCGCGATCTGGAACGAAGACGAGTTCGCCGCCCTCGAATCACGGGCTGCGGAAATATTTGCGGCAATACAGTCCCCCTCTCTTGACTACTCGGGTCGCACGAAAAAAACGCGTTCTGCAGCGCAGGACCTCCTTCTGTCCGTCATCGTCGGCTCCATTTCCGTTAAGGCCCACATCGTCACCATAGACGAGCTCGAAACGGGTCTTCGGAATCTCGTCAACTTCGGGCACTCCATCGGGCATGCAATCGAGGCGGTCTTGACCCCAACAATTCTCCACGGCGAATGCGTCAGTGTAGGAATGATCCTCGAGGCCGAAATCTCGCGCCAGATGGGAATTCTATCTCAAGTTGGCGTTGGGCGCCTCACGCGATGCTTGAAGGCCTACAATCTCCCTGTCTCGCTCACCGATCCTAGAATTGCGAATCTTCCAGCCGCGAAGCAGCTTACTGTAGCCCGGCTTCTAGACATTATGCGCATAGACAAAAAGAACAGCGGGGACGCGAAGAAGATCGTAATTCTTTCCAGAATCGGGGCGACGCACGAGCCGAAGGCCACGGTCGTTCACGACACGATCATTTCCAAGACGTTGTCGGATGCGGTGAAGGTTGTCGCGGGTGTACCGGCGCACCATCCCGTTAAGATGGCCACCCCGGGCTCGAAAAGCATTTCTAACCGCGCACTGGTCCTTGCGGCTCTCGCCAACGGAACCTGCAGACTCAAGAATCTCCTGCACTCTGATGACACGGCGGTCATGATGGCGGCTCTCATTGAGCTGAAGGTACGTTACCGCAGACCCTGTCCCCTCACAGTGTCACGAACGCTGCTTTCAAGGGCGCTAGCTTCGCTTGGGAAGATGGCGGGGACACGCTCGTCGTCCAGGGCGGGGGTGGCGCGCTCTCCGCTCCGGCGAAAGGCAGGGAGATCTACCTTGGGAACGCCGGCACTGCCGCGCGCTTCCTCACAACCGTCTGCACCCTGGTGCAGAGTTCCGGTGCGCCGGACGAAACGACTGTCATTACCGGGAATGCCCGCATGAAGCAGCGCCCAATTGGCCCCCTTGTCGATGCGCTTCGGGCGAACGGGAGCAAGATCGAATTCCTCGAATCGGCAGGGTGTCTCCCTCTCTCTATTGCTCCTCAAGGGTTCAAAGGCGCTACCATACGTCTCGCCGCGAGTGTGTCGAGCCAATATGTATCCTCTGTCTTGCTCTGCGCGCCGTATGCAAAGGAGCCAATCACCCTCGAACTCACCGGGGGGCAGGTCATCTCGCAGCCGTACATCGACATGACCATCGCCATGATGCGCACCTTTGGCATCAATGTCACCCGTCGGGTCGACGAAGCCACTGGCAAGGCGTTAGATATCTACAACATTCCTACTGGCGTGTACACCAACCCGGCGGAGTACAGCATTGAATCGGACGCGAGCAGCGCGACGTACCCGCTCGCGATTGCCGCAATTACGGGGACCACGTGCACTATCGATAGTATTGGGTCGAGTTCGTTGCAGGGCGATGCGCGGTTTGCCAAGGAGGTATTGGAACCAATGGGGTGCACAGTGGTACAGACGGCGACGGAGACGACAGTGACAGGCCCGCCCCAGGGACAGCTGAAGGCGATCGAGGAGATTGACATGGAGGTCATGACAGACGCGTTTTTGACTGCCAGCGTCTTGGCCGCCGTCGCCAACGGCAAGACCAGAATTCTTGGTATTGCCAACCAGAGGGTCAAAGAATGCAATAGAATTCGAGCCATGATGGATCAACTTGGTAGGTCTTCTTCTCTGCATTGGCACTGTTTGATCGATGTTCCATAGCAAAGTTCGGGGTCGAAACCATAGAACTCGACGACGGCCTTGAAATTATCGGCAAGCCCATCTCTAAGCACATTCAAGGTGTCAGCGTCCACTGCTACGACGATCATCGCGTTGCAATGGCTTTCAGTGTTTTGGGCACCGTCATCGACCGCACTATTCTTGAAGAGAAGAGGTGCGTCGAGAAGACATGGCCGAATTGGTGGGACGATCTGGAGAACAAGGTTCGTTTTCATCTTACGACGAACCTCCTCAACTCAAATCAATTTGGTAGATTGGGATAAATGTTCAAGGGGTTAATCTTGAGAGTGTCAACTCACTCGGCTCTGCCAGCAGGACAGTGTCTCAGGATGCTTCAGCCTCTGTCGTTCTCATTGGGATGCGTGGTTCTGGGAAGACTTTCACCGGACAGCTCGCTGCTAGCGCTCTGTCTTGGACGTGTATCGACGCCGACGCAGTCTTCGAGGAAAAGCACGAGATCGGTGTGCGCCAGTTCGTCCAAGAACGCGGATGGCCTGCGTTCCGCGCCGCGGAGACAGTCATTCTCGAAGAGCTCTTAACCCAACGCGACAAAAATCATGTCATCAGTCTCGGTGGCGGGATCGTCGAGACACCTGCTGCTCGGGAACTGCTGAAGGACTACCAGAGAAAGGGGCCTGTGGTGCATATTATGCGACCCATAGATGAGATCGTTGCATACCTTGGCGCCGAGGCTAGCCGACCTGCGTACGGCGAACCTATTACCGATGTATTCCAACGACGTGCTCCTTGGTTCAAGGACTGCGCGAGCCACGAATTCGTCAATCACGTTAACCTCGATGCGTCGCTGGCAAACAAGAAGGGGACACGCCAGGAGGTGATACGTTTTTTCAAGCATATTACCGGTCAGCAGCCTAATCTCGCGCCAAATCTCGCGCATGGGAAGCGCTCGTATTTCCTAGCGCTCACGTTCCCCGATATCGCTCCCGCGCTTCGTCACATCGACGACCTTTCGCAGGGCGTTGATGCGCTAGAATTGCGCGTCGATTTGCTGAGTGACTTGACGTCGTTCGGCAGCCCTATTCCCTCCGTGCCCTACGTCAAAGACCAGATTGCTGCTCTTCGTCGCGCGACGTCTCTCCCCCTCATCTTCACCGTCCGAACCGTCTCGCAGGGCGGGGCGTTCCCGGACAACGCGCAAAAGGAAGGGTTTGAGCTGCTGAAGCTGGGCCTCGCGTTGGGGATCGAATATCTCGATGTCGAAATCTCGCTACCCGAGCCTACGATTCGGGAGCTCATCTCGCGCAAGGGGCATTCCAAGATCATAGCTTCTTGGCATGATTGGAGCGGGAACATGAAGTGGAATGGACCGGTCGTGAAGGAGAAGTACGCCATCGCGGACACCGTGGGGGACATTATAAAAATCGTCGGCAAGGCAGACACGCTGCGAGATAACTTCGCCCTCTACGACTTTGTCTCGGAGGCAAACAGTAAGCCCGACGCCAAACCTATTATCGCGATCAACATGGGTGTGGAGGGCCAGATGTCCCGCATCCTCAACCCCACCTTCAGCCCCGTTTCGCACCCCCTTCTACCATCGAAGGCGGCTCCCGGGCAACTTTCGTTCGCGGAAATCCAAAAGGCTTTGCATCTTATTGGACAGCTCCCTTCGCGACGTTTCGCGTTATTCGGTAACCCGATCGCCCACTCCATGTCCCCGACACTGCACAATACGGGTTTCGAAGTCCTCGGTCTGCCTCACTTTTACGAACTCCGAGAGACAACGGAGGTCGGACAAGAAATAAAAGCCATCATCACGGCCCCAGACTTTGGTGGTGCGTCAGTTACGATTCCCTTCAAACTGGACGTCATCCCGCTGCTCGACAAGCTGTCCCCCGCTGCTGAGGTAATCGGAGCGGTCAACACGATCATTCCAATACGGACCGACAAAGTAAATCCTATTTTGTACGGCGACAACACTGACTGGATCGGCATTCGAGCCTGCATCCACTCGCGTGTGCAATCTGGATCCATTCACGCGGCGCTTGTGATTGGGGCGGGTGGTACCGCGCGCGCTGCGATTTATGCACTGCAAGCCCTCGGTGCCCAGAAGATATACATCTACAATCGCACGCGCCGGAGCGCACAGACGCTTGCGGATGCCTTCCCCCACGCACATGTCGAGCTCCTCGACAGCCTCAACGAATGGCCCAGCGGGATCGTCCCCCCAAACGTCATCGTTTCCACCGTCCCTGCGAGCGCAACCGCGACATCGGACTCGCCCAACGCTTTGGCGCTTTCGCCGAACCTGTTCCTCTACAAGGACGGGCCGGCGGTGGTGATTGACATGGCGTACAAGCCTGCGGTCACACCTCTCCTGGCGCTGGCGAAGGAGGCGGGGGATAACTGGGGGTCTGTTCGAGGGTTGGATGTGCTTCTGGAGCAAGGGTATGTTCAGTTTGAGCTGTGGACTGGGCGGGTGTGCCCGAAGCGCGTCGTGGCGGAACGTGTTCGGGCCAGGTACGCGGAGACGGTGGTATAGATCCAAGTTGGTTAGTGTACATCATTGCTAGAGTAAGTACACGCCAGAAACTGTAAAACTCGTATTTATGTACTTGGGTGGAAGAGGATTGCAAGATTAGTAATAGGGCCAAATTGATTCCGAACTCAACTTGTTCCATGTCGCACCCACCTTTCGTCGTCCACGATCCCAAGCACGTAGACCCTGAGACAGAGCAGCCACGCCGTGCAGCCCTCCACAATGTTCCTGACCTCCGTTTCGAATATGGCTTTTTACGAAGCGTCCGCCCGTACTTCCGGCTTCGCAACAGTGATTCCAAAGGGAAAGGAAAGGAGAAAGTGACGGAGGAGACAGACGTGTCAGGGCCGGGCGATACGCTCGAGATTCAGTGGCTGGACGTTGCATGGGTGACGACCCGGGACCAGGTTCTCAGTCCCTTGCTTCAAGGAGCGTTGTGGTGCGTCGCGTCTTCCTCGCTTGAACCTGCCGGCCAATGTTCCTCAGGGCAATCGCGGGACATTTCTTGACGCCCTTATACGGACAGGCGCGCTCCTTTATTCCATCGCCGCCTGAGGGCGGCATAGCGAAGTGGCTCCGCAGCTGGGCACACTCCGTCGTCACACCCAGCAATTCGCCCACGAATTTGTACAGGCGGCCATAAATTACAGTTGTACATTGAGCCCAATCCTAAATCTACACAACAACTTTGACTTCGTTCCATTCGTTCACCCACATGTACCGCGAGAACAGGACGTAGAGCCAGCGGAACCATTCCATCTGGCTCGGATGCGCGCGCATGGCTTGCACCGCGGTCCAGTGCTCCCTTATTCCGGAAACGAACACGGGGAGCGTCTCTGGACGGGGAGTCGTCTTCGGTGCGGGAGCGATGGATACATTCAGCGTGGTTAGCAATCGCGTTAGTTGGGCCTCGAGGAAGTGTAGGAGGTCGTTCGCGTAGAGGTCGAATTTAGCTAGGGACGGAGCGAGTATTCCCGAATATTTCGGGACCAGCGGGGTCGTTATCAGCGTGAAGAGTCGCACTTCTTTGAGGGTTGTCATGAGTTGCTTTACACCGGCTGGTAGGGACTGGTGGTTGGGGTGTCCTGAGATTCCCTCGTGGTCGAAGGTCAGGATCTGCGAACGATGAGCTCCCGGACGCGTCAAATGAGGGATAATCACGGTGTTTATGCGGTTTTTGAGGACATACGGCTTCAGAACGCTCGCAATAACCTTCGCGTCCCAGTAGGCCGTGAAATTGTCTTGCAAATCACTACATCTACAATGAGGTACTCCGAAAGAGCGGCGCGTTCGGCACGTACGGGTGGTCCACTATTGATCGTTTGTCTGTGTCGACGCCTAGCAGATCGAGGCTGCTTTCGAGCTCAAATTTTCGGATGGGCCCGAGGCCATCTGCGTTGCCCACAGACATGCACAAGGAATACAGAGAAGAGGTGGATGTTGGATCTCGGCTGGAGACCGATGGCCGCTGCAAAGCCACCAGTGCCAAAACTGTAGGTGCGAAGAACATGCATTCATCGTCTGGGTGGGCGGTAAGCAGGAGAATATTTCCTGCGAACCCAGAAGATGCGGTAGGGTCCAGCTGTTTCGCTATGCTGTTGTCAGACTGTGTGGACCTGTGCAGGTAGGCGACGAGAAGAGCGAGAACCAAGACATGGACGGCGTTGAAAGACTTGAACATTGCAACTTGTTTGTCTTCGATCACATCATGCAACAAACGACATCGCCACAAATTGCCTTTTTGAGCGATTGGAGGTTTGTGTTCACTCGATCGTTGTTCTGAGAGGTTTGAAGGGTTTCTGCAGCTTCTTCGAATTTCTAGTACATAAAGTTGATTTATTGGGAAGCTCGTCAAGGTCGCCGGCACCTCGGGTTACCGGCGAATGTATCCAGAGAATTTATTCACGTTGAAGTCAATGTGAAGCACCTGTTTCTCGAGTCTTGACGCTTCTGCGGGCGCCGCCGTAGTTACACAACCGCGTCCCTCGGGTGAACCCGGCGCCCCAAACCCGCAGAGGAATCGGCGGCACAGATGCACCGCGGCCGTGATAGGCCGTGATCCGACTCGGAAGGCAGTCATCCTCCTTCCGTTCACGCCGTGAAGCTCGTGAAAAGGGCCAACTTCGCTGGAAGAGCCAGCGAGTTTTCTGCCTCATCTCGTCCACTTTATTGACTTGCGATGCAATTTTCCCGAAGTCAAGGTTCGTCGCGTCGCGTCTTCATTTTTATAGATTCTAGACTCACGTCTCCAAGTGGTTCTGAGGGCCGCTTCGCAGTCTAGGTCCTTGGTCCTCTCGTCACGCGTCCGAACCTATCCTCGTCTGCAGCAAACTCAGCGCGCTTTGTCGTCGGCGGAGCCTGTAAATCTCGACTGTCTGGTGTGGAGCTGAACTGCACTTAAACTTTTCGTTATCTATAGAAAGATTTACCGCCGCCGCCGCCTCCGAAATCATCTAGGTTCAGAACCGCAGTCAAGGTTGCGAATCGCACATTTTGGTTATCGCTGCTCGCAGGAGTCGGGTCTTTCTACTACGTCACCAAGGCATGGCGCTTTTTCAGCTTTTGGTTCTGAAATTGAGCTGGTACTGCAGAAAGACCGTACGCCGGGTGTGCAGCTCCCGCGTGACCCAGAAAAGAAGACTATTGTCGTCTTGGGTAGCGGATGGGGGGCAACAAGTTTCTTGAATACTTTGGATACAAAGGACTACAATGTCGTGCGTATTTTTCGCAATTCTTTTCATTCATCTTCCCATGTTTGCTGTTAGGTCGTCATCAGCCCAAAGAATTACTTCCTGTTCACGCCACTACTGCCCAGCGTCGCTGTCGGCACCCTGAGCCCGCGATCTATCATTCAGCCCACCCGGTATGTCACCCGGCACAAGGCCCGCGCGGTCGAGGTTATCGAGGCTGAGGCTCAACATGTCGATGTAAGCCCTTTGTCTTGCCGCAATACTCTTCTTCACTGATCCATAGGTCGCCAACAAAACGGTCAGCTTCATGGGTGCGTATGACATCACGTCCATGCGGGCGAAACTCATTCTGGCTGCCAGACAATTCCGATATTCAGGGGGCGGTGTCCGCCACGACCATTCCGTATGACTACCTTGTCTATGCCGTCGGCGCCGAAGTACAGACGTTCGGGATTCCCGGTGTAACGGAGAAAGCATGCTTCATGAAGGAGCTGCATGATGCCGAGAAGGTCTGTCGCATTTTCGCCGAGATTCCTGCCGTCTGAACACCTCCGTGCAGATGCAGCGCCGTTTCCTTGATTGTCGGTGCTCTATACATCAATCGGCCCAAGGTTCTCATTATTTATTTAGGCCTCGAATCGGCGGCGTTCCATGGGCAGTCTCAGGAGGAAATTGAGCGCTTGCTTCACATAGTCGTCGTCGGCGGTGGGCCCACTGGTGTTGAGCTGAGCGGAGAACTCCACGACTTCCTCGAGGTGCTCTCTAGCCCGCTCCCTTCCTCAACTAGCGTTGACGACTCTTCAGGAAGATCTGAAATCCTGGTACCCAGAGCTCGCGGACAAGATCAAAATCACTCTCGTCGAGGCCCTCCCGTCTGTGCTGCCCATGTTCAGCAAACGCCTGATTGAGTACACGATGTCGACGTTCAAGGAGAGCAAGATCGATATCCTGACACAGACTATGGTTAAGGAGGTACGATATCATCCCTGGGCCTTCGGGTCTTCAATCTTTGTCGCTAACCGTACACTAGGTCAAGGACACGAGCGTAACACTGGCCTTGCCGGACAAGACCGTCGTCGAGATGCCGTGTGGAATGGTCATATGGGCAGCTGTGGGTCTCGCCCGGTGGCGAACGGGGATGATCGCTGACAACACGCTCTGACTCTGCAACAGGGTAACAAAGGACGGGCAATCACCCAGGACTTGATGGCCCAGCTGCCTACCGCGCAAGCCAATAAGCGGGGTATCACCATCGACGGTATGTATCCACCACTCTCCTCATCCGATTCAAACGACGCTTACGTACCCTTCACGCAGAATACATGGAAATGAAAGGCACGGACGGCACCATATTCGCTATTGGCGACTGCACCGCGTCGTCGCACGCACCGACGGCGCAAGTCGCGTCGCAGCAGGGAGCCTACCTCGCGCGGGCGTTCGCGCAGAGGGTCAAGCGCGACAACCTCGAGGCCCAGGCGAGGGACCTCGAGCGCTCGGCAGCGATGATCTTGCACGAGGACGAGCGCAAGAAAACGTTGGGTGAACTCGAGGGCGTCAAGCGCCAGCTCGCCAAGTTCAAGATTCGGCCATTCTCCTACTCGCACCAGGGGACTCTTGCGTGCGTGCTACTATCATCTATACTCGAGTTGCCTGCCTGAACTCGTCTACGTAGATACATCGGCTCGGACAAGGCAATCGCGGACTTGCCGTTTTTGAATGGAAGCGTACGTCCCGTTCTCCCTCCCGCCGTGTTTTCTATATCTAAGCTTTTCAAAATTCTACAGCTTGCCAGTGGTGGTTTCCTTACGTTCTACTTCTGGCGCAGCGCGTACCTGAGCACGCTCTTCTCGCTGCGGAACCGCACCCTCGTCGCGACCGACTGGATGCGGACCAAGATTTTTGGACGGTGCGTCTTTCTTTCTTTCTACGTCTCTGTGTTCTTGTGGTGATGCTGTGCGCAGTGATGTGAGCCGGGATTGAATTGATGATGAATGGACAGTGGACACGGATGATAAATATTGAATAATGCGTACGACCTTGACGCGATTGGATTCGGACATAGATAGTATCGTATTTCGTATATGCCGTGGTGGTTAGCTAGATTGAGTCCGCGATTGTATATTCTAATGCCATAGATTTCTCTAGCCTTATAGCACTCAGACTGAGAAAATTACCCGATTTGGTTGAGAGGAGTTCGGACTTTCGGTCCATCAAATTGCCTGTCAGGCAAATTTTTCGACCAAACCACCATGGCTGGCATCCTCTCCCCACCCGCGCACCTCCCTCCACCGAAGCCGAACCACTCTTACACACGGAGGCCCACGTCGTCGAAGCTTGCGGTAGTCTTGTGGCGCGGCAGGATGTGGTTTGAGTCGACCTTCGCCCTGTCGATGCTCGAACCTTGGGAGAAGATTTTGCTCAGTGCGTCTCTTCTCTTGTCTGCTGCACTCAGATGTCGGCTCTATCATTGACCACTTCTCTATACATTCTCGCAGTCACCATATTCGTAGCCTTGTTCACGCTCGTGTGCTCGGGCATCGTCACGTACTTCCCGCAGCATCTGGTTGTGATGCAGCGCCGCGCTGTGTACTACCTCTGGGGGCAGGAGGGCGGCGAGAGGATGCTGTGGCAGTGGCTCGGCTTCGGTGGGGGGCTGCATAAGGAGCTGTAGACTCTAGGTTGGCGGATGTTTGTTGGACACAATGTGCGAGCTATATGCTAATTTCGTTTTCAGACCTCATACACTTTATCTTTCGCTACTTTACGCTCCTAATCAATACATAGACCAAATGGATGGCATGTAGACCCCGATTCGACAGGCTCGTACTTTTCTACCAGTCTTATTTTGCTGAAATCTGAGTACACAGAGTACAAGATCGATTACAACGTATACATAATTGTTCTAACTTGTCTCAGTGACTATGTCCAAGTCCATGCAGGTGGGCAGAGATAATTGCGAGTCTTCTCGAGCCCATCCCAAAGACATGCCAAGAACGTTGTTCTTGCTTCCCAAAGCAAAAAATGCAAAATTTAAGAAGTTGCAAAACATTCTGCAGCGGTTAATGTTCGTGCGACACGGAGCCAACCCGCGCACACTAACATTTGGGTTGGGGAAACGCCAGGTACGACCCCCGGCCGCAGGACAGTTACTACAAGCCAGAGGAATGACGGCCTGGACTGGACATGTGCGGATACGCGCCCGGGGCCGCAAAGCTGGCCTCGTATGCGTGCGAGTCGTGTGACAAGCCCGCTGCCCTTCGAAACATCACTGGTGGTCGGCGCCACAGCATAGGGGAATTCAGGCGACCCAGTATATGGCTCATAGCCCAGAAAGTGACTACGCTCCCACTCTGAGCGGCGGCAGAGGCGGGCGAAAGCACGAGGAATTACAACAGAAACGACCAGCGCAATTAAGGCGAGCAGCACTATGGCTGTATGATAGACCAGCAGCAAATATGGATCCACGGGAGCACTGGCAGCAGTCGGTGGAGCATCTTTAGCAGCGGCGGCGGCTCCGTTAGCGAACATCGAAGTGAATAGATGAGAAGGAAGGAGAGAATATTGAAGGCCGGAGCGCAAGGATCGAGGCCAACGAATGCTGTCTCTGGCAAGCCCACACAAGGACCGGATAACCAAGGCAAGTATAAACGCGACCTGACGGAGGACGTTGCAGTGCTTAACAACGTACATAGCTTGTTCCATTTAGAGATATAAGGATCGGCCAGCCGGGCGTCTTCTCCGCAGTTGCAGCCAATATGTGAGACACTTGTTGGACACTTGAGTCCTCTGTGGGCTGCCATGCCCATGTCATTTCCTTTCCAAGTTCGTTGAACAGTTCAAGTTACACAGCCAAATTGTCTTCCAGTGGCTTCAAAGGTCGCCTTCGGATGGCTCATTGGCATGAGTCGAAGTTTGAAGCTGGCCAGTCACCCCGCTTCCAAACAGAGTCAAGCTTCTGTCAAACCGGTGGCGGTGCCCGCTTCCGTTAAACTTGCCGCCGGCCTAAAACAGACTCAACCCAACTCGACTTGAGGCGGCCTGAGGGACGAAGTCAGGTTCACGGGACTCACAACCATGGCCGACGAGTTGGCGGAAATTGACGGACATAAGCCCAAGATTCTCCTCCGCGACGGTGAGAGTCGTGAATCCAGATCCTCTGGCAGGTAGCTTCGATTGTTCATTGCATTGCGCTGCGGAAGTTGACTCTTCGTAGCAGTTACAGATATAAAATCAAACGCACTCAAAACCTATATTATTGCCACTGCCCTGTAGGAGCTCTCTATGTTGTGGATAACAGCCCCTAATATCTGTCGTAGGCCTGGCGCAATCAGGCATGTATTGCATGCGAGACTGAACGCCTAATCTAATGCTTGGTTAGACTGGCGTTCCTGTAAATGCACGGTCATGCAAACATCTAAAAGAAATTCTTGGCGACGAGTACGAAACTGCGCGGCTTAAGCTGAACGGTCATGCACCCAAATCTTCAACGTCCAAGCCAGGTTCATCGAAAGGGAAACGTAAACGAGGTGACGAGGATGAGGATGAGGTGGACGAGGATGAAGCTGGCAGCGAAATCGACAGCGACGTCGACGAGGACGATGACGAGGACGACGAACCGCCGCAGAAGAAACGAAAACCAGTGTCCAAGGCAAAAGGCAGTGCTTTCAAGGACAAAAAGAAGAAAAAATCGGATAGTGACGAGGAGAGCGAGCCGGAGTCGGATGCTCCTCGAAAGAAAAAGGCCGGAAAGCCAGTTTCGAAGGGAAAAGGAAAGGCAACCCCGAAAAAGCGCGCATCCAAGAAGGTCTCCTTTTCGCACTGTCGGAATTTCAAGGGAGCTGATTCATTGCTCAGCAGGAATCAGAAAGTGGAGAGGACTTCTCTGACGAAATCAACGCCGTATCGGGCAGCGACGAAGATGAGGAGCCCTCGTCTGAGGAAGAAAAGCCCAAGAAGAAAGCGCTGACGAAGATTACAGCGAAAGTCAAGGCAGCACCCAAAAAGCAAACTGCCAAAAAGAAAAAGGTTTTTTGAATAATCATCTCCGTCTGCGCCTTTCAACTGATGACATATAGGCTGAATCCGATGACGAGGAAAACGACAGTGAGAAAGAGGAGACTGGGAAGAAGCGCAAGGTATTTATTTCCGTAGACCTGGATTCATGTTGTTTACTGCCCCCATTCTGCAGAAACCCGCGACGAAGAGCGTGTGGCCCCCAGTTAAGAAAGCCAGAACCAAGCAAGCGGCCGGCTCAGATGACGAGGATGAATCGCCGAAGAAACCCACATTCAAGAACATTGGCAACAGACTCTTTATTTCAGACACGGAGGACTCTGAAGACGAAACCACGCCGAAGAATAAACCTGTTTCTAAGGGGAAAGGCAGAAAACCTGACAGCGATGAAGACGAAGAAGAGGATGAGGATGTGAAGCCTCCGAAGAAGAGCGCTGGAAAGCCTGTTTCCAAGCCGAAGGGCAAGAAGAAGCAGGATAGCGACGAAGACGCGGAGGATGAAGACACGAAGTCACCGAAGCAGTCCGCCGGGACATCCAATTCTTCTGACCCACTTGCAGAAATAGATGGCCACAAGCCCAAGGTGTTATTTGCCGACGGAGAGGAACGTGAGGTCAAGTCATTGACGAGCAACTCGACGTACAAGGTCAAGCGCACCTGGGACCATTACTACTGTCAATGCCCGGTACAAGCCCCATTCATTTTACTGGTGACCCTCGTCTAACGCGTTTTATTATAGGCCTGGCGCAATCAGGCATGTATTCTGTGTATGCCTACCGATACGAATCCAACCTGATGTGTGGCTAACACAGGCCGGCGCACCGGTGGACGCCCGCACGTGCAAGCACTTGCGCTCGTTGTTCGGAGACGCATACGAGGCTGCTCGGCTGAAGTGGAGGAATCCTAACGGGCCCGACCTCAGACCTACGTCGAAGGCCAAACCTAAATCAAAATCAAAACCGGCGTCGAAAGGCAAAGGGAAGAAAAATACTGGCGACGATGATGATGATGAAGACGACGACGACAGCGACGGCAAGAAAGTTCCCGAACTCCTCCTAGCCAATAAATGGGACATAGAAACCGGTCCTGATCCGACAGGATGGTGGATCTCTGAGAAACTGGACGGCGTACGGTGAGTGATTTTCTCGCTGCCTCCCGCGTCCCATGACTCATCCAGGGCAGCACTTTCTATGACGGTAAAGGCATGGTGAGCCGTCTTGGGAATCCATTCACACCGCCACAGTGGTTCCTCGACAGTACGTATAATTGTTGAGCGGAGCGCAGTCTTGATAATCTCATGCTGCAACTCTTGCTAGAGCTTCCCAAAGACTCTACCCTCGATGGCGAGCTCTTTGGCGGACGTGGAAACTTCCAGGACACTGTCTCTATTGTGAAGACTCAAAACTCCCCTCACTGGAAAGGAATCACTTTCCAGGTAAGCAACTTTGTTACCGACCTCACTTGGTTCTCATGCCTCTCTGTCTGCTCGACCGTTAGATCTTCGACGTACCATCGGAGGATACCGTCTTCGAAGATCGTGTTGCTTTCCTGCAGAAACTATTCGGCCCCGGCGGGAAATACGAGTGCCCCGAGGTCATCCTTGTCGAACATGAGAAGGCCAAGAGCCGCAAACACGTCCTCGACAAGCTCAAGGAGATTGAAGAGCTAGGCGGCGAAGGCCTGATGCTGCGGAAACCCAAGTCGTGAGTCGTTCCTCCTTGTTATGTTGATCCCAGTTGACCAGTTTCGCAGGAAATACGAAGGCCGTCGCTCAGCAACGCTGCTTAAGATCAAGGTGCGTGTCTGTCTATTCGAAACCTCAAGAGGATTGCTGATACACCGTCGGTCAATTGATAGACGTTCTACGACGCCGAGGCAGAGGTGACGGGGTATACAGCTGGAAAGGGAAAACATACTGGGCTGACTGGCGCGCTGAAGTGCAAGATGCAGTCGGGGAAGGTGCGATTCGTCTAGTTCTTTGCCTGTGTCACTTCGCTTATTCACTGATTGTTATTGAGTAGACGTTCAACGTCGGAACAGGACTCTCCGACAAGCAGCGCAAGAACCCGCCCAAAGTTGGCTCGATAATTACGTACCGATTCCAGGAGTTAACCCGAGATGGCGTTCCGCGGTATGTGTTTTTTCGCGTATCTCCATCACTCCTATCCTCACCTGTTACGCTACTAGATTCCCTTCCTATATTGGCGAGGCTATCGACAAGAAGAAGGCGAAGGATGCTAAGCTTCCTGCGCATCGCAAGGCCGGCGGGAGCAAGGACGACTGAGGTAGAGGTAATTTTTTTCCGGAGCCATTTTGGATCCTATTATGGGGAATTCCCCTTGTAACTTCTTTGTATACCTCGAGCCATTTGGCTCTCGCTACCATATCGTTTTGGGGAATTCCCCTTCCATTATCACTTAATTGTATTTACCCGAGCCATTTGGCTCTAGCTACCATATCGTATTAGGGAATTCCCTTCGTTATAGAACCATTTGGTCTCTTGCAAGTTGTAAAGTTGTAATTCAGTGTTCGAGTCTCCGCGAGATCCATGTAAGGATGACTCAACTTGGCCAAACTTTGTACATGGCATATTGAGAAGTGGCGGCGGCCAACGACTTCAGAAGCGACTCATCTGAACCCTATGCCAGCGCGCCCATAGACCTCTGCTCTCATGATACTCGTCGGGCGGACATGAAGCCAATTCAATTTCAAGAGCCAACTAGATGTGAAAATTTCAGGCCTCTTTTTCGACAGCCTCAGCCATTTCCCCGAGCGTCTCGAAACGTTTCCACCACTTCGGAGTCTGACCAAGAGTCTCGAGGCCCATGACAGCGCCCTGGCGATCTATCCACACACTACTAACCCCGAGCTTGCTCGATGGCTCAACATCATGATACAAACTCTGCGCAACAACCAACACCTGTTCCTTCCCGAACCCGAACTCTTTCTGGATAATCTCCAGGGCTGAAAGCATCCCACGGGGGTCGGGTTTATAGGCTCCGGTATCCTGTGCGGTCAGGACGAGCGAGAACGGCGAATGGGAGTCGGGCGTGGTTTGTGGGAGCCAGTGCGCGTGCGGGTTTGGTACAGGGAAGGCGTAGATGGGGAGATTCATGTCCTGCGAAAGCTGGGCGTGCGTGTGCGCAAACGACGCGTGGTCCACGTTGGAGAGAATGACAAACTTGTAGTGCTTTTCGAGGACGCGCAGCGCGTCGCAGGTGTCTGGAAAAATCGGCCAGTCTTTGATAGATGCCCCAAATTGCTGGTGAAGCTCGTCTACAAACTGCGCTGACGAGGTTGGGGCATCATTGTCGCGCAGTCCCAGTGTAAGCACGCTGTGTGCCTTCGCGAGCAAGTCGCAGTACAGTATGCCAGGATCCTTTCGCTGCAGATCCTTTTCTATCTCCGTAAACGCGAGAAGGGCATCCTTTCGGGTCCATGTCGAGGAGGAGGGAAAATGCGCGAGAAGAGGTCGAAGAGCCGTGAAAATACCGGTTTCCCAGTCCTGGGTGTATATGTAGTGAATATAAATGGATGAGGATACTTGAAGATAAATGTGGTTACCACAAGGGTACCGTAGCAGTCGAATATGATTACTTTGAAGTCCTTTAAGGTGGTTTCGCTCATGATGAAGAACGGTTGACAGTATTGCGCGCGGCGGTTCGGTTGACGCAAACCATGACTCGCCCGGAAGTACACGAGCAGTGTACAGCCATTGATGGAGGCTCAGTCGAGTCATCATGTTTACGCGAGTCCACCTAAGGGCAGCCAGGGCGTGTGTCGACCCGGAGAGCACTGGATGACTCAGAAAAATCCAAAGATCGTCCTGACAAAAGATTCGTAGTTGCGGTTCCTGCACCGGCTGTAAAAATATTGAAAGGAAAGGAAGGAACGCTGCACCAAGCTAGACCGCACTCTTTCAACTTTCGCCAAACTGTCGGAGAACCGCAGCTGACCTAGTTTGATATTATCTTGAGCCTTATCCTCCCGCAATATTAGATCCGAGCGCCGTTCTTATCGAGCGCTTGTCGAGCGCTTGATATTAATAACTGTGGGTGAATCCTGCGCAATACGTGCGCGTTAAGTTACCTAGGAGAGTACGGGGGAGAGCGGGGTGAGTCCTGTCTTCAGCGCGTGATGGTGACAGGTCTCAAACCCTTGTACAAGAACAAAGATGGGAAGTTTGATTTCAGGTTGCAGCACTCGAAAAGGCAATTTGTGGCTGTGCATGTGATGTCAAACGTTCTCCTCTGAGGCCTCAAGCTTCAACCATGGCCTTTCCACTTCCCCAGGAACTCATAGACGTGGTTATTGATTTCGTTGCAGGAGATCTCTGGGCGCAATGGTATACTCTCCGCATTTGTGCCCAGGTGTGCCGATCCTGGGTCTCACGCAGTAGATCACATTTTTTCGAAAGAAGTCTGAGCCTGGAGTCCGATAATGTCGCCGTCTTCCGGGACCTTTTGCAGTCTCCCAATTGCACTTTTCACTCCCATGTTCGCAAACTACGGCTCAACAGTTGGGAGCCTCAGGACCGCGACTTCGACGAGATACTAGTAGCTGCAGACCTACGCCGCCTCGAAAACCTCTGTGCACTCGAGATACACATCTACATTTCCGAGGACACGGAATATGTGGACTCGTTTCGTGCAGAGTTTCTAACGGCCTTCCCAACCGTCACTAGCCTCCAACTTTCCTCATACATTAGAAACGGCCAGTCTTTACCACTCATCGATTTGATATCCTCCTTCCCAGCTCTGCGAAAGCTACACATTTGCGACATGCCTGGTGCTGGGCCGTATTCTCCTTCCCGTGCAACGCCGCCACAGGGGCTGCGCAGCCTGAAGCTGGTGGGCCAGTCACCGGGACCCATTCTGGCATGGTTACATGCAGCAGAGCATTTGCCTACGGTGGACTCGGTCACGCTACATAAACTGCGAAGTGGCCACATTGCGATCGTGCGTGCGGCCATGCAGCAGATCGGCGGTGCTCTCCGCCACTTCGACATCAGCCTCGAGCTGGTGGACCGCCAAATCTCTGCCGGTGCGTGTCAAGCCTGCATTTGTTCTAATCATCTCAACCCGCGCAGTCGACTCCACTATGGGCTTACTGGACTGGTCGTTACACCCCGACCTCAGGACGCTGGCCATCCGCGACTCCTCTTGGGGCTCCAAGGGCGATTTCGGCCCTGACCAGGTGCTTCCTCTTTTAAGGACACTGGCTGCACCGAAATTAGAGTGGCTGGAGCTGGAGCTCAATCAGGCGTTGTACCAGGCCCCCGATTGGGCGGTGATAGACGCGTTGTTGGGCCCGGCCCGCTTCCCATGCCTACGGACTGTCGTTTTTGCTCGTAATTCCCTCCGCGAGCACGAGTTTTTGCGTGGCGTGCTGCCGTTGCTCGCAGATTCCGGGTTGTTGCGGTGGGGGGTCTGATCGTTATGAACGTCGTTTTTTTACGGTGTTTACAAATTAAATGCGCTTCTGCTTTATATATCAAGTATGGAATTGTTGCTCTCGAGTTGCATAAGGGAATCTAACTTCATTACTAGCATGACTGCAGAGCGGCCGCAAGACCCTCTTCCCAAGATGATGATGTGAAATATGGAACTTCTTGACGCTCATCCGAACCTAGAGTTCACTGAACTCGTACCGCTCAACCGTCCACATTGGGGTTACGAAAAAGCCTGTTGGCGACCATATGCGTCGAGTTGCTCCAAGAACTTATCGGAGCCATCCGGACGCCGACTCTCTTAAAGTTGTTTCCCCCATCGCTGGGCATGGCTATTTCGCGCTAGACCGCATCTCTTCCGAAAACGTTCACTGCGCCCAGGGACCGTTTGCCCCTTCCGCAATCTTCTGCGGTTGTCGACCTGCCCTTTGCGAATTATATTCACAACATCTGTGCCGTGAGGGACCACGGACGTCCTGATGACCATATTTTCAACGAGATTGCGGCAGACCTCACGCACGGTGGCGAGCATCCGTACTCGAAATGTGGCTCAGTTGTGAGGGTGAGTCGTACACATTCTACTGCACCGGAGCTGTCGCCGCCTTTCCGCATGTTACACGAGTGCCACTCTTCGCCGTGATATGCCTCTTTCCCTCTTGCGGGGGCTATACATATTTCCTGGATCCCTCCTAAGTGCCGTACCGCCGCGGGAAATGCACTGCGAACAACTTGGCGATGGTTCGGTCGGGTAGCAAAGTACGCCATGCACCTCTAGTCGCGAACATTTGTGCCTGTCGCTGCCTTTACTTACGGCTTCGGGAATTCCACCGCGCTCGCGCCGCGATATAAAAACGGGAGTCGAGTGAACGAAATTGCTCATCACAGAGGAAAGCGGAGTTGATTGAGCTCTTGCAATTGTGAAGTCTGAATGAAGCCGCCCTTTCCAGCGCAAAGCACAATGTTAACCCATCTCATTGCCTCATAGACTTGCCTTAGTTCCTATCGCAGAGGGAGGGGCCCAAATGTTTTCCAGGTTTTATACGAAAGACGTAGCGAGCTTGATACTGTTCCTCCCCAGCCGCAGCTCCTGCATCTGCCTTCGCAACCGATCGTCGGGCATCTGCGCCCACTGCGTCTCCGTCCGCTTCCTTGGCCGATGCTCCATGTACCACTCCCACGCGTGTCGAATAACCTCCCCGTCCGCATCGTACGGCGTCGGAATCTCAGAGTATTGCGGCCGCGCGGTTGGGTGACGGACATACACCGCTGAGCATGTCGGGAAGGAGATCTCCAGATACGCGGGTATGAAGAGCCACGGGGAGGCGTAGAAAGGCAGATGGAAGGGGGTCAAGCCTCTCGGCGCGTCTTCGTGGTCAATAATATTGTCACACTCGTCTGGTTTGCTTGGTGGTTGTAAAAACCGTATAGCTGACGGCTTGACGGAGAACATATCTCCCGGAGCCAGCCGGGTGTTGGCATTATAATGCTAAACCACACCAATAAATAATTGAGCGCAAGATCCAGCTTCGTGCTCACCCGCTTCCCGTTTAACAGAACATTCCCGTGTACGACAATCCGCCGTGCCTCGTATATACTCTGCGCAAAGCACGCGCGGAATATCAGCACGTCCAGTCTTCGTTCGACCTCAGAAAACATCAAACTCCCAATGGGCGCGAGCCCCTTGTGCGTCTCCTCCGCCGCGTCGACTTTTTCCTGCTGTTTCCGCTTTGCAAACTCCTGCAGCTGCGTCTGGTCGTCGCCAAAGACCTTCCGTTTTGGCCGCACGTCGGGCAGGTAGTCGGGGAGGTACCACCGCTTGAAGATCTTCTCGTTGATGTAGTCCCCATGGTACGCGCGCACAAGGGTCTTGGAGCGCCATCGCTGCTGAAAGAGCGACTCAGGGCGGCCGCGGCCCTGTCCAAATTCTAGTTCGGCCCTCTTTTCCCCTGCCGCTATGGTTCGTTGGACCAGGTTAAGTAAATTTTTTGGTTTCCAGCTCTATCAACTCACGTATTAACCTTTGGACATGAATTGAGACGGGGATATTAAACGCATACCATGCGGGGGAGTGCTCTGCGAACACTGAAGACACCCGGATCGCGCATCTTAGGATACGACGCGTCGGTTGGGAATTCGAGGCAAAGGTCAAAAGTTGTGTGCAAGTGTTAGGATCACGGTGCAACGAAGCGCTCACAAAAGAAATCCAAATTCAAAATGTTTATTTCCTCCAAAAACCCAAAAATAAGAGCAATTGTGCAAAGCTACAAGATGAGTGAGTATGCAAATGGTGTCTACATGAGTCTGGCTCGATGGTTGAGAATATGCATCCGAGATGTACATATGTAAGGGATCCAGCGCGGCAGGCCGCGAATACTGTAGCAATAAGTAACACGCCTTTCGAAAGCAGTACTTCCAAAAACTCAGAACCCAAAAACCCTAGAGTAATGCATTAAATCAGATGAAGGAAAGACCGGTGCAGAAACCACGTACTCCTCGTGCACCTCGACCCCACCGACCTGATCTCGGCGAAGGGGCTCAATCTGCGAGACGGCTTCGGCAACACTGTCTGAAAGCCCGACGGGCCCGCAGACGCCGACCAACATGCCTGTTATGCGCTCCTCGTCTTTGTTTCCCGCGCCCAGCTTGACCGTGCGGCTGATGCTGTTCTCAAGCATCGACGCGAGTCGCGGGCGGCCGGGCGATAGCGTCAGACTGGAACTTGGGAACGCAGTGTCAGCGAACGGGAACTTGCCAATGGGCGCGCGCGTGTAAAACACGGAAATGCGCATGCGCGTGAACACCGCTTGTGCGATCATGGCGTTGAAGAGCGGGTACAACGGCAGCAGCGCCGCGGGGTCCTGCACTGTCCAGATCAGCTCGATGATCTTGACGCGCGACTGCCCACACAGGTCCTTGTTGATCAGGTCCTGTATAGCCGCCATGGCAAAGGAGATGCCCGACCCGCCGACGACGAACACAGCTGCAGAGTAGCTGTGGGGCATCATGTGTCCTAGGCCGCCGTATGGCCCCTCGAGAACGACGCTGACATTGCGGCCAACACCGGCCTCCGTGTAGCCGCCAGCCTTGGCGAAGTCGAAAAGTTTGTTGGTCCAGTCGCCGCTCTTCTTCACCATGAGCACGAGGCCTTCTGGACTCCCGCTAACGCTGGCAATAGTGAAAGGGTGGCTTTCGGCCCAACCTGTGAGGCCAAGAGCGCCGCTGAGGATCCGGATGCGGACGTGCTGGCCTGCACGCCACCCGGCATTAAGCTGTGGCACCTCGATGCGGGTGGTGCCCATGTCCGGTAGGGGACGAATGATAGCATTGTACATGCGTGTCTTGACAAGGCGCAGAAGATGGTCCACGCCGTAGAACCCGAGTGCCACGTAAATATACGCATGCAGTTGGGGTTTGTGGAACCACAACGCCGGGAATAAGATGGCAAAACCAAGGATGTGAGTGGAGACAAAAATACGGTAGAACCTGGAACGGAAGAAAGCCGTCGAAAAGGTGAACATGAAATTCAAGGCGACGAGAGCGAGCAATCCGTGCATGTTTGCATACACTTTGACGTCAGCCTTGAAGGTACCCGCCTGGGCCCATTTGAAGATGTAGCCCAGCCCGTGGGCGTTGCAACAGAGGATAAAAACCCTTGCCGCGAACCGGTGGAAGAAGTTAAGCTGAAGGATGTTTGTCAATGCACGGCAACAGAGGAATAGAAGATTTATTTACACTATTGTATCCATTCCCAAACATCATGCCGAGCAAGTTGTTTTTGGAAGCGAATAGAATGATGAGAGGGAGCTGAGAAATCGCGATCCAGGCGGCGCGGTCGAGGTCGACGAAAGGACCGGTGGTGGCGACAGAAAGAGGGTAGACGAGGACGGACAGGTACACCAAGAACACCACAAGGTGGGCGACTGTGAATCCGGGAGAAATCCTGGTGCTCAGCGGAGCAGCCAAGGGTCGTAAGAGGGGCATGCATGTCGCGACGTGAGGAGGATAGGAGACGCGAACGGTATGGCCACTAGCGTCGACACGCCGCGCTTGCTTAACGTGAGAGAAGGTCGTATGGGAGATATCCGATTGCTGTTTTTTGTTGCTCATACCGCGCGAGAGCATAACCACTTTCGGTAGGGGAGTGGGCCGAGCAATACTGTGGAAAAAATGGCCATTGGTCCATTCAGCGGAGTGCCAGAAGCGTGCAAGGGCGCGGGGAAGCCTGTAGAGTAAAACAGCTGCGGCGAGAGCGAGGATAAAGATATCAACATGATAGACGAAGGCAGACGCGTCTACAGTTGACTGGGTTGTGGAGGCTTCGACCACAACGCCGCTCGAGGGCTCGGGGACAATGGAGGTGATTGAGGACATCTACAACAGAAAGGACAGACACGGACGGCGTTCTGGCTGGGAAAAACGAGTGAGTAGCCAGGAGGAGGAGGGAGGGAGAAAAGGCGGACTCCTCGTGGGACGCGCGACTGCGACTTGTCCGGGACTGCCTGGGAGAGAAGTACCTCAACACCTGCCTTATCGGGCGGATTCCTTTTCGGGTCACCACATCAAAATGCAGGTTTTACTGCACGCAATTGACCACTGACTCTCAAAAATGAATTTTGAACTGCAGAAACCGTTGGAACCTCTACTCGTTGAGATGCAACTACAATTGTATTCCTCAAGCTGGCCTCTGAGCTCCTACGGAACTTCATTTAATGCCCGATATCTCCGAAGCCACGATTTTTGTGCATGCCAGGCGCTGGCAGAAATGAACAACAGAGTCTATGTCTAAACCATATGACCTGTCTTTTTGCATGGATACGGGCAGGCTATCCAACAGCGGCAACTGTTCCTTGTCCTGACGCCCTATCTGCGCCGGGCGCGTGCGACATTTCTAGAAAAAGCAGTCTCGGATCTTCCGTCAACGTTGGACGTGGCAAAGCGCTGAAAGGGATCTTGGAGATCATCATATCAGCATCCTAGAGATACAAGCAGGCCCGTACATACGTACCGGCGCTGTAGACAGCCACTCAAAATCGACAGCATCCTTCAGAACTTAAAATTCCGATTTACGAAGGAAAGAGAGGCGGTGGATAGTGGACCCTGCACCTCCCGGAGATACGGAACCTGGCCATGGAGGAGAGTGAATCGACCATAAAACCGCGTCAAGGGAACAGTCCCAGTGTCCATGAAATTTAAATGACATCGTGACGCTTTCGAGCAGAGGCTAGTCGCAATTGTCGCCTACATGCATGGGAGTATCGGCGCGGAGATGGCTTGAGCCTGAGGGTTTTTGCGAGTGCGGACCAGTCGAAATACGTGTTTGGGAGCTTATCTGCGGACCTATGTATCGTTAGGCTGAAAAAATGGGAGAGGAAAATGGCACGTACAAGGATCCCTGTTCCGCTCGAGTTCTTTTAGCTAGGACATTCCGCCAGTTCAGGCAATTGGCGTACTAGCGCGAGCTCGTACCGGTTATGATCGAATGTCACAGAGGAACACCCGTCTTTTTTGAGACAGACAGGAGGCTTTCCGAAACGGTTCGACTCGGGTTACTGTTAACTTACTGGAAAAATTATTGTTTGGGTTCTGGCTGAGACTCACGGCGGCCGAAGAAGAAGGGAACTTGACAGGACCTTTTGACGGTAGGTGATGTGCAGTTTTGTATCTCTATCGAGGTGGAAACCACGAGACGCTATAGCGCCGGGAATACACAAATCAGTTGCATGCCTCGTCTGGAACCCAGCTATCTCGTCCTGAGTCTCAACTCCACGAGGCTCTCGAAGGCAGAAAGAAACCTGTGGTTGAAGCTAGTCCCGGTAACCCCCAGCGAAGTCGACATTTCGATGCTAGTTAAGCATCGAAGGCTGTCTGAGATTGTATCGAAGACTTTGTAAATTGTCGGCTGGGATCGTGTGGTTTCGGGAAGCACGGATTCAGCGAACACGGGCAAGAAAGGCGCATTCTGGAGAGTCCAAAAACCCGAGAGATGAGGCTCAGCTGCGACAGACTAAGGAACATTGAAGGAGCACGCAGAGTGCGTTGCCATTTTCACCCGACCCAGAGCCAAGGCTTTAAGGTTGTTCATCACGAGCTCAGGTAGTTCCAGAAGGACCATGTTTGCCATACATGCGCAGTGGTATTAGGTCGAATTACTGTAAAGGCCGACGCGTCAGGTTAGATGGGGCCAAGATGGGGCGGAACAATGGAATGTCACGGTCACTTTCGGGTCACAACCTTCCCCGCCTATTCCCGCCTATATGCATCGCGAAGTCGCATCCATAAACAGACAGTAATTGGCTGGTCTACCTCTTCCCGACGGGCTTCCTTCTTCGCTTGGATTAAGTACGGCGAATATGTACCCGCAAGAGCCGACAACTTCGCCGACCCGATATGCATAAGAATGGAAGTGACTTCGCACTGGCTTCGATGTACAGTAATCGCCGATGGACCTTCACGGTTGTGAGACACCTGCGACGATCGAGGTTTGTAACAAGAGTTCAAAAGTTACGGATTCCGCCAAAGCTTTCTCTCTCGGGTTCAACGGTGTCTCGAACACCTGTGATTTTTCAGACGATGCTCACGAATGTCCGCCTTTCGCTCCTTTTCAATGCGTCTCGGAGCGACTGGGCCCATCAAGTACGCGCCAATGTTGAAGATCGTTCTTGTGTCCACCTGCTGGTGACTCATGCCTTCTCTTGATTGACTGAAACACGGCTTGACCTCGAGAGCGACCATGCACAGCCCGGATGCACGATGTACATACAGTAGCCGGAGTCTGCAGTTGAAAGCATAATGATCGTTGGGCGTGGGCAGTACAATAGGATGGTAAAACGAGAGAGAAAAGAACGAGTTCAACAAATTTGGGCGCTACCTTGGCGTTGGTCTAAGCGAGGGATGGCCGCCGTGTGAACCGCATGGCAATGCCAAATAACCTCGATCGCGTGGCTTGATCCAAAAATAGAAAACTCCATCTCTCTCGTCCCACCACATTTCTCGGTGCTGAACATGCCTAGTCTCTTTCTCGTCACTCTTTTTGCTCTCTTCGCTGCCCCCACTGCTCTCGCCGGCAGCTCATGCATCGCTTTTGACACCAACTGGGATCTCTTAGCCTTTGGTTTCAACGGAAAGGACTATAACGTTGGAACCTCGGACCAGTGGGCGTCAGGTATATTAGTTTTCAAGAAATCTTCGTTTCTTCCTTACACTATGCAGGCAAACCTACCGACATCACTGCGTCGGGACGACCGTAAGTTGCTTTCACTTCGTTGTTGCGCTGGCATTCCAAAGTGTTTACCTCCCATAAGACCGTTTGACGGCACGGCCACGAAATGCTACCTTGCTCAGGTGCGTTTTGTCGCCGTCTTGACTTTTCCGGCTCACCTGTCCCGCAGTTCTTCAATGCCGTATACGTCCTCGGCGCAGACACGGCTAACCCAGCCAACATTTACATCTACGACGCAACAGGCAAGTCATGGACAACGCAGACCATCACAGCCGGCGGCTTCGACCCCACCTCTTTCGAGGCCATTCTAGATCACGACACCAACTTCTTTTGTGCGTACAATATTTCCGTGATGTTTTGGCTTTGTGCTTGGCGGACAAACTGTCGCCGAAGTTCAACCTAGCACGAATCTCAGGTTGAAGCCAACTTCTGGCTTTTAGTTTGGTCGTCGGCGAGACAAGCAGCAATGAGCCAAAGCCAAAACATCACATTAACTTGACATCGTCCGCAACTCACTTTCTTCTCATTATTCAAGACGCCATCTCCAAGGGCGAGCTTTGGAGTCTTAACATGCTCGAGCTCGCTGCTGCCCAGTCTTCCCCCATCGCCTGGCAGGACGGCGGAGCGGCCGAGATTGACACCACAAACTACGATCCCGTCATGGCTATCGCCCAAAACCACATTTTCTTCTTCGGCGTGCCCGGCGTCGCCGCAGGCAACGCCCCCATCTTCGTCATTCACTGTGAGTCCTTGATGTCTACTTACTTTGATCCCTGCTCACCGCTCTGTTCTTTCTCTAGTCGCGTTTTGGCAGGAGGGCGCCCAGAGCTTCGGGTCGAATTTCCCTGACAGCCACGGCCAGGCTACCTCGTTCTTCCTCGACTCCGGCGTACGTTACTACCTCCTTTGCCTTCGTTATACTGGTCCGAAATATTTTATTTTAGGTCCAAGAGGAGATTGCATTTATCCCCGACGATGGCTCGGCCACCTATATTGTCAACGTCGACGTACCTGTTCCCTCTACTCCTTCGCGGACGTCTATTGATGCTCTCTCCCATAGACCAACACCACGCAAACCGTCGCCGGCCCATCCACCGTCGACGCCGGCGCGTCGTACTTCGCCTCCACCACCGCACTCGTGCAGCTCGCTTCGAACGGCGCGCTCAGCTGGCTCCCATACAACCCCTCGGATGCCAGCGCTAACACGGCAGCCAAGTGGTCCCCGGTCGCCGCGCTGAACTCGCTCACCAGCGACTCTCCCGCCGGCGGCGCTTCTGGATCGTCTGCTGGGGGATCGTCTGCGTCCGGCTCCGGCTCAGCCAAGGGCGGCCCTTCCAAGACAGCGTCCGGCGGCTCTGCGGCGACGGGAAGCGCTTCGAACAGCGGGAGTGGTGCGAACCCGTCGACGACCGGGAAGAGCGCTGCAACGAGAGATGTTGTGTGGGGATCTGGGACGGTTCTGGGGCTGGTAGCTTTTGCGCTGTCGTTGCTCTAGGGAGTTGACGACTTCGAGGAGTTTTGCATAATGACAGTTCGATACTGGATTGTGCATGGACCTTATTGATACCTTTCTATTTTACTTTAATCCATCTGTCATGCTCATGAAGTGCGCGTCGTCACATACATTTGACTTCGTTATCCAGTAGTACGTAGAGTATCCTAGCTGGGTTAAGTGCTATGAGGGAGTATTGGACATGTTTAACAATGCAGTGGCGACGAGTAAGGGAGAGAAAAAGAATTGTGAAAAAGTGAGAGAAGGGATAAACGGAAGTACAAGTGTGTTACGGGGGAGACGACGTGTATCACAGACGTAGAGTAGCCTCAGTAGTACTAGTTTATCGTCTGTTTTCACTGCGAGCAAGCATTTCATCGTCGCCCGCGCGGTCCGGGTGCGAACGTCACTCTCAGTCAACGTGTTTTTGTCGCTGTCGAGCCTCCAGCGCTTGAGCGACGGTTTCGAAGGGCTGTCCGCGATATAGGTTTCAGCCGTCAATGCTGCCCATAGGCGGTTTATTTAATTCGTCCTCCTTTTCCTCTAGTTTCACGTAAATCTAAGCCTTCGCTGGATAATATCTGTTCGTAGAAGAATAAGTAAGACACGATGAAAAAGCAGTATATTCACCGCCCTGATAGATGATGAGTTCTTCGAAGTTTTAAGCCAAATTCATGGAGATTTTGGAAGACTTTAGTGGTATGTGAACGGGAGGATAGGATGTCGCCATAATCAGCTGGAAATTTGAGAAAAGGATGGGCGAGGCTATGAGATTCAATTATGGTGTTTCTGAGCTGATGCCTCATCGCTGGAATACATAGAGGGGTTCGGGCAGCTTGACATTCTATTTTCCCAAGTAATCAGTCGTGGCCACGCTTTATCGTCTTTGATGTTGTGGATGGCAGACTCTGCGATTAGGAATAGAGCTTCGAGAGGAAAGGGAAAAGCAAGGGCCGGCTGGAAGCACAAGATGCTCTTGCGCAAGGCCAGTCGTTGAAAGAGCCGCGAATCCTTGGACGAGCAGCTGTGGAAGGTTCGAAATGACAAGGGAGTACTGATCTTTCATCGGCTGGGCATCCACCGTCCAACTAGCTGCAGCGGCTCGTAGCTTATTGAGCACTGAATAGCGAAAGATTTCCTTCGATGTGAAGAGCGTTGCTCAAGGCTTCGACAAGCTTTTTCGGGAGCATTGGTGTGGAGGCTGCAGAGGGAACCGTACGAGGGGAACGTGGGGACTGCAAGGCTTCATTGAGCGCTGTGAATTCAGAAGCCCGTCTATGCAAGAAACTGTAGCCCTATTGAGGTGTTTATCGCGTTTTCGTCGCCAAGGATGCTCTCGGTCATCTTCAATGAGCAGGAAGAGCAGCTAACAAGCTCGTGGATATGCGGAGTACGTCTAAGAGATGGATGATGTTGCCAAACAGACACATACCAAGCCTCTCCTTTCACGATCATGCCCAAAACCAGTTCTAAATCTCTTTCACAGTCAACCCTATCCTTCTCTGCGTTCAAGCGCACCACTTCCAAAAACAAGATTCCGAAGGCCACGAACCAGTCAGACGATGACATAGAGGTCGACGATGTCAGATTGGCGATTGACGTTGACGACATTGAATTATCTTCCGACGAGGACGAGGTGGAAATCGTTAGCTGGGACAAGCCCACCGCAAAGCAAAGCACTCGACCGACGGTCTCGAAGCAGCCGCGTATCGTAGCAGTCACTCGTCCTCGCGACAAAACAGGAGACTCCACTCCGAAACTTCTTGAGCTCGACGAGAAGGACAAGCGATATAGAGTTCAGCTAAATGCTGTCAGAGCTAAACGAGACTGGCTTCAACTCAGTGGGTTTTCTTTATTGCGCAGTGTCCTCTTCCCGGTCTAACCTTCGTGACTTGCAGTTCATGCAGAGGACCAAGATAAGTTCCATGAAATTCTCCGCGCGTTCGACCTGTCTGTTTCCCTCTTTTAGCCTCACGCTTGCTTTCTGATTTGTCGTACTTAGATCGTACGAATATGGGCCATGTATCGGAGTGACGCGTCTCGAGCGCTGGGAGCGCGCGACTGCTCTTGGACTCAACCCGCCCATGGAGGTATTTCGCGCTCCCAGCCTTTCATTTGAACATCTGCTAACGATGCATCAGATCCACGACATTCTAACCTCGCGTCAAGGCGCAAAGGAATCCTATTCGCAATGCGTGTTTCACGACCAAGTTTAAGAAAATTTCCGCAGTGCTCGGACATTACGACTTCCATTCAAAATGCGAGTCTCAATCCCTAGTTTTGGCTAAGCTGACACATTCATCAGGTGCTTCTTCTGTATCCGTGTAGATATCGCTCCTCCGAAACTGCTTGTATGGATGTGACCGGTACCCTCCTCCCCCAGTCCCGTCTCTTAATACTGAATATCATAGTTAGTAGATAGTGAAAGAGTGTATGATTCTTCGGACCGAAACTACTGTATTCTACTTCATTGCATCACAAGCAAATCACAAGCAAATCGATACTATCCCAAAGCGTCTTTCGTGAACTTCCACATTGGGTAACTACGTTTACACCAGTTCACACGCGTCTACACCACAGGTGCTAGTATAAAAATGCAAGGTCCGGCAACGGCATGCCATATCTACTTCTTTGTCTTCAATGCCCACCAGCTTAGTGCGCGAAACCGAAGTCGACGTCTTGGTGGTTGGTGCTGGGCCTGCAGGTACGCAATCGAGACTTCAGTGGTTTAGGAAGTTAAGACACTCCAAGGCCTGATGTGTGCTAACGCGCTAGCCAAGGCGGGAGTGAAGGTGCGAATTATCGACCAGCGGTCAGTCCTGCATCTCCAAATCTGGTTACTTTTTTTTCTATTCCCTTCAGGCCAAGCAAAGTCGCTGCAGGGCAGGCCGATGGCATCCAGGTAAATTCTACCAGCTCAAAACGATGCATTCATCCAAGTCGGCATATTAGCCGCGTACCATCGAAGTCTTCCAGGTAACGACGCTCCACGTGCTCGTCATCTATGTGCTCATACTGCCTCAGAGCTACGGGCTGGCTGAACGATTGCTACGGGAGGGAAACCAAATGCATGTCGCGGTAAACACTTCGCATCGCCAGCGCGTATGAAACCTGAACGATACACAGGCATTCTACAATCCCAGCAAGCATGGAGGTATCGAGGCAAGTGAACTCGAACCGCACGTCAATCTATCCAACTAACCGCTGTCGGATTCGTCCGACAGCTCGCAGACCGTGTCCCGGACGTGGCGGCGCCCACTGCACGCTATCCTTTTGAGGTAATGAATACGCCGACGCGGTCGAGCAGCGATTAATGCGAACCCAGGTGACCCTCCATCAAGGAGCGATTGAGAGCATTTTTTTAGATTCGATGAGGGAGATGGGTGTGGAGGTTTCGCGGCCTGTGGTGCCGACACATTTGGACCTTGACGCTACCAAATTGGAAGACCCCAACGCGTATGCAACGCGCGTAAGTTTGCGCGCCGTTATAAGTCCTTATTCTTATGGACGCCTGCACAGGTCGTGTTGAAATATCTCGAACCGCAGGCAAACGGGACGACCATGGAGGTTGTGCGCGCGAAGTTTGTTGTTGGGACAGATGGTATGTACGGCTTACTGGTGATTTGTTGACGAAAATAGAATAATTAGGCGCGCACTCGTGGATCCGCAAGACACTCAATATTGCTATGGAGGGTTCGCAGACCGACTACGTCTGGGGAGTAGGTTCGTGCACGCCTACACATCTGGTGCGACGGCTACTTAGAGGGTTTGAAAGTCGACATGGTCCCGCAAACGGATTTCCCGGACATTCGGCATAAAACCGCGATTCATTCCGAGAACGGCTCATGCATGATAATTCCCCGGGAAGGTGATATGATTCGACTTTACATTCAACTGGAAGGTAAAGACGCCGTTGATGCCACCAGCGGCCGGGTCGACAAGAAGAGGATAGGGCCCCATCAATTGCTCGAGGTTTGGCTGCATCACTCCTTCAATTTCAGGTGCGTTCAAGAGTGTATCAGGTCGCAAGGAAGTCGCTGCGTCCGTACGTTTTCAAAACTCCCGACGAGTTCAACTGGTGGACCATCTACATCAGTACGTTCTGCCCAACTCGTGTACTCTGCCACGTCTGATAATTGCCCAGTTGGACAACGCGTCGCATCGCGGTTCTCCGTCGACGAGCGCGTCTTCATCGCCGGGGATGCATGCCACACCCATTCCCCCAAAGCAGGTGCGCGCATTCATTCTTTCATCAGTCAGCTCGCCAACACTCTCGTTAGGTCAAGGAATGAACGCCAGCATGAATGATTCTCACAATCTCGGCGAGTCCTTCTGTTGATATTATCTTACCAGCTGACGTCTTTTACGGTAGCGTGGAAGCTGGTGTACGTTCTGCGCGGGTGGGCCGGCCTTTCGCTTCTCAAAACGGTAGGAACCACACTCGTCTACATTGGCGTTCATAACCGCATCATCGCAGTACGAGCTCGAGCGGCGAAAGTATGCCCAAGACCTGATCGATTTTGACATCGAGTTCTCCCGCCTCTTCTCTGGCAAGCCTCGCACGATAATAAACGAAAACGGGGTCTCCCACCAGGACTTTATACGGGCCTTTCAGACTGCTGGCGGGTTCACGAGCGGGATCGGGATCCACTACGGCGAGTCCACGATTGTACGGAATGGGAACCAGGCCTGCGCGTATAACATTGTCGTTGGGCAGCGTATGCCCCCGCAGGTACTTATACGCGCGGCGGATGGTCGACCGGTCGAACTGCAGGACCTGCTTCCATCGAACACGCTGTTTAAGCTCCTTGTGTTCCTGGGCGACACCGCGACCGCAGCCCTCGGTGACCTCGCGGCAGATTTGCAGGAGATCGTGCACAAGTTTGCTGCAAAGGTGGAGCTGATTTGTATCGCGTCGCCGGCGAAGCGGCCAGATTTCTGTTTTATGGAGCTGCCTCAGGTTCTTAGACCGCACTGGAAGCAGTAAGTTGGTGTACAGTCGGATCGATGAAGTGAGCTGAGCATTTTCGGTTTATCAAGCGTGCTTTCGGACGAAAAAGATTTACGTGGGACGCAGGGAGGAAATGCCTATACTGCGTACGGTATTGATCCCCACGCTGGAGCACTCGTCTGTGTAAGGCCAGACGGTTATGTCGGGATGGTAATGCCGCTGGAGGAAGCCAGCAATGTCGCCACTTATTTCGCGTCGTTTATGGTATGAAGATAATGATTTTTTGTAACCTCCTAGCAAGTAGTAGTCCCAAAAGGCGTCGATCATTGAAAGAACCTTGCCAAGGAATACGGCCAACCCTGCATTTTCATGATTGCTAGATTCGTGTTACTTTATTTTGACAGCTTCGCGGGCAGAAAGGGTCTCTCCAACGATGTCGTGAAGGCGAAAGGCCATGTCCACGGTCATCAGCAGCGGCAGAAAGAAAAACGGCACGTAGCTTGCCAGCAGCATAATCCGCTGGTCAAACGACAGCGTCGCGATCCCGCTTGCAAGTGCTGCCGGAGAGGGCTCGGGAATCGCGAGGAGGGTCAAAACGCACGGCCAGACAGTAGTCGCCGTAGAAGCGCCATAAACTAGCATCAGGACGTAGTTCTTTTTGGAGTCTGACGCGGAAAAATAAGGGTGTGGTTTTTCGTAAAATGATGTGCCCACCGTTCAACAGCCCACGAGCAGCGATGAAAAATGTGGGGAACTGGAAGAAGCTGCCGATGCAGATGTAAGGGAAATGTATGCATCGGCGAGGACGCACATACGCTTCGATAAACAAGAAGCTCTTGAACCAGATGAGGGGATCTTTCGACTCGCCCAACATGCCCATCATGAAAGGGTCATTTGATGTAAGAGTGTACCATTTCACAAACGTGCGGAGAAATCCAGGGACGAGGGCCGGCGGGTAGAGTGCCTGGAAGTCGATGCACAGGGAGGCAAAGATATGCGTCTGTTTCAGGTTGAGTAGTAAACCAGATGCAGAACCTTGAACAAACCACAAAAAAGCCGAAGTAGACGAGATCCAGTGGACGAGAGGTCAGTGGCGTCGGAGTCATGTTGTTGGCTTGACGCGGAGAGTCACAAAGTGTGACATGTGACGCGCGGCAAGTACTTTTTTTTTTTTTTTTTTTTTTTTTTTTTTTGCGGTGCATTAGATCTGCATTAGATTGTGACAAGAGCACATAGCATTAATGGGCATCCCCGGAGCAACATCGCGTTCACGGTACTGGAAGATCTCTCAGGCCCTGATGTCATTGCGCTGGAAATGGATCAGTTTTACCTCGTCGGCGCGTACATCCTTCCCTCTGCAAGTCAGGGATGGCGGGTATGGAGCGATGTGCACCCCAAGATCCGATTCGCTGAGGCGCTGGCCTGGTGCTCGGCAAACAGGCGAAAACCGGTCGTGGCGGCCGGGGACCTCAACGGCCGAACCCGAAGCGCCTCTCCCGGATCGTCTGTGCTACGGCGTTCGTCGGTGGACCAGGAAGTCAATACACGGGGGACCTGGATACTCAACACTTGCGAGGACAGCCGAATGGAAATCCTCAATGGGACCCAGTTCGAGAACAATTCCCCTGGTATATGGACATCATACCAGTGGTCGGGGGAGGCGGTGGTCGATTACGTGCTCTTCTCGCGCGAGTTCTTGTCTCGTCTACACCCAGGAGCCCTACAGATCATACGCGTGCCTCGCAAATGGTCAGACCACTCGATACTGGCGCTGCACCTTCCACTCCCCCACCTCGAAAAGAGGATTCCTCCCGCTGTGTCATTTCCATCTCCCGTTGACGACGACAATGTGGCTCCGCGCTCTTCTCCCACCCCATGTGACAGGCTGGTTGAGGAAACAATCAATGCTTCTCAAACTGACGAGGAAGCCACGCTACGCCTCTACGGGACTGTCTCTCAAGTTAGCCGCCACCGAGTGCGGGTCCACGTCGCCTCGTTATGCAGGAACCAGGGAAAAATTGATGCGAGAGCCGCGTTTGGCGTCTATTGGGGGGAAGGGAGTACCCACAATGTGGGTTGGTGCATCTCGGGGCGTCAGATTGATGAACGTGCACTTTTGAGTGCAGTTCTGCATGCACTATGTGCATCGAACCCCTGCCGGTCACTCGAACTCTTTACCACTTCGAAGAATGTCATACGGGCGATATGTTATGCAGCAGGAAGGAACCATACGAGAGGATGGGATTGTGCAAACGGGGACTTACTTGAGCATATCGCGAAAGTCATACAGACGCGGCCCTCCCAAGTCATTTTTTGCCCTGTTCATCAACCACTCAACAACGCTGCACACTCTGGCGCACGGAATCTGGCACGCATGGCGGCTTCCAATTCCTGCCCATCAACATTTATTGCAGCGGCCGTGGGTAGTGCGCCCCCGACCTTAGGCGAGCCGGGGTCGCAACAAATTATACCCAAAGTCGTTACAGCTCTCCCGAAAGATGAGCCGCCGAAACCAAAGATAACCGTCAACATCACGGGTGCACAATTGGGAATTGGGGATAGACCCGATGCGCACCGCAACCGCTTGACGTGGGTGCTTGACATCAGTTGCAAATACGGGTTTCTGACAATTTCTGAAGAGTGCGACGTCTCCAGAGCGAAAACCTAAACAGGCTTTTGAACGCAGACACAATTCGGGAGTGGTGGCAGATCATGCGAGATTTTACGGATGCAAAACCGCGGGCCACACAAGTTACGGCTGAGCAGCTACGCTCAGTGTTTAAAACCCGATTAAACCCCCCCGCCGTGATGCCCGTGCATTTCGACGCTGACTTGAAGCGTCTCCGCGATCTCATGTCAGCTGCAATTCCACCAACGACCACTGACCACACGCCTGAGCAATTCTTTTCGCGTCCGTTTGTGCTGCCGGATATCGAACAAATGAAGCGGAAACTTCGCGACCGGAGCACGAAAAGCGCCCATGGAATCGACCATTGTTCCTACAAGAAAATCCAGTCCATCCCGAATGAAGTCCTGCTCAAACTGTTCAATTACTGTGTTACTCACGGAACGGGTGCCCAAGACTGGTTTACGACGATTCTGGTGGGAATTTTGAAGCTCGGAAAACCAAGCGATGATCCAGAAAGCTATCGGCTTGTCGGTCTGGAATGCTGCCTTCTCAAATGCCTGACCTTGCTCATTGACATTCGCATTCGTGCATGGGCAACCACCAACAACATTCTCCCCGACTCTCAGAACGGGTTTCGCGAAAAATATCGTACGCACAATAACAGTTTTATCCTCAGATGTGCTATTGAGCGTGCGAGAGCGGAGGGGAAGCCGCTGTATGTCGCTTTTGTCGACCTCACAAATGCCTTCCCTTCTACCGACCTCCCAACACTGTGGATGAAGTTGTACGCTGCCGGAGTGTCGGGCCCGCTTTTTGACTGGCTTCGAATGCTGTATGCACGCATGTCGTATGTCGTCAGGCAGGGGTCAGAACTTACTGCTGCCTTCAAGTCGCTGATCGGGGTGCTCACCGGAGACACGGCATCCCCAATACTGTGGAATGTCTACTTCGCCGACCTCGCAGACGTGTTCGCGCCTGATGTTGATGACATCTGTCTCAACTACCGCCCGGTCTCCCACGTGGAGCAGGCCGACGACGTGGCACTGTTCTCGACGACAGCCAAAGGCTTACAACGGAAGATAGACCTCTTCTTCGGATGGTGTAAGGTCAACTTCATGGTTATCAGTGCGACCAAGACGGAATGGATGTTGTTTGGGGAGCTGCCGCCCATTATTCCCGTGCTCACGGTTGGTATGACGGTCATCAACCTCGTGAAGAGCTACAAATTTGTCGGTCTTATTTTCACTTCTGTCCACCGGGACCTCTTCGCAGCTCATTACAAAAAGAAGTCGTCCAAGGCTCGAGCGGTAGCGAACATCATCAGCAAAACACGATTTTCACTGTAGTTGCTGTAGTTTCGCGTAGTTTCGGCCCTATTACGTAGTGTTATGTAGTACTCCGTGTAAACCCGGTGACCGCGTTTACTCACATGATTTACTTACATCACGGTTACATCACGGTCACAGACGCATTCCTTATCCTTTACCCTCACCATCACATCGATATCCTGCTTCCTTCTTAGTTCTTTCGGAATATACTACGGTCTTATTGTCTGTCTGGTCCTCCTCGACTTTAGTGTGGTTCGCCCGACAGGTGAGCTTCCACTTTTTTGACAATACCGCCGTTTTCCATCTGCCTCCGAGATCCACGATCAGAGATCTACCAACTCTGATAGGGATTTACTTCCGTCTACGCGAGTAGCCCAAACCGGGACCTCGCCCAAAGCGTCGACCCTCCAGCGACGTTCTCCTGCTCAGCGAGACCATCCAGCTCACGATACGATACAATCCAGGTGCACAGCCACATCGATAAAAACACGCAAACTGTCTTCACGTCGCGAACCGTCCGTTCCCGTCCCACTTGTTACCCGTCGTGCGGCAAAGGCTCAAGACGTGCTGAACGAAGAGTCCTCCCCACTCTCACGCGAAACGTCTCCGCTCAGTCCCACCACGACGCCTCCCGATCCGACACAGTCTCCGCCTTCCCCTCCACCCGCTCCTCCATCCAGCCGTCCGAACGCACACTCCTCTGACTCCTCTTCCAACTACGAATCGGACTCCTCGTACGAACCCCCCGTCGTAATGGCAACCAACTCGAAATACGCTACGGTTACGCGCAAACCAGGGCACCTTCCCACCTTTCATAAAGGAGAAGTCACTGCACTCGCTTGTAGTGAATTCCAAGACGCACTTTCGAACTACTTCGCACACAAGGACACCGCCCCTGAAAGGCAGGTTAGCATAGCGCTGGGATGCTTCGAGGACATGAAAATAAATAACTGGACCCGTCCTGCCGGCACCCGCGAGCGTCTCCGCAAACTCTCTTTCACCGCGTTCATGTCCGAGTTCAAAAAGAAATTTCTGCGTACCGACTGGAAGGAATCGACGCGTAAAGAGATCCTCTCCAGTCGTATGAAAGAGACCGACTCCTTCGACACTTGGTCCACCTCCGTAATGTCCCTCGCCGCGCTCCTGGCTGACGACCCCGCCGCCGCCGCGGTCGCTGTGGACGAGAAACGACTCCGTCACACGCTGGAAGCGGGGATGCTTCCCGATCTTGCCCATCTGTACACGGACCACGCCACCGCTTCTACCATCGCTGACGACGAATTCGACGAGTGGCTACGCATCGTCACCGACATCGACGAACGCCGTATCTACGACGACGCTCGAATCGCACGTCTTCTCACGAAGCGCAAGACAGGGCCGTCCGCTGAAGAAACCGAACGTCCTACCAAGAAAGGAAAGACGCCCCCGGCGTCCTCCAAGCCCACCTCTTCGGCGTCGACGGGTTCGGGCACGAATGTGTTCTGTCCCCCGCTCACCGCGGAGGAGCGCGAACTCTTGACCGCGCACGACGGTTGCAACAAGTGTCGTCGTTTCTACGCGGGCCACCAAGCGGCGAAATGCCAAAACGGTTTTCCTGACCCGACTACGTACAAGACCCTCACCGCCGAGGCCGCTGCTACCGCACGCAAGGCGTCGAAAGGGAAAGCGGTCGCGGCTGTCATGCCCGCCGTGGAAGACGATGAGGACAGTGATGACGACACGGGAGATTCTTCTGTGAGTCTCCGACGTCCCCCTTCCCATCGCTCGGTACACCTCCTCTGGGACTGCCTGGTGGAGGGCCCGATGTCGAACCTTCCATTAAAAATACGAATACTGATGGACAATGGGTCGTTTCTAGTCTTGATCAGCAAGGACCTCGCCGACAAACTGGGACTGCGCCGCTTTAAACTACGTGAACCTGAACCGATTACTCTTGCACTAGAGCCTGAAGGCAAGGACTCTGTTACGCACCTTACAGAATACGTGAAACTTCGCTTATTATCTTGTGATCAAACTTGGTACTCCTCTACAGTACGCGCGCTCGTAGCTCCGAACCTTTGTACTCCCATAATCTGCGGCCTCCCATGGCTGGAAAAGAATCAAATAGTAATTGATCATAGCGCGCGCACAGCGATAGACAAGCGGACGGGCTATGATCTACTGAACCCTCCGTTACCCAAAGAACCGACCCCGAGACGCCTGAAGCTCCGCGAGAAGATCAGGCGCACGGCCAAGGGCCGCAAGTCCTTGGTATCTGAGCTTAAATCTGTGTGCGAGGTTCGCCGGTTGGACATGGAATCACGAAAGCTCTTCGAGCCCGTGAAGCAGGTTGACATGGTGGCGGCCGTACGCGAGCGCGTAGAAGTGCTCGCCCATTGGGATGAATTGAACAAGCGTGCGGATGCCATTCGGCGGGATTATCCGATGCTGTTCGAGCCTATGCCACACGTCGACCTCTTACCCACCGACGTGCTCTGTCAGATTAAAGTGAAAAATGCAGAACATAACATAGAGACTAGATCTTACCGGAGCCCACGAAAATACAAAGAAGCCTGGCAGACTTTGATACAAGGTCACCTCGATGCGGGACGTATCCGGCCGTCGACGTCGCCCCACGCGTCGCCGGCGTTTTTGATCCCGAAGTCGGACAAGGCGGCCCTGCCCCGGTGGGTAAACGATTTTCGTCCGCTCAATGCAGAAACAATCCGCGATGCTTTCCCGTTACCTCGGATTGAGGACATCCTCGCCGACTGCGGCAAGGGAAAAATCTGGTCGACTATCGATTTCACCGATAGCTTCTTCCAGACCCGAATGCATCCGGATTCTGTAAAATACACCGCCGTCAGCACGCCACTCGGGCTGTACGAGTGGTTAGTGATGCCCCAAGGGCTGCGAAACGCACCGTCGGTGCAACAGCGGCGCGTCACTGCAGCCCTTCGTGAGCTAATCGGCAAGATTTGTCACATATACCTGGACGACATTATAATCTGGTCCAGTGACGTCGAGGAACACGACCGCCACATTCGGCAAGTCTTTGATGCACTGAAGGCGGCCGGGTTATACTGTAATGTGAAGAAAACCAAACTGTTTCAGTATGAAGTGGATTTTCTGGGCCATCATGTCTCGACGCGCGGGATTGAGGCAGACGAGAAAAAGGTGGAGCGGATCCTGAGTTGGCCGCAGCCTAAGTCATCGACGAACGTCCGCGCTTACCTCGGACTTGTGCGTTACATCGCGCGTTTCCTCCCGAGGCTGGCCGAGCACACTACTGTGTTGGAAACCTTGACCACAAAAGAATGCGACAAGGAATTTCCTGCATGGGAAACCAAGCATGAGAAAGCGTTCAAACGCATAAAGAAAATAGTGGTTGGGCGGGACTGTCTCACCACCATCGACCACGACAATCGTGGCAATAATAAGATATACGTTACAACTGATGCGAGCGATAAACGCTCGGGCGCGGTTTTGTCCTATGGCGAGTCATGGGAAACCGCGAAACCTGTAGCTTTTGATTCAATGAGCTTTAAGGGCGCCGAATTGAATTACCCCGTTCATGAAAAAGAATTGCTTGCAATAATCCGTGCATTACGCCGCTGGCGCGTGGATTTGATGGGGAACCATTTCACCGTATTCACTGACCATCGGACGCTCGAGAGTTTCAATGTCCAAAAGGACTTATCCAGACGGCAGGCCCGCTGGATGGAGTTCTTGTCTCAGTACGATTATAAGATTGTTTATGTAAAGGGCGAGGACAACACAGTTGCCGACGCCCTTTCACGCACCGAGTTCGACGAAGCATCCTCTGCGGAGGAGGCAGCTTCAGATCCTTGGGACGTGGACGAAGAAGGCGCGTCTCCGATTGCGTCTGTTCTGACAGCACGCACCGCCACGCCGTTCCTAAGCGCTCAGTGCTTAGCGCGGACACGGATCAAGCGCGAACCAACGGAAGTAAATCCCATGATTGCTTCCGTTCTCTCCATCACCTCCGACGCGAAACTCTTGGACGCAATCCGCGCGGGGTACGCGAAAGACAAGTGGTGCAAGAAACTCTCCTCAGCCAGCAAAGGCCTTCCAGGACTCGAATTCCGTGAGCCTGAGGGACTGTGGTACGTCGGGAACAGATTGATCATCCCACGCGTGAAGAATCTACGTGAGACGCTCTTCCATCTTGCACACGACGCACTCGGGCACTTCGGATTTGACAAGTCCTACAAGTCGCTCCGGGACGCGTATTATTGGCCAAACATGCGACGCGACCTCGAGGAAGCATACATTCCAGCTTGCCCGGATTGTCAGCGTAACAAGTCGCGGACGACACGCCGCGCTGGCCCTCTGCACCCACTGCCAATACCAGACCAGAGGGGCGATTCAGTAGCAATCGACTTCATTGGCCCCCTGCCGGTAGACCAAGGTTTTAACTGTATAGTCACCTTCACTTGCCGGCTGGGTTCTGACTTCCAGCTCGTACCGACGCGGACCGACATAACGGCTCCAGATCTGGCACTGATATTCTTCAACCACTGGTATTGCGAAAACGGCTTACCACTCGAGATCGTTTCCGACCGAGATAAGCTGTTCATCTCAGATTTCTGGAAAGCGCTACACAAGCTAACTGGAGTCAAGCTGAAGATGTCTACCGCCTACCACCCCGAAACTGATGGCGCGAGCGAGAGGACGAACAAGACTGTCAATCAGGCCGTTCGCTATCATGTCTCGAGGAATCAGAAAGGTTGGGTTCGGGCGCTACCCCGTGTACGGTTCGACATGATGAACACCGTGAACGCGTCCACGGGTTTCTCTGGCTTTCAGCTCAGGATGGGCCGCTCGCCGCGGATAATACCTCCCCTGGTGCAAACCCCGAACGCGAATGTCCCCTCGGAGGAGAAACTCGCGACGGAGCTGATTGCCAGACTCGCCTTGGACGTCATCGAGGCACAAGAGAACTTGCTTACCGCGAAACTGGGCCAAGCCGAACAGGCGAACAAGACGAGAGGCCCCGAGCACAACATCAAGGTGGGCGATAGAGTGAAGCTGACTACAGTCCACCGGCAGAACGCGTACGTTAGGAAGGGCGACAACCGGGTGGCCAAGTACATGCCACGCTTCGATGGACCCTACAAAGTTGTCGCGAAACACGCTGAGTGCTCCACATATACCCTTGATCTCCCCAATCAGCCGAACGTGTTCCCTGTATTTCATGCCGCTGAACTCGAGCCCTATATAGAAAATGATGACGACCTCTTCCCAAATCGAAAGTTGCCGGAGCCTGCGGCCATCCTGACGGACAAGGGCGACGAGGAGTGGCTCGTTGAAGAGATCATCGACGAACGCAAGATAGGCCGCGGGCGTCAATACCTCGTACGATACACTGGATACGGCCCCGACCACGATCGTTGGATGTCTGGCCGCGAATGCGCACATCTCGAAGCACTCGACCGATGGATCGCGAGGGACCGAGACGCGTAGCGCCGGCTGGCAAACCTTTTTTCTTCCTGCGGTCGGCGGTTCACTCCTTCGGGGGCCGGTCTTCGGATCGCGGCATAACAGTCGGGCACGCGTTTGTTACGGATACTTATATCACCTTACGTTTCTTTTCTCTGGTTGTTTTGACGAGGTACGGGCTTCTTTAAAGACGGGGAGGGTGTAAACCCGGTGACCGCGTTTACTCACATGATTTACTTACATCACGGTTACATCACGGTCACAGACGCATTCCTTATCCTTTACCCTCACCATCGCATCGATATCCTGCTTCCTTCTTAGTTCTTTCGGAATATACTACGGTCTTATTGTCTGTCTGGTCCTCCTCGACTTTAGTGTGGTTCGCCCGACAGGTGAGCTTCCACTCCGTAGTTTGGGCATATTACGTAGTGGCCTGTAGTTTGGCTGTTACTATGTAGTTGGCCTGTAGTTTGGCCGTTACTACGTAGTTGGCCTGTAGTCGGGGCCATACTTCGTAGTTCACTGTAGTTGTAGGCAATAAAAAAAGAAAGAAAAAATATAAAAGTATTTTAAAAATTTGACCTCCCGTTATTCCGGTAGAAGAAGAATTACTTGGAGGGAAGTTGGCGAGAGGCCATAGCAGGTCAATTCCGAGTTGGATATTATTTGGTGTGTTGCCGATCTAGGATCCCATGTGGTGGTGTGGGTTCCTTGGCCTTATATGTGCAGACTGGTCTAGTAGTATTTTGCCCTTCTTATAAACTCTACATTATCACGGGTCGTCGGTCCGATCCACGCAGATAACATTAATTAAATTCATGTTGTATGTTAGTAAGGTCAGTAGTAGCAGTAACCTGGGATATTGTAAGTCAAGGTTAGTGGAGTCAGTACTTTGTGATATAAAGTGAAATTGAAGTAAGAACAATATTATTTTCATTGGAGAACTGACCAACTACAGTGAAATACAGGCCAACTACGGAGCACTACGTGGGCTGCCTGGAACTACACAGCACTACGTAAATGGCACCCTTGACTACAGCTACTACAGGCACTACAGACGCTACAGGTCACTATGTAGAGGTACGTAGTTGGATCAGGTTTTGCTGATGATGACTTTTGGCGCCAAGGCATCAATCGGCACATTGCCTCCGTACGAGGGCATTCAGATGTACATGGCACGGATCGACCCACACCTGACTTTCGGGTGCGAGGTCGCCCTGGACGTTGTGGCGGACCACTTGTCGCTGCTCTCAGATGTATACCAGGCTTTCCTGGACAAAAGTCAAGTTGACATGAGTGGAAACGAGTTAGTGTGCATGGTCACGCGTGGTCACGCGTTAACCATCGTTTCCACGCACTTGAACTCCGTTGTGCACGAGTCGGTCAATGCGTCGAAATTGCAGCACTGTAGGTTCGGGTAGGCGCCAACTTTTTGAACTCGTTGGAATATATTCACAACGCGTGCAACACGAGTGGTCACACGTTGGAATTCAACGCATCGTTACTCGTTGGTACGCGTTTTTCATTGCTCCAACTGGTTTTTTAATTCATGGATTATTCCTGATTATTCTGAGGCTTTTATATAATCAAACTTTTGTCGTACATCTATGCCCAAGTCTTCGAGCTTTCGTATGCTCGTAGCTTTTTTAAGGACTTTGTGCTGTATTCCTGTCAAATCTGGCGCGTTTTGAAGCCTTGTAGGAAATCCTGACATTTGGACAAATTTCAGGCCTGTTTGAACATCCTGACACCAAAATGGGTCCACGCATCGAATCCCGTGTCGAGATATACTAGGTTATAAGCACATCTCAATAATCCACGACAACCCACGCGATGACCAACGGGCGTCTAAGTTGAACTAACTCGTCGGCCACGCATTACCATGCATTTACACGAGTGCAAACGTGGTCAATGCGTGGAAACGCGTGACAACGCGTGCCAACTGGACTTTTGTCCAGAAACGACCGTCATACAGATGTCCAGCATGAATATATCCGCCGGCTCCTTGGTGTGAATAGTCGTTCCATCCTCGCAGTCCTATTCACGGAAACTGGTATCATCCCTTTGTGCTACCGCCGGATAATACTCGCGCTCGGCTACCTCCTCTATCTGATCTCTCTTCCCCAAAATCACCTTGCCTTCGCCGCTTTCCGTGATTCGGTCCTGCTCGCGCATGACGGGCACCCTTGCTGGATTTCTGATGTACACTACATCCTGCGGGGCCTGCCCGTCCCTCTGACGATCACCGACGGCGACCTGACAGTCGATGGCATCACGGAAATTCGCAAACAACTAACGGCGTGTTGCGAGAAATGGCTGGAGGGCTCGATCGCAGAGATGGCCTCCCACCTGCCACTGCTTCAAGGACGTTTGGAGAAGAATGAGGAGGGGAAACTGGTCCCGACCGCAATGAAACTGCGTCAATACCTTCGTGTCCCAGTACCAGCTCACCGGAAGGCGCTTACCCGTCTCCTGCTCTCATCCCACTCCTTGGGTATTGAGGTCCTCCGTTGGAAAGAGCGGTACAAGGTCCGCGTGCCCAGAGAATCCCGGGTCTGCCGCTTTTGCCGTCTGGGGGTTGAGAGCGAAGGGCACGCTTTGATGGGCTGTACAATGCCGGCACTCGTCGAGCTGAGGTACGAGTTCCTTAAAGACGTATATCGTCTCTTTCCGGACTTGCAGCGTCATTGGCCGTCCGCCGATGATTGTTTGCTCGGTCTGGCTCTGTGCAGGGACTTCGACCTCATCCAGCGCCTGGCGAAGTACACGTATGACATTTTTGCGGTATATGCCACATGTCCCGTCTTTAGACCGGCAGAGTATACCTACAGTACACTGGAATAGTACACTTTCCTTCATACCCGATTTTGGAGGCCATGCCACCCTGTGGTTCTGTGTGCATCTCGACGATCCAACCGGTATTTTTGTTTTTTTGGTACTAGTGTTGCTGGAGGTGCATACGGGATACTCAGGTGCTCAAGTGGTCGAAGAATGAAGGTATCCGTAGCGTACATTTGACGCATGTACGTAGTACGGGCCCCGGCTGTTTCTTAACGGGACCGCGCCGGAATATACCTACCTACCTACCTTTGGTCTAGGCTTTCGCCCCCTTTTGGGTTGACATTGGTCGGGCCGCACAATCACAAAGTAGTCTTCTTGGGAAACGTGACCCAGAATATTGTTAAGTATCCTTGCAATGCCAGTTGCAAGACTTGGTTGTATTTATTTAATTTTAGTATCTCTCACAGACTCTCAGACAGACGCTATAACTGAACGCTCGTTCCTCGCTAGTTATACCTTGATTGAGTCTTTGCAAATTATTTCAATGGAGCGGCGTCTTCATCCAGTGTTGCAGTTAAGGGTTAAGGCCTTAAGATATTAAGCCCTTAAGTTAAGGTTAAGGGTTGCCCTTAACAACGGGCTGAAAATTTGTTAAGGCCTTATTAGGAGTTAATGGTTTGGACCGGCAAGGCTGATGGCCGATCAAACGATCAAACAGCCCACTGATTTTCCCGCTGTTGCCGTCTGCAGCATCATACCCACGTCGGTGCATCGAATGCTATGCTCACCAATGTCTTTGAAGGCAAAATCTTGCAGTCAATCAGAAAGCCAGCACACCGTTCTCGAGTTGTGCCCTAGGAAAGCTTCTACATGGAGCTCCTCGCAGAGTACAGTGAGAAGGAACCTAATGCAAGAGCGCAGAATGGCTTCGGTGACAATTTTGAGCAATTGATAGCAATGTATTCATCTATTACCTTTTTGGGAATTAACCCTTAATTTAACCCTTAAATACATGGTCTTAATTAACCCTTAATGGTTCTTAAGGCCTTTGCTTCGGTCGGCACCCTTATTAAGACCCTTAATTGCAACACTGTCTTCATCGGATTGCCTTCTTGATTGTCTTCCGAGTCCTGATCTGTCTACGGGAATTCTGTCTAGACTGTCGGTAAGGTCTAGTTTTCTCCTTGCCACTTGGTTTTATGCAGCAACAGTGCCACATTCGTCGATGGGTTTATTTCGTCCGGATGTGATCCCTTGGATGCCTTGGTTTTACTTGACGGACGGGAACGACGACCTTTACTTCATTCAACATAATTCCAGGACAATGTACAGCTTGAATAATTCAAATTACAAGAGAAAATCAAAGCCTCATCACGGACCAAACCAAAATTCCAGTATCTTCATCCTCCTCACGGTCAGGTCTCTGCTTCAGCTCAGCGTTCACCTCAACCATCCCCTTTGGAAACACCTCTTCCCACAACTCGCGCCAAGACTCGGGCGAATGGCAAAACATGTGGCGCCCCATGCTGCCAAGCCTGAGCCCCTTAGAGCGCCGCCCAACATGCGAGCCAAGGATCAGCGACCCCGGCGCGGGCGAGAGAAGCCCAGCGAGTGCGCGCGCAAGCTGCAGCTGCTCCGGCTCCAAGAACAGGTGGAAGACAGAGGAGGTGTGGATTACGGAGACGTGACCGCGTAGTGGGGTAAGACGAGTGAGCGAGGATAGCGGGGTTACAATACCCGAAACCTCAGACGGAGAATCCAGCGGCGCGGCCGGTTCGAGAAAGTTGGGGTCGAGAGCGTCACCTGCAATGAAGGCCACAGGAAAAGTCTCTGGTGTGGATTGGAATAACTCGTGGCCCAGGTTCCAGAACGCTGTCAAAAAGGTGAGCACCCACATGTGAAGGGCCAGAATCTTCCCATTCTACCTGGACGAAGGTCGCTCGCTACTAGGTTCTGAACGGGAACCCCGTCGCTCCAACATTTTCTAGTGTCGGTGCCGACTTTGGGGTCAATTTTCAATTTAGGTGGAAATCAGCTGCGCAAATCCAGCTTACAGCAACAACCGAGATCTAGCACAATACCACCTTTACGACCCAGGTCAAGAGCATGTTCATACATGGGAAAGGCCGAAATCTTGGGCCTGCGATACGTTCAGAATTCAATATAGGCACTGCCCTCGATTTTCGTACCTGGCAAAGGAAAATCGGCGAATACACGTGTAGCCATAAAGCTAGAGTCAAAAGGTCACATTCGAAAGTACTACCCCGAGTAAATTAGCCTGACGTCGTATGCTTTGGTTTGAACAGCGATGATATGCTTTTTCAGCGTGTCGGGATCCTCTATACCACTTTGGGCTTTGATAAATGTGAAGTCCTCGTCGTCCATCTTCGAAAAAAGATAAGGTACGAAGAAAGTGCTGAGCAGGATATCCGACCTTGAACAACAGGCTCTCATCGAGCGGGGGCTTGGTGTATTCCATGAAGATGTATCCTCTTGTCAACAGCCCCTTTATATCACTGCAGGAATAGAATGTGTGATATTTTCCTGCGAATGGTCGCATGCAGATAAACCCAATTACGAGAAAGTGTGAGCATAGCGGACCCGACCCGAACGGACCCGACCGGACCGAGATAAGCTGAAATATCTGTCTCTTCCGTCGGACCTCGATCTACAGTTGATCTACAAATTTAGACGAGTATAAAAGACCAGGACCTTCGAAATCCGACTTGCAATTTCCAGGGAGCATGTCGGCTGTGCACCCAACTTCCCAGCTTGGTTTCGCCAAAGGGACCAACGAACTATATAACAAGTAATACAAGTTGACGGTAAACATTGGAACTTACTGAGTGAAATAGAGCACGGGGTGAATACGAACCCCGAGTACTATCGCTGCTCCGCTCGGCCATCAAGCCACTCGATCCCTTGAATGTCGTCGAGTCAGTAGTGCGCATTTGGCGGTATTGAAACCACTGACCAGTATGCAGGATCGGCGCTGGAACAGGTCTCTTTGCGCGCGCGTTACTCATTCATGAAGAGTGGGCATCAGTGCGCAATTTCAGGGCCGTAGATCCAAGTGAAGGAATGCGCGAAACATTCGCCAAGTACACAAAAGACGATCGCGTTGTATTGTCCGAGGGTACATTCGCCAACACGGGTGTCGAGAACGAGTGGGCCGATCTTATCGTCATCGCGCAGGTATGTGGGCCCCATTTCATGACCATGTCCTGACACACGTCGCCAGGCATTCCACTGGTGCCTTGATCATGAGGCTGCGGCGGTCGAGTTTGCGAGAATACTCAAACCCGGAGGAATTCTTGCGTTGGTTTGGGTACACGAAGGCAGGTGAGTATCAGACAATCTACAAATTTTATGCTCGTCAGATACGATTATATGCAGAGAGTCCACTCCTTGGCTGGACCAAGTCCGGAAGCGCGTGGAGCGCGATGAGGGTGATGCACCGCGCGCGCGCTCAGGGGTTTGGCGTCAACTATTCAACAAGCCGTCGTATACCGAATCTTTCGCGCCACCAGAGTCAGCGTCCATCACATATAGTATCCCCGACACGATAGATGGTATAGTCAGCCGCGGTCTCAGTAGCAGCCGAGTCGCGGTTCTTACCGACGCCGAGAAAGCGGTGTTTATCGAGGACGTGAAGGGTATTGTGCAACAAGGAGAGGGCAAGCTGTGGATCGACGAAGAGAAAGGGATTTTTGAGCACCCCCATGCAGCTTATATCACAGTCTCAAGACGCGTGTAATAATTTTCACGGCTTCAGGGGATTAGAGACTGGAAGGAGCATGGAAGCCTGATATTGACGAAGTTAGCACAAAGTTGAAGAAAGTTGGACTGTTTGTTTGTATTTGTCTCAACAGCCCAAGCGCCGATCACTGCACTTTAGAGAAACGCACACATAACTCTCATGGGAGAGGTCATAAACGTCGTGGTTGCGTTCGCAGTCATCGTATTCCTTTTTCGATGGCTGACTACAAGCACGTTATGTCTCCACATGTACCTCTTGCTTGCTTCTGACCGGTTTGCAGGTAATGACTCCTCATCGGAACGTAGCGCTGCAGATACGCTTGGTTTTAGGCCAAAACCGGTTTCCCAAGATATGGTAGCCTCCCCCCATGTCACGGTTTCGTACCCGCATTTGACTGACTGTTGGCGAACACGGCCAGATTGATACAATATCTAATATGTTCCCCGACATACCTCCGTAGGTGGATTTGCCAAGGTGCTTCGTCGACTAAAGCAAGACCTCTTTCAGAGACAACATCCGCTACGATTTACTGCGAACGGGAAGCGTAGAGCTCTCCTCAAATAAAATACTTGAGCGAGGTTTCCTCGACCCAGTGTGTCTCCATGACCAGTTTTTATGGCAACGAACTAATAGTCCTCAGCCACCACCTGCTTACTTCACGCTCTACCCCCGAGACCCCAATGCTGAACAAGCGGCCAGGCCTGCGGGAGGCGCTGCTTCGACCGCCGTCAAGGCGCCGAAGCAAAGTTTGATAGACCGATACAACCTCCAGCAGCGTATCGCACAACCCAGCCCATTGATTGAGGAAGACCAGAGTGGTGGCAAGGCTGTTTGGGAAGACAGTCCCGAAAAGAGGGAAGCTAGCTTGAAGGAACGCAAGGCTCAGATGGTATTGGCGGCGCGACAGTACGTCTCAGCCTGGACCTGTTTTTCTGGCCCTCATGTTCCCACCAGGCGAATGTTAGCGCAGCAGCAAAAAGATGCTATTTCATAATCATAGCGATGCAATCCTCCTTTTCATGTCTTCGGGATTTAAATCTAAGTAATCAAGTACTTTTGGACCCTTCTGTATCTATATTCGAGGCGCACTCGACACCACATCCTCAATTCTACTTGTGTATAAACCGCCGCACCAACAGCGCATGCCCTGGTTATTTGGAAAGCGACACAACCAGGAAATTGAATTCTAGGCGGAACAATGCACATGCGATGGTGAATGAACGAAAACGAAAGGGTCGTCTGCGAGGAAAGTATGACTGAGGCCAATCAGCCTTGAGAATTTATTGTACGCAAGAAAATGAACTGCGACGCACTAATACTACCCATCCACCCCCGCCTCAGGCCGTGAATTCTCCGAAGGTAACGATGGGTCCGTGAAGCTGTGGTTGCACTTTACACAGACGTAGAATAGAATCATTCGTGTCTCCTTCCGTTTCGACTGGTCTTGGTACAACACCGCACTAAATTCTTACCGATGAGTGAAGGAGGGGAAAAGATAAATAAAACGGACTCCTCATGCCCGCACTTGGGACAGGGGATGTTCGAGTGCGCCTAGGGCTCCAGTCAGGAAATACAGTAATACAAGGTCGAAATTGCTCGCCAGAGTTGGGTCAGATCCCAAGTCAGTCGTTACTCCGACCTGCTCTCTGCACGAAATCAGCCAACACAGCGAGCTGAACAGTCGAACCTACTTCGTTACAGTGAGCAAATCGTTCCGATACACGCACTTGTTTTCTACGAGCTCGTCGTACGTGCAAATGCGGCACGCGTACACCATTATACGCCGTTGCTGATCCGCCTTGGGATACAGCAAGTTGTTGCACTCTGAGCAGAAGTGAAGGGACGCCTTTGCACTCGTTAGCTGCGCGAAATGGGACCGGTGGCCAAAACGCACCATCTGTCGCTCAAGGAAGGTAGTGGTAAGAAGTAGAAAGTTAGTGTGACTAAGCGACTTACTCGATTTTCCGTTTTCTTTCGTCTCCGGTGGCGGCTCACGCTTGAATGGCGCGTCTTCCGCAGAACCTTGCCGTCTCCCATCAGGACCCACGCCACACCATGTACGACCGTGGAGTACACCGCGTCGTACTCGAGGTTCGCTGTGGGGTCGTGTTCGCTGAGGCTCCTTTCGAAAGTCTTTCGAATGAACTCCTGAAGTGAAGTCGGGCCTGACTGACCGACTGACCCGGCCGACTACAAGCCTAAAATTTTTCAAGAAGGCACGAACGAGCTCGCCTTCGATTTATGTAGCCTTGCCCGAGGTACAATGACAATCAAGATGCTGCTGCGGCGGTCTTCTCGTATTCCATTGGCATTCTTTCCCTCAATATCGGATTTTTCTCGCAGCGTAAATCTGGTATGGATTCGAATACGCTGCGTATCAATAAATCACTTGACCATTTCGCCCCTAGAATGTGCTGCTCATACGTCGCCACAATTCACCTGCGTGGCCATCTTATTACTCAAAGTCTATCGCCGCCTAATCGAAAAATCTTGAAACTAAGTGTAGAAACTAACTCTGAAAGTCCTGCTTCTCGTGTGATCCTCCGCCTCTTCCGTCGACTAACCCAGGACTATAAATCCGGCGTGGCAAACGAATAATGCTCAGGTTTTCCTCGGAACGACCGCCATGACTCTGTTTTTCGCTGCCCTTCTGGTCCTATGCATAACAACCTTTACGACTGGTGCCGCAGTTCGTGAGACAAATGGGCAGCGGATGGCGAAAGGACTTGGTCCGCTACCTCCGCGCTGGATGCCAACTCGGACGAAGGGTTCCGGTATGCTGTCTTGTGCTCAAAATAATTTTCACCTTTGGACTCAAAATAATCAGACACCGCAAATCGGCCTTCTGCGTCTCCATCACCCAGTATTGCGCTGTGTCGCGCCGATGGTGTTCCTTTGTGTTGCACCTCTGCTGTCCCCCCCAGCGATCCAACCGCGGCGTCCCTTATCAAACTCCTGGGAGCTACGACACCCAACTCAGATTCGGGGCTTGTTGCAATAACTTGCTCTCACTTGAGTAGCAGGACATGGTGAGATTTTCTGTCTCGTATCGTGGAGCTCATTTGACGCTTTCAGCGCTCGCCAAACCGTGTGTTGCGACAGTGACACATTCGATGGAGTGATAGCTACGGGTTGTACTATGGCGCGGCGGCGTTGAAACGATATGACAGAAACCTTAGGGACATTTGGCGATTTGGGACAGACTTTTTGTGATCACCTTGGCTCATGATTTTCTGTCAGCGCACTGCTGTGATCTCCAATTCCAAGTTCATGAAGAAGGGAAATCCAAACTGTGAATAATTCGAGCGCTCGCATTTACGTCGATGCTTGGCAAGTACGCGGTGGGGATGTTTCGAAATGGTAACACCTTCAAAGCGTTCAAGCATTGTGCTCGTCACGTTTCGTGCGCTTTGGCCCCAGCATCGAATCAAATAAAAAAGGGAGGTCTTCTTCTCTTTACCACTGCTTACCATCCACAATCGCTTGCCACCAATTAGCATTGCCGTTCTGCATTTGCTGCTGTTCATAAATCGAACCAGTACGCATAGGCTCCCCATACTGTATATTGTGTCCTACCCAGTGGCATCAACGGTCTTTCAAACCAGTCTAGGCTTAGAATGTCGTACAGCGGGTGAGTTGCCCTAGTTATTCACTTTCGATGTTCCTCACCGCTCGTTAGAAATCCGTGGCATGGCTGGAATGCGTCCGAGCCCACCCGAATTGATAGAAACCTCCCGTCTATCTCCAGCTTCAGTCCCCAGGACAATTCACCTGCAATCCGGAACATTCAAGAGATCAACATGCCATCTTCGCTGAGCCCCCGTCACAGCCGCACACCTGACTCGCAGTCGGCGAATGTCTTCTCGACCGGGAGCTTAATTGAAGCCCTGTCTGCTCCGCCCTCCTCACCGGGAAACAGTGCGGCAAGGCCCATTCGACGGCGCAAAGCTACACATAAGCGACAGTCGTCCACGGGTTCGAGACATCCGTCGTCACCGAGCAGCAATGCAGAAGCGGCGCGGGCTGAGGCCGCAGCAATGCGTTCTGCGGCCTTGGCGGCGATGCGCCAGGCGTTGTCTGTGCAGCAGGGACCCCGTATCCCGTCCCCCGACATGCCGACAGTGAGCGCGCGACTGCCATTAGGTCCCGCTCGCCAGCCACAGATCGGTCCTTTGGTGGAGGTTCATGTAGAACAAAGGCCGTTCATTCCACAAGAGGGGACGGGGGCTATTCGGCGAGGAAGACGGGTAGGGAACACGTACTCAAACGTGCAAGTTCAAGGACGAAGGCTGGCACTATACCAGACCGCGCAGCAGACACCCAGGAGATACGCTGCATCTGCCAGGAGCATTCGGCCGACGAATTCAGGGCCATATCCAATTCCTTTTTGAGTATTATTGCCGCCACGGCCACACATGTAGTATCACTTACTGGTAGATTGTAGATTTGAGCGAGAGATTGGCAGAATCAATTCTTTAGTCGACTTTAAGTTGTGGGTTAACAGCTTTAGCGGTTTATTCGCGAGGTATGGGCCACAGATAATGAAACGTCTATACAGAGACTACTCTGGCCGCTGCAGTCATTTAGTTCTAGTTAGCCGGTTCAGGACGGTGCCTACGTTCGATTTTAACTCGCATCTGATGTATGATGTCGACTCTCGGAAAGTTTGCACTTTCGATAGCGGGAGTCCGGGACAAGCTTAACAGGTCATTGCCATCCATGCTGAGGGGCAAATTTGTTCCTAAAGCTGCACAATACCCGCTAATTCAGCACTTGACGTTCCAATGCAGGAAATCGCGAACAAGAGTCTTCCGCGTCCGGAACATTCGGCTGCAGTGCCAGTGGAAGTCGGAATAATTGTTGAATCAGACGGCATTCAAAGAATTTTCGGCAAGAAAATGGAGACGACAACTCGGGTGAGATGAGCTTGTGGGAAGAATAAAGAATCCAAGGACACCGTTCAATGACAGTGAGTATGTTATGTGGCTTCCGGAAGTTCCAGGAAAATGCCGTGTATCAGTATCGCTTGACTATGGCCGCTGCCCATCAGTACGAGTACAGTACTGCCCGTGGCACATTTGTCGTTCTGTGGTGAGTAGTAGTGCACATGGGGAAAGGGGGTGAGAAAATGTGAGGCGTATAAAGACCAGCAAGACCTGACAGAGAAGAATTTACTCCGAGTCATATTACCTGTTATCCAAAGTACCTACTACAAATTTCCTTGACTCCTTTCCCTTGCAAAGGTGCTACGAGATGTCTTCGTCCGTCATTCCTCTGCCACGATTACCAGTGACACTGAGGCCCTGTTAGAAAGGAAACTGGAGTAACGATATCTGTCCAAGCACCAAACGGTGTACCTGATCCTGGGAATGCCAGCTCCGAGTCGTCTTTGAAACCATCCGCTGGCCAGAAGCGGAAGATATCTGCTCCGCCTCGTTCTATCCAGCAGACAGGAAAGAGGCAAAGAACAGGGGATAGTCGACAGTAGCGCGGAGTGGTATTGGCAAAAGGTTGGCAGTCAACTTATGTAACATCAACCAAATACAACCATACTGTGGTTCGATTTTTTTTCAACATATGTATCATACATGTACTCTGGTGTTCAAAATCTTTACTGTAACCGATAAAAAGTCGCTGTTAACTGATTTACACCCCGCAGCATGATGATTTTCAACGAGGCCCGAGTGCGCATTCATTTGTCTCCAATTTCACCAACATCCAATGAACAGTCACTAAGAGTTACTCCGGGCTGGAAATCAAAAATGAGAAATCGGAATTAAGAATGATTTTCCTGATAACCGGCGGTATGATCAAGAAATGGCAACTCGGCTGATACAACAGCTGCCACGGGCTGCTTGACAACGGCGCATCAGCAGGAACCAGACACGCCGAACCAAGTGTTCTGTTCATTTTCCAACCATTCTTAACATTGCACTATATTCTAAACCTCAAAAGACACGTCTCTGCAAATTATCTCAACAGAAAACGCGAAATAGAACAAGGAACACGTTCTGTGTCTTCGCGGTATTTATTTTTAGGTCTTTCTCAGCCGAGGCCGTCGCTTGTTCTTTCTTGATCGCAACGGCGGTTAACAGCGGTTAACCTCGGTTGACACGAAAAACCTTTCTCATTTTCGATTTCTGATTTTTGATTTCCAGCCCGGAGTAACTCTAATTAATTGACCGTCAGCTATGGGTCCTAAGTAGTGGCTCTAAAAGTGAGCATTTTATTCCCGGTCCGAGTCCACGGCAAATGAGAGTGTGCACTGCTGGACTGTTTAAATGGATCCGAATCAACGGTGCTTGAGTACAGTGTTGTAATAGTTCCTGATGCCCGTCATAGGGAAGAAACCTAAGCCTGAGGACGAGATTATTTCAAGATAGATGGAGGGACACTGGCAGGACAAAAGTGTACGACAAGGTTTTACTGTCGTGTACTGTAACAGCTGTTGCGAAAGTGTATAGATGTTCGTCACGGTCATCTACTGATATGACATGAACGCAACTAAATAGATCCGAAATATATACTCGATTCATGTAGGCACAAAAATACACCACTATTCATTCAGCCCGCGGCCCTCTCGCGGATTAAATCCACCGTCGTGGACTGAGTAAATTTGCTGATCCTTGCAAGCTGATCCCGCGGGAACTCAAGGTTTGGGAATTTTGCAAGATACGTTTTTTGAGGCACGAAAAGCGTCCGATGCCAGACGCGTCGATGATTAGGCAATGCTCGCGCGTGCACTATTTGGCTCACGTCGCGCGACGTGACGTGGTCACATGACCGCTTATTTGACTCGACGGCCTGAATTTCAATTTCATCTTGTATGCTCATTGGCCGTCTTGTTTCTGCGCCACCTCTACCTCTACACCCCAAGAATCTAGCAAGAGTCTTACCACGCGTCCTAGCGCGCAACAAACACTTGGAATCTTCAGCAATGTCCGGTGTGAATAAGACCGCACATACATTTGACAAGACGCGCCTCGACGCTCTGCTCAATCGTCGCTTCTTCTATGCTCCTGCGTTCGAAATCTACGGCGGTGCGTGCGCCTCGATCGTGCACTGAATATCGAATAATATTTATTGTTCATCGCAGGCGTGGCTGGTCTGTACGACTATGGTCCCCCAGGCTCGGCTCTGCAAGCCAACATCCTCGCAGAGTGGCGGCGGCATTTTATTATAGAGGAGGCTATGCTGGAGGTCGACACGACCATCATGACCCCCGCGCCCGTCTTCGAGACCTCCGGCCACGTCGCGCGCTTTGCGGACTGGATGGTGAAGGACACCCTCAACGGCGAAGTTCTCCGCGCGGACCACCTCGTAAAGAACGTGCTTGAAGCGCGCTTGTCTGGCGACCGCGAGGCGCGTGGCGTCGCAGCTGCTCCAGTCGAGGCTGGGCCCGCGGACAAGAAAAAGAAGAAGCAGATGAAGAGCACGGCGGTGAAGCTCGACGACGCGGTGGTGGCGGAGTATGAGTCGATCCTTGCCCAGGTGTGCATTATTCTACTTGGCAAAAATTAAATCTCCCCCTGATATGTCGTTACTTCTAGCTGGACAACTACTCCGGTCCCGAGCTCGGCGGGCTCATGCGCACGCACACGATCACCAACCCCAGCTCAGGCAACCCTGTCGGCGAGCCCCAGCAGTTCAATCTCATGTTCGCAAGCAGCATCGGACCCACGGGTCAACATCCTGGGTGCGTGCTTTTTAGTTTCTCTCATTTCCCTTTCCTCTGCCCCTTTTAATTCTGGGTTGAGGCTGATTTTCTGTCTCTGATATTTCTGACATATTCCTCTCCCTTCTTCAATGCCACCTTGTCTTTTTTGTTCTTATTTTGCGCCCTTTTCTCTTTTGTGCTTGCGATGTGATCAAGGGTGAGAGCACCATCACTGTGTTGCGATCGCGGTCCCGCCTTTCGCGGTCACCTGCGCCCCTTTTTTTGCGTTTCGTGCTCGTGGTATCTCTTTACTAACATCCATTTTTTATTTTCGTCTTGATGTAGTTTCCTGCGGCCGGAAACCGCCCAGGGCCACTTTCTCAACTTCGCGCGCCTGCTCGAGTTCAACAATGGGCGCGTGCCTTTCGCGTCCGCACAGGTGGGGCGCGCGTTCCGGAACGAGATCTCCCCGCGCGCGGGGCTACTGCGCGTGCGCGAGTTCACGATGGCGGAGATCGAGCACTATGTCGACCCGCTCGACAAGAGTCACTCACGTTTTGGCGAGATCGCGGATATTGAGCTCGTTTTGTTAGATAAATACGTGCAAGCGGCGGGGCAGAGCACCATCAGGCGCATGACCGTCGGCAAGGCCGTACAGGACGGAGTCATTGCGAACGAGACGCTAGGCTACTTTGTCGCGCGCATCTACCAGTTCCTCGTGCGGATCGGCGTTGACAAGACGCGCCTTAGGTTTAGGCAACATATGGCTAACGAGATGGCGCATTATGCGACGGACTGCTGGGATGCGGAGATACAGAACAGTGTGGGTGGGTGGACGGAGTGTGTTGGGTGCGCGGACCGTGCGGCATACGACTTGACTGTACATGCGACCAAAACGAAGCAGCCGCTCGTGGTGCGGCAGGCACTGAAGGAGCCGGTGGTGGAGGAGCGCGCGGTCCCGGAGTTCGACAAAAAGGCGCTTGGGAAGACGCTGAAGGGCGACGCGGGCGTTGTCATGGGCGCGGTGGAGGCGCTCGACGAGGCGGGGCTCATGCGGCTCAAAGGCGAGCTCGAGAAGGGGTGCGTTTCGCTGCCCTGGCTGATGCTAATTTGCTTTGTGCTCATCACATTTGTGAGACAGACCCGCGACGATCACGGTCGACGGCAAGGCCTTTACCCTCCAGCCGAGCATGCTCGCTATCGAGCGCAAAACATTCAAGACGAATGGTTTGTAACTTACCCCTTGGGCCCTCTGATTCTTGCTCACGTCCACTGCTCATCTCTTCTCCGTCCGCAGTCCGTGAATTCACGCCCAACGTCATCGAACCGTCCTTCGGCATCGGGCGCATCCTGTACTGCCTGCTCGAGCACAGCTTTTGGAGCAGAGAGCAGGATGTAGAGCGCGGGGTAAGCTTTTTGTTCCGTTATTTTGTGGGGTCCTTGCTTCGCGCCGTCCATCCGGTCTTCCTTCGCGCGCTGCGATTCATCGTTGCTTTAACGTTCGAAGGCCCTAGGGACAGATGGTGCTGTGCCTTACCTGGCTAATGCTTCTCGCCTTGCCCCGACGGACTTGGCGGGTTTGCCTTCTAGCTGCTGCTCCCTCTTTGGGAGCGGTAGACAGATACGCTGTGGGCGATCCCGACCTGACGTGTCCATTTAATTTCCGTCGCGCATCTTGCCATCTCAATTACCTAACGCCAACTGACGATTGTGCATTCCGTTCCTTCGCAGGTCCTGTCCCTCCCAGCTCTTGTGGCTCCCACAAAAGTCCTTATCGTACCCCTCAGTTCAAGGGCAGAGTTCGATCCGCTCGTAAAGGAAGTCTGTACGTTCTGCTCTCTATCTCTGTGTGATTCGACTTCCCGAGACTGACGGATTACTGTTTTTTCCCCTCTCATGCTTGCTTACTCGTGTCATTTCCTCTTCTGTCACCGTGTCGATGGCTGTTCTTGCTACCGTTTCTTTTCGCCTCGCCTACCCTCACCGCACCGCCTGGGCTAATGTGCTGCTGCAGCCCTCCGCTTCCGCAAGGCCGGCGTGCACGCCCGTGTCGACGATTCAAATACCTCGATTGGGAAGCGGTACGCTCGGAACGACGAGCTCGGCACGCCGTTTGGCGTTACGCTCGATTTCGCATGTGCGTCCATTGTCCTTCGTCCTTCTTTGCTCCGCCTTGACCTTCGTTTTCGCTGATTCATTGACTTGATTTGATTTGATTCATTCGTGGTACACCCTCATTTATTCGATTCGTCTATGAACGCGCACATCGGCTTCATCTATTAACGCGAACGCTCGGCGACTTATCTGTCTACAATCAAATAGCCGTACAGAACCGTACGATGACCCTCCGGTGCGTTTCCCCGTTCCCCTTCACTTTCCCTTTTGCGCTCTGGAGCAGTAAGCTAACGCGGGGCGCTTTGGCAGGGAACGCGACACGATGGACCAGCGGATTGGGTCGATCGACGATGTGATTGCGACTGTGACGGAGCTGGTGAATGGCAGTATTGGGTGGACGGAGGCGTGCGAGCGTCTGCCGGCGTATGATGGTGTGCAGGCTGTGGAGTAGGGTAGTGCAGCAGCGCAGGGTAGGTTTTACGATTTGAGGAAGGACAAGACGGAGACGCGGGTGGGGCATGGGGACGTGGGGTACGAAAATAAAGCAAAGCTTAACTGTATCCGTGTATCTCCAGACAACCACAGATGCTTAGATATTTTTCGTGTTTGTCCTCGTCGACATTTACGGGATGTTGTAAGTTTGGAAACATGTCAAACTAAACAGAACCAAAAATTGTTACTCCACTCAAGGAAGAACGCAAAAAGCCCAGACCAAGGTAATGATGTGGATAAGGAGGGCATCGGCGACACATGCATATGCGTATGTGGCGGGCGGAGAAAGCTCCCCGGTCTCCGCAATAGCCAGTGGAACGACCTTAAGCTCGGTTTTGTCAAACGGAAGATTCCGTGGCGGGAGTTACGGAAAACCGGGTGCAGGCAGGCAAAGTCAGACGGAAGATGAGGTCCGGGTATTGTGCTTGCCAGTTCGCCATCCGCTGGTCACACATGGGGCAAGAGATCGTCAGTCGTTTCGTTCGAGCATATGCGGACATATAGACAGCGCGGATCCGGAGCGGGACTGGCATCCCGAGCAGCGCGCAAAAGACATAAGCAAGATGCACTGGGAGACGTGCGAGCGAATCTGCTCACGGCGATGACCGCAGCCAGCCGGGCGTGGCAGACAAAGATAGACGATATCTCGCGTAAAGAGCTTCAACGAGACTGGCTGGTGCTTTGTGTCCCAGGTCCCAGTTCCCAGTGAGATTGAGGATTATCACCGGTGCCTGTGCTCATCTTCGGAGGACTCGGACGCGATAAAGACTCGACGAAAGAGTGGAGTGCGAGAAGCTGACAATACAGACAGAAGACGAATTGACACGATGCTGGGACTGGATGCGCCGGGCGCAAGAGGATTGGAAAGGGAGTTTTTTCCCGAAGCTGACATGAGAGAGATGGGCGGCAGAGACACATGTATTTGAGGGTCACGAGGAGACGGGGACCTGTTGAGGTCGCTCGAAGGCTTAAACGGTGTGAGAGCTGAGAGGATGGGAGGAATGGAATGCCGGCGCAGAGAAAGCTCGGGGGTGGCAATATATATAGCGAGAGGTTCGGCCGGGACCTATGGTGACCGAAAACTCTGTTGGAGGTCCACAAGGGCGGCATAGAATAGCAGAGGCGAAATAGACTTTGATGTGTGAGCGGGGATCTTGAACCCAGAAAGCGGCGCAATAAAACGGCGGGACCAGTTTAATTGCCAGATGAGCCCCAAAGCATAGACATGGACTCATATTGGGAAGAGGACCGAGTCTTCTGAATCTTTACCTTATCTTTCTAACCGCACGTTGTAACGAATCGCGGCCGAGATGGTATTCAAGATTCACCGTGACAGAAAAAGGTCACACGCTCGCATCCGAGTCCCTACTATTTAATCCAAACCAGTCGCCCGTTTTCTTTCATCCCTTCCGTGCCGCTGCACGCGACCGCGCCCCATCCTTGCGCCTTTATTTCTTCTCCCTTCTCTTTCTTTGTTTCCGAATGTCTTCGCGCAACACATCCAACAAAAACGGCCTCGTCGCCTTCCCCAGTGTATCCCAATCCCTACACTCCTTGTCCCACGCAACGAGTATGTCAAACGTGGCCTTGCATCACAATATGTATGCAATGCGCGCCAAAGAGAGTGAAGCAAAGGTGTGTCTCCTTATCCTTCAATTTTCTCTTTGCTCAAGCTTCTTCGTTCTAGCTTCAGCACGCTTTCACAAAACCGACATTAAGTCCCAACTCCCCACTGCCCTGCCAGCCGACACAGCACGCACTCATGATGCGCGCACCAGTGAGTCCTCCGTGTTATCCCGACTCTGCGCGGATCACCACTCGACACTTGCTAACCATAGCTACCCCGCACCCACAGCAAAAATCAAAATGAATGCTGCCGCCCACTGCGTCACTTCTCGATGCCCCCTCTATCTCTCCCCTCGCATTAGAATTTCCTTTTCCACCCGCCAGGGACTTCGTAGATACATCCACTCACTTTTTCTACATTTGGGTTCCCAAAATTCTCTCCTTCCCTTCTCACCTGCAGCCGCATGTTGCTTTCGTCGCTATCGATTCCGTCCTTCTCGCATGCACGTACATCTCCCCTCATCCCCCCTCCACGCCGCACAACATTAGTATCCACCATAGACATCATTATTTTTATTCCGGGTTATAATTTGGGTTTCGAGTTTAAAATACTTACAGCATTACTACCTACCACACTGTATCGTCTGTCTGCATAGGGTTTTGGGATGTCTCCGCGCATAATTCTTGGTTTGGCAAGCTCTTTGTCTCTACGTGCTCAGCATCAAAAGGTGGTCGTTATTTTTAGTATTACCGACAAGAAGCACGCCAGAGTGCCGATCACCAATATCGACGCAACCGCGTTCATTCATTCGCTCATAAAGACAACGTCAAGGCAATGTATGAATGTGAATACACGCTGTACATGATTGGACAAAACGTGGATTAATAACTGCAGGCATCTCGAAGGCATCTCATCGAGGTCGTCCTGGAAGCGCCTCGATTGAAATACATAGTGCGCTGGTACCTGGGTCGACGTTCGCATTTTAGATCCATGTCCCACTTAATTCCATTCACATCCCCCACGCCGCGGGGTTATTTTCTTAAATATTCAATGGGATTTCCCGATCCTTCATGTCAGTGAAACCAGCAATTCCAGCCTTCTTTCTTATGATCGCCATCCATCGACCAACGATTGCGAATATGAGCGAATGATATTACCGACACGTACCCGTACACGCTGCTGCGTGCGCCCTTTTCGCGGCGAACAAGGCAAAGTAAATCCGAGCACCCTCAAAAGACGTATACATGCGGGCGCCTCTCAGCTTTTTTTTACGTACGCATCGTTCTCTATTATGCACTGTCAATCCCTCGAAGATATCCGTCGTATGAATTGCCTTGAATATGTCGGCAGGCACGCGCCGATCCGTCAGGCTGATGCTGTGTCTGCTCCGAAAGCTCAGAAAGCCCCGGCGCCCTGGGAGCTCCTGGGAGGGAGCAACGCCGTCACTGCTACCGACGCGTCGCGTGTACGGAGGCCGCCATGTGCTTTCATGAGAACGAGTGGGAACGCTCCGCCTCGGTGCGCCCTGCCCCGCGTGCCCGTGTCCCGCGGCAGCCAGAATTGGAGAAGTTAGAATGAGGTTCGAAAAACATCAACGCATTGCAGTGTCCGCATGGATCAGCGAGTCTTGTATTCCGATACCTCTCTATCTCCACCGCCCACGCCGCTGCGCAGATAAGTGGTGTTCCATATGCTGTCACTGAAAACTCCATGTAAGAACAGCACTTGAAAGTTGAGTAACGAACGCGAAATTCGCGAATATCTGAATCAGGGTAACATGAACACAGACCACAGAAAAAGAATCTTACAAGTGATCACGTTAGCGTTCTAAATGCGAATTCGAAGGAACCAGTACGGCCCTCGTTAGCCTTCTCGTTCTCCGAGTTCCTGTTCTTGCCAGGGGGGCCCAATGCGGGCACGCAGTGTCGTTTTGCCTCTTTGGATACACGAGCCTTCCGAGTTGCTAATCATGCATTTAGCACGATACACGACACGATGGAAGCAATCTTGGTAGGGAACTCACTTCCGATGCAAGTACATACGGTCCTGAAATGACGCCTGCGGGACACGATACGTCGGACAGACGCATATATGGTTATGTGTTATGTGTCTCTCACCCACGGATAAGTAACTTTGAATGGAAGTGAAATGACTCGGGGATTGCTGTGAATCAAAGTATGAACGCTCGAGCGTTCAAGTGGGTTTGGCTTTGAGTTTAGGAGAGGTTTACTTAACTGCCATGATTGATGAAGTGAGTTTGACTTTGAGGGTCCACCCCAGTAGTTAGTGTGTCGGCGGCGGAAATAAAATCACGGCGGCCACAACGAATAAACGGCCGCTATGCTGTGATCCCACGACGCAAGCGCGTGGAGGAATGATTTCTCTGAGGGAATACAATGCCATTTGGTCACGGTTGCCTGCGGGCAGGATGGATCATGGATGGTATTCGATAGGTGGAATTTGACATCGTCGCGACAGACACCGAGAAGCGGCTAGACAGAGCTGGGCAGCAACTAGGGAAACGGCAAAGAACAGGGGATAATCGACAATAGCGCGGAGTGGTTGCACACAAGGTGTTGACAGTCAACTTATGTAATATCAACCAAACACAGCCATACCGTGGTTCAATTTTTTTCAACATACTATCAGTACTCGTTTTCTGGGAGCAGAAAATTCACCCTGACGACCGCAAGATTATAGCAATTGAAACATACTAATTTCCCCCGCTTTGTACAGTTTGATGATTTATGGGTACTACTTTATGTAAACTCCTACGAACGCCTTGACGGACGCCTGGATTATCTCTACACTTCATACTTGGCATCGGCTTCAGATATCTGCGTCAGGAGTCAGTCAGAAGTTAACCCCCTCTCACTAGAACAGACCTCGCACCCGGCCTCCTTGTCTCCTCGTTCCATCATGACAGTTCTTTTCAAATCTTTGGTCACCGCCTCAGGATCCGGATCAGACTCGCAGTCAGCCTCGATCCTCAAGCACATGGCCGCCGCGAAAAAATCTCCAATGCCCGCGAGGACGCAAGTTCTCGATGGCTGGTGCAGACTCGTCCTCAGGCAAGTGTTCCATGCCCACATAGTGAGTGTAGTAACAATCAAGCTTTCTGCACAAGTTATTATGCTTAACGAAGCGCGCACTACGTGTGGATATATGAGACCTCAACTGCACCGGAAGAGAAGATACGGTACACACGAAAGAATATATTCGCCGTGATAACCAGCGCCCCCGCCTCGACGAATCGAGGCGTGATGTTAACCAGCGCGCTCGCGGCGCCGATAAGTAATTGTACTATACACATGCCGAGCCCCTTCAGCACCTGTGTGCTGTTCTGCTCCATACTCGCTTTGTCGCACAAGAGTTCGGAGATGTCGACAGTGGTGGGAAAAGTACATGCTACCGTGAGCGGAGCGGCGAAGACAAGTAGGGCATTGAACATGATGAGGAAGGAAGCGGGTGGGATTCGGAGGAATTCTTCGCGGGTCATGTCGCGGGTCATGGTTGTGTGGAAGAAAGGCTGTTCCCCCCTGTTTAGTACCTCCTTGATGTAAGAAGTCAGATCACACGGGAGTTCGAGCCAACCGAGATATATTCGAGGCCAATAGATACGGCGTTGGGGGATAAGGAAAGCTAGCAGCATAGGTAGTACATCGGGAATATAAGCAAGAAATGGGGTGACGGAAAGGGGGGTAACAAAGAGGTATCAAAGAGACGGGAACGGAACTCGGGGATCGCGGCGCGCAACCGATCACATTCTCAACACTCCCACTGAGCGTTGTGCGCCGCTGTACAGTAAATTAGCAATGTGGATGAATAAGAGTTCGAAAATACAGAAATAGACCAAAAAGCTCCCACTGGAGCAAAACTGCACTTCAAAATGTGTAAGTCTGCGCAATGTTGGCAGTGGTATCGGGAACATCCGGCTCGGTGCATTCGCTCTGGAAGTGTCCCAACTTCCGGCACTTGTAGCAAGTGATGCGCGACTTGTCTCGCATCGTGCGAGTAGTATAAGCAGCCGTAGGGGTGTCGAAGGCACCGGGCAGGGACAGCGCATCTGCCTGTCGGGCTTCTTCGTTCAACAACCGACCAATGACGAAGTCGAGATCATCCTTCTGTGCATGCGAGTCGAGTGAAATGATGAGCGTGTCGTAAGATGGGGGAAGGGACATAAGAAGTGTTGCAATAATCTGCGCGTCTGAGGGTTTGTCGTTGTAGAGTCGTCCGAGCTTCTCCGCCAGGCCGCGGACAGCCGCAATGTGAGCGTGCATGGTCCCTGGGTCGCCAGACTTGCGCAATGCATAAAACTTCTTCCACACAACCACAACCCCACCCATAACGCCCTCATGCGTCTCCTTCAATCTCTGCCACATGCCTGCGGGGTCCTCCTCGAACTCGCGAACATGCGCAAATTGGGAGGGATCCAGCCTCCCAATAATTGTCGCCGTTGCGACGTCGCGCTTCACCACCCACGCCTTCACGGCCTTGCTGCCATTGCTGCCCAGTGGCTGCGGTTCGTCACCCAAAACGATAGGCAACACACCTTTCCTCCGCAATTCAGCCCTGGTCTCAAACTCCCATTCATCGTACGGCACACGGTCAGACAACTTCGTCCCACCCTTCGAGTCTCCAGTCGGTTTCGAGTCGTCCATCGGTTACGGTTTCAGCGGCGGCAAGCAACACAGGCACCTCAGTCGGTTACGGTTCAGTCGGCGGCGAGCAACACAGGCGCCTCGTGCAGTTACGGTTACGGTTACGGTTCAGTCGGCAGCAAGCAACACAAGCGCCTCGTGCAGTTACGGTTCGGCGGCAGGCACCTCAGTAGGTCGGACAGCGACCAGAAATAGGCCAGATATGTATAGAGGGGAGGGCGAGGTTTAGAGGGAAGCAGAGGATGCGGCACGGAGGCCCATAACCTGTAAGAAGTCAGATCACACGGGAGTTCGAGCCAACCGAGATATATTCGAGGCCAATAGATACGGCGTTGGGGGATAAGGAAAGCTAGCAGCATAGGTAGTACATCGGGAATATAAGCAAGAAATGGGGTGACGGAAAGGGGGGTAACAAAGAGGTATCAAAGAGACGGGAACGGAACTCGGGGATCGCGGCGCGCAACCGATCACATTCTCAACACTTGAAATACTCCAGATCAAAATGGCATTTCCTGAACTACAATTTCCTTTTTGGGCCGCGTTGTCCGTAAAGCCCATCTTATGATTATAGATGCACTTCAAAGTCACGACTCCATCCATAAATCCAAGGCGCACCTTAGAACTCTGACTCAGACTCCATCCCCCACCTCATGAAAACAGAAACAATCACACTCACACCAAGCCGTTCGAGTTGATTTCATTGCGTGTCAAGAATTGCTTTGCTACTCTATAAAAACAGGATACGATGTAGTACGTTGTACGGAGGATGCACGACATGGATTGTGATGAAAGGAAAACAAGAAAAACAAAAAACAAAAAAAAGAGGCGGGTAAAGAAAGAGGCATGGCTGTAACTACAATGACGTTGCGGTATGTATGTACTGTTACTAACAAACTGACTACTGACTAGACGATGGACAAACGAGGATAGAGAGAGAGAGATAGACTAGGGACTAGGGATGAAGTACGGGCTGACTACTAAGTTAACGGAAGTGTCGTTCTTATTTGTGGTGATTGTTTTAGTTGCTCGGAAGGTATCGCATTCGTGGAGTGAGAGGCAAGGGGACGAGAGAGAAGGAGGGGGGGAGTCTGCATGCATCGAATCAGGACCGCATCGCCAAAGCCGGAGAAGAATGTGTACGAACCCAACACACTCACACCCCACGCTCAATCAATCAAGTGCCTCAATCGGCATCGGCATCGGGACCAGGTCCACACTCCCCGCCAACCACTCCTCCCGCGGCACCGCGCCCTCCACCCGACACACACTACACACCACCTCCACCTCCCCCGCCTCCCCCCCGCCCGGCTCGCGCCACCCGCCCCTTGCGCGCTGCGCCGACACCAAACACGCCGGGTGGAACGTGTGGCCACACCCGCCCGCGCCCCCGTCCCCCCGCCCGCGCCCTTGTGCCCATGGGCGCGAATGGGCACAACCCTTCCCCCCTCGCCCTCGCCCCCGCCCCCGACCTCCACCCACGGGTCCTCGTCCGACGGGCCCACCCCGCAGCTCGCGTCGCAGCACCGCAGCCCCGCCTCGCGCTCCCTTCGCTCCACGCGGTCGCGCAGCGTCGGCCCGGGCGCCGGCGGGGGCGCCCATTCTTGCGGCGGCTGCGGGGGTGGTGGTGGGGGCGCGCCGTGGGGGCCCGGGGGAGGCGGAATCCGCACCCCGACGCCGTGGAACGCGGGCCCGTGCTCGTGCGCCTGGAAGTGGAAGTCTGGCTGATGGTGGGTTGGCGGCGCTGCGTTGGTACCGGGTGCAGCGCCATTGTTGTTGTCGGGCGCTGCGTTGTTCCCAGGCGCACCGCCATTAATCCCCGGCCCCCCAAACTGAAACATAATCCCCGTCCCGCCCCCAGGCAGCGGAACCGTATGCCTTGTCGCGCCCGCGGCCCACCCCCCACCCCCCGCTCCCCCACCTCCTCCCCCACCTCCACCTCCTCCCCCACCCGCCCCGGTGGGCCACCACGGCGGCACCCCCGTCCCGATCTCCACCCGAATATCGTCGAGGTTCACGCCGAAGAACCCTCCCCCTCCCCCTCCCCCTCCTCCTCCTGCTGCGCCTGCGCCGGCACCGTTTGTAGGTGCGCCAGGGCCCGGCGGCATGAGCCCCAGCGCGCGCAACAGCGCCGTCGCGTTCGGATGCGGGAGGTGCTGTGCGTGGCCGTGGGGTGCGTGTCCGTGTCCGTGTCCGTGTGCGTGGCCATGTCCGTGTCCACGCGCGTGTGCGTTGGCGTTAACCGGCGGCGGCGGCTGGGCGGCCCACTGCTGCTGCTGCCTCGACTGTGCCCGCCTCCCCGCGTCTTGCTGGGCCTGCTGCGCGGGTGTCGGGGTGGCTGGCGGTGGTGGTTGCGCCGCTTGTGCTTGCGTTCCCCCTTGCCCCGCTTGCGCACCCGCTTGTTGCTGCCCACCCCCCTGCGCCCACGGCGGCATAACAGGCGCCCCAAACCCACGGAACAGCTGCGCAAAGCCTGGTCCTCCCGCGTTCCCATCCCCGTGCTCGTTCCCTCCACCCCCACCCCCGTTACTCCCTCCACCTCCACCACTCCCCCGACCCCACCCCCACCCCCAACCCCGAGCCCCACCCCCCCGCGGAGCGTGTTCGGCGTCGCAAAGGGCGGCGGACGCGCGGGCCGCGGCGGGGGCGTTTGGGCGCCTTGCGCGTGCTGTTGCGCTGCTCCCTGCGCTTGCCCCTGCGCTCCCTGCGTTTGCCCCTGCGCTCCCCCTTGCGCTTGTACGTCTCCGTGCGCGTGCGCAGGCTGCTGCCCCGCTTGCGCGTGCCCCGCACCCACGCCCCCCAGATCCACCGGCGGCGGGATCGGCCCGAGCGTGCTGAACACGATGTCGAGGCCGAAGGTGAAGGTCTGCGGGGCGTTGGTTGGCTGTCGTGCGTTTGGGTTTGTCTGGGGGTGGGGGTGGGGCGCGTTTGCGTTTGTGGGAGGGTGCGGGGCGTTTGCGTTTGTGTGAGGCTGAGGGTGGGGCGCGTTTGTGTGAGTAGCAGGGTGGGGCTGGGGCGGGTGCGGGTGCGGAATGTGGGGTGCGTTGGTGCCGGCGGCGGTCGGTGTGGGTGCACGGAACGGGAACGGGTTGGGCACATCACCATTGCCGTTGTTGTTGTTGTTGTCGTTACTCGACGTTGTGTTGGCATTCGGAATCGGCTCGAGCGGCGGCGGGAGGTCGTCGTCCTCGTCTTCGGCGTTGCTTTGGCTCGTGCTTGAGTTGCCATTGGTCGTGCTCGCGCTTAACCCCGGAATCGGCTCGAGCGGCGGCGGCGTATCATCGCCGCCGCCGTCTTCGTCGTCGGGCACGGGGGGGAAGATGCCGGCTGGAAAGGAGTCAGTGGGTGTTCTTATAGATACGAGAAGTGGGAGGGAATATATGAGGAATGGGAGGAAGATGATTCTTTGAAGGGAAGAAAAGAAAAGAACAAGCGCCGTAAAGCGCTCGTCCCCTATACGAGGAGTGGGGGATGGGATCGAGTGAAGAAAGACGATTCTTCTCTCGAAAAAAAAAAAAGACAAGGTCTGGTCCCAAGAAAAAAATCGCCGTCTCCCCCCCAAAGAAAAAACCGCTGTCGCCGCCGCCCTCGTACCAAAAAAAAAGCAAAAACACTCACGTATCGCCCCCATCCGCCACTGCACCCCGCCCATCCCCCCTCCCATTGTGTTAGGCCAATCCGGATCCGGCGGGAACCCATCCGCCATCTCCGCATCGAACATCTCGATCGCCTCGTCGAAGAAGCCCTCCCCGTCGGGGTCGTCGTCCATCCCGCCCGCGCCCGCGCCCGCACCTAAATCGAAAAACCCGTCATGCGCCCCCCCCGCAAAGCCGTCGCCGTCATGCGCACCCCCCGCGCCGTCGTGTGGAAACGGAAAACCATGCGCACCGAAACCCCCACGCTGCCGCTCGCGCTTCCGCCCGCCGAACCAGATGACGCCGTCGGGGTCGACGTCGAAGCGGCAGGTGGGGCAGGTGGTTTGGCCGGGGCGCGCGAACCAGGGGAGGAGGCACGCGGAGTGGAAGACGTGCGCGCAGGGGAGGGCGGTTATGCCGTCTGGGGGGGCGGGGGGTGGGTCTGAGCTTGAGGCTGCTGAGGCTGCTGAGGGGGCATCGGAGGGCGGTGTGGAAGAGGAAGGGGCGGATGAGGAAGTGAATTCAGCGCCATCCCCATCGAGCAGCCGATCCCAGCAAATCGCACACCCGCTGTCCCCGCCCACCGCACCCAGCTCCTCGCTGCCCGCCGCCCCAGCGCCACCCCGCGTGGCAAGCGCGCTCACGCGCTCCAGCCGGCGCACCAGCCCCTCCGGCACCCGCTCCAGCCCCGCGACGATGCGCGCCGCGCTCTCCGGCGAGTCCTTCGGCGGCGGCTGCGGGTGGCCGCCGAAGAAGAACGGGGGGAGAGGCCCGCCTCCGTCCGCGCCGGCCGCGAGGCGGGTGAGGAACGTGAAGAGCGTCGCGAGCTGCGGCGGGGGGTGGAATTGTGGCGCGGCCTGGGGAGGGGGTGGGGGTGGAGGGGGTGGAGGGTTGTTTATGCGCTGGGACGGGTGGCGGCGGTCGCGGTCGCTGTCCTGCTCGGTGTCGTCGCTCGTGCGGCGGCGGCGGCGGCTGGGCACGATGGGCTCGAGGACGGGCATCAAGTCGTCGGCGTCGTCGACGTCGGTCCAGGCGCCGTCGCTGTCGTCCGCGTCCGCGACGGCGGCGGGGGTTGAGTGGGGAATATTAAATACGCGGGGCTCGTCCTCGTCGTCGTGTTCGCTTTCGGAGTCGGAGACGTCCTGGAGGGCGGGCATGTCGTCGTCCTCGTCGTGCAGTGGGGCGTGCTCATCGTGGTCCATGACAAAGAGTCTAATTTCTGATTCAGATTATGTAATCGCCTCTTGAGTCAATCCACCCACCGCGCCTAAATCGGAGTGGGCCGCCCACCTCGATTCCGGAGTTTCTTGGACCCACCCGACACCGCAGTTCTTGGTGGAGCTTACTCTGGACTGCCGTAATTTTTTTTTTCGTCGGCTAGCACAGCCGTTTTCATCGCGGGTGAACGATACAGCTATGTGGGTGAGAGGTGATGGAATCCAGGCAACTCGAGACCGACGCGGGTCGACTCTGATGGTGCTGGTGAATCTCCATACGTATAGTACAGTGCTGCAAGCACGATACGCAAAAGTCTCCAACTACCATATAAATCTCTCTTCAAGTTCAAATCGCACAACACAGCAACAAAAGCTGGATACAAAAAATCGCATCTTCGAACGTGCGCCCACAAACGTAACTGATAGAATGTTCACGAAAGTTCAACATTTAAAAAAATGATTGAATAATGAATTCAACACCCACAACCCAATCCGGACCCCGCCTGATCGCCGTCCGTGGCTGTGCCCCCTCTTTCATGTCTCAATCCAAACCCAAACGCATCGCGCTCCTGATCTGCGACACCCCCCCGCCCGCCATCGTCGCCGCCCACGGCGACTACCACGCCCTCTTCACGCGCCTCCTGCACGCCGCCCTCCCCAACCTCTCCACCCCCAACCCCTCCACCGCGGAATGCACCCTCACCCTCGACCCGTTCGATGTGGTGGTGAAGTTGGAGTACCCGCCCGACGAGCAGCTGGCGCCGGGGGGGTACGACGGGGTGTTGATCACCGGGTCCAGTGAGCAGCCCCGCAAGCGCAAGCAGCGACCATGAGATTGACGTGCATAGAGGCCTCCGCATACGAAGACGCCGAGTGGATAACCCGGCTCGTGGCCTGGACCAAGCGCGTCGCGACGGCTAAACCTGCTCTCAAGATCGTCGGTGCGTCCCCCTCTCCTCCTCCTCCTCCTCCTTCTCCTCTTCTCTTCGTTTGTTTAAGCCCACTCACCGACGGCGAAACACTGGCAGGCATCTGCTTCGGCCACCAAATAATCGCACGCGCCCTCGGCGGGCAATGCGTCCCCAACGCGGCCGGGTGGGAGGTGGGGCCTACACGGATCACACTGACCGACCTCGGGAAGGCGGTGTTTGGGGTTGAGTCTTTGGTATGTCCTTCCCCTCATCCCTTCCCAACCTTCTCGTTGTTCTAATATTTATTGACTTGGTATTGACGCTACGCCCACAGCACATCCAAGAAATGCACCACGACCACGCGTCCCTCCCGCCCACATTCCACCTCCTCGGCTCCACCCCCGTCTGCGCGAACCAGGGCATGGTCCGCTTCTCTGCCTCTTCCCCTTCTTCGCCTTCCCACCCACCTCCGTCCCCCGTGTCCCCCTCCGCCTCTACCCCTGCCTCTCCCTCTGCGCCTTCCCATCCCGCCTCTACACCCGCGCCTTCCCACCCCGCCACCACTGCCGCACCTACATCGGCCGACATAACGTCGCCCGTGTCCCTGTCGGCCATCTCAATCCTCACCGTCCAAGGCCACCCCGAATTCACCGAGCCCATCGTGACCAAGTTGACCGACGCGCGGACCGCGCAGGGGATCATCGACGCGGATACCGCTGCTGACGCCGCGCGGCGCGCGCATTGGCCGAACGACGGGGTCGGGATTGTTGGGAGGGCGGTGTTGGGGGTGTTTGGGGTTATGTGATTATGTGATGGGGGGAGGGGGGTGGAGGAGTTGATTTGGAGGAGTGCATGCAGTAAACTCTTCTACTTACTACAGTATACAAGCGCTGACCCGTGAATAAATTCACGGCATGATTCAAATGGCCTCGACGCTTTTTGAATCTTACACCACTTCAAACTCGCCTCCTCCGATTCCCTCGTCTGTCCCCACTATGTACCCAGCCCCAAAATCTGTGCACCACTTCCTCCTCGCCTGCCCCGCCCACCGCCTCCGCCTTTCCCTCCGCGCGCTACTCTCCCCGCCACAGTGCTCGCATTCACACCGCTTCCCTGCCTACGCGCTCTGTCGACCCGTCTCACTTACATTCCTCCCCTTCCTGGATAAGCTTAGCTTGCTTCCTCAACACGACCAGCCGAAGCGCGAATACCTTGTTCCTCTCTCGATCCATCCGGGACATTCCATCGGCAACTATCCTATCCTATCCAGGCCCTCGGATTTTGCCCACACAGCTAAAAGCTAGGCTCGAACTAACCGCTCGCTCGAGTCACCCAGAGATTTGATGGCAGTCGATCAAAGGTGATGAGCTTATTCGGGCACGAATTGATCGACTGTCATCAATCATTATTCTCCCAGCGAATAACGTGACTGGTTTCGAGTCTAGATAAAAGTTTAAAAGCCCGTTTCGGTGGATTATCCGTAAAACTGAAAATACCGCTCATCTTGCATAAAGTTTTACCTCTTTGTGCCATCCTCGCGTGCATCCGGACTTGACTTCAACTTGCAATATTCTCGTCGTATGTTCCATCTGCGTTCTTCCCGAGACAGGCTCGGATGTCTGTTAAAGATTTATCTCTATTTCAACCTTGCTTTTGTACGCGTACTCTTCTTACAATTGAAATTCATTAGAACCCACTAAAAGTAAGGTTTGGAGTGCGAGAATGTGCCTTGTATCTTCGAATCCTCTCCCTTTCCTTTCCTTTTTCGCATTACCTCGCACGAGACCCATTCCAAAACCCTTCTTCTCGATACTTTCCTCTAGGTCGACATGCCAGAGAAAAACACGAAATTCTGACCCATTGTGCAAACTCATACCCGTTGAGCGAATAAGGATAGATTATTGCGTGTGTATACATGACCCGGTAGATGGCAGATGAGGAGGCTAATAATGTACAATCCGGAACCAGAAAAAGTGCGTCCTGGAGGCCAGGTTATGTTTTGAACACGATGATGAGGACCAGCAGAACGAGTATCAACGCTCCGATTGTCACCGCAGACCCTGCACAATCCAGTCAGCTCCCCGCGTTATTCAAAATGAATTAAGTGACAGTAGCCACATACCATTGTTCTTCGCGCCCTTCGCAACCCTATCGAGCCTTCTCCGCGCCCCGCTGAGGAGCGTATCCGTCTGCCCCAGGTCCGTATCCAGCTCCTCGAGCAGCCCCGTGTGCACCTCCAGCTCGTCGTTTATCTGGAGCGAGATATCTCGTTGCCGGTTGATTGAGTGGGAGAGCATGTCGAGTTGGCTGTCTTGTTCTACGCGCAGCAGCACACAGTATTTAAAAATCAATCAACGATGAATGGGAACCGGTGGGTGACTTCAGCGCGGCACAGAATTCAAAGAGAAGGTGAACAACGCACGGTCCATGAGCAGCCGCTGCGTCTGCAGCATGTCCTCCGGCGCGGCGTCCGGGTCGTCCGTATACGGCGTGTACACCCGCTCCAAATCCGGGGGCGGCGTCGGGATCAGTTTCGCTGCTGGCGGACGCTCGGGCTCCAGGCTGCGGCGCAGTCCGTCAGTCTATCAGCACACGCGTCCTCAGCCGAACCGCAAACAAACCTCTCAACCCCCGCATCCTCCCCCGCCCCCAACATCGCGCGCATCCGCTCATGCTGCTTCCTCAGCAGCCCCACCGCGTCCGACCTCCCCTCCTTGGCCTCGAGCGCGAGTATGCCGCTCCGCAGGGAATTGAGGTTTTGTGTGATTTGGGAGAGGTGGAGGTTGGTGGGCTGCGAGGGGGGCGCGTCGGTGGAGTAGGAGGGGAGGGTTTGGAGGCGCTGGCGCTCGAGGAGGAGGGAGAGCGTTTGGGTTGAGATTGAGGTTAGTTTTGCTAGGGACATGGGAGGCGCGCAGTTTGGAATAGGACAGTGACAGGTTGAGTTGATGGGTGTTGTGTTTGGGGGGTATCGGGTGGTCGGGCCGTGATTGTCTTTCTTGTCGTGCGACCACACTGAAAGGCCGTGGACGAGCATTTGAAGGTTTTCTCTTACTCTCGAGTCGCATCCTGGGCCTCGCGTTCGGGACTTCTTCTCTACGGCTGGCTCTGTGGTTTCAGAGTCGTGCTTTACTCAGTTTCTTGGCTTCAGGACTTTCTGAACTCTGTCATTCTGCACCATGGTGGACCCAGAAGAAAACACGGCATCTGGGTAGATCCACGGCATCTGTGTAGATCTGGACGCGTCCGACGTACCGATGCAGAAAATCATCACCATTCCTCTGGAGAGTGGAAAGTCCTCCTGCATGCTCCCCGTCAAATGGGTTTTCTTCGTGGCTAATCTCGCTTGCGGTGGCCAACATCGTGGAGCTATTCACCAAGGGTGAAGCAGATGGAGGAAGACCCGATGCTGGGGCTTCGCTTGCAATAAACTCGAAGAGAACGAAATGACTTCGGAGCTCGAGGATGCGATGGAGAATGACAGCTACTACTTTGTGGGCCGCCGCAAGAATGAGAAACAGGATTTTTCTCTCAACCAGTTTCAACTTAACATTGAACCTAGCTCTTCATTTATTGGATGCCGTAGCCATGCAATCGGACAGCCAAAATGACCCGAACCAAGCACTTGCCGATGGTCGTCTTGCGCGAGTTGTGTGCGGCCGTCAAGGACCTCGACTCCATCTAGCTAGCGTTCCTTCCCGTAGGATTCCGACGGTCGACGTCGTATCCTCCAACACAGTGACGTCCCGCAACCCGTCTTCCCTCGATCAATGATTGCCCCGAAGTCAGTCCAGCTGGCGACAAGGACAGAAAATCGGCCGTACAAAAGGGGGGAGGTAATCGTGCAAGAGAATAAGCAAGAGATGGTCCGAGCGAAGAATAAGACGCCTCGCAGGCTCGCATGCAATTGCCAATCTTCTCGCACCTGTGGATCTCTTGGGCTTCATATCCACAACACCGTAACCAGGACTTGACAGGCTAACATCCTCATTCCGAAAGAGCCGCCGCGGCCGTACCTAGTGGAATTTCACTACGTCTCCTCTGTCCTCTCAATGTGTGCGGAAATCGACGCTCGGGCACCCGCAACTTCTAAAAGCCCGTATACCCGGAGGTACGACGCCACTTTTCGTCATGGTCGTGGTTTTGGCCACTGGGTTCACCCCTTGCCTACGAAATTATTCGAAGCACCAAAATGGCGGGTGAAGAGGGAGATAAATGATGGCGAGGGGCAACTGGACCGCAAAGGCAAGTGACGAGGACGCAGAGATGAGAACGGGACATGGAGACGCCTCGCGACAAATTGGCCTAAGCGACAGACCAGTCATTTTCGATGCTTTATCGGAGAGTTGAGCCTACCAGAACACTGGAGCGTTTCTGCGAATACAACATCCTTTCAACCGACTACCAGACTCATTCAGAATTTTCTCTTTGCAAAACTGATCTCTTGGGCGAACTGGTCGGCGAAGTCGATCTCCTTCGGCACTGGATAGAAAATTAACAGGTAGCTACAGACATACGCCGTCCTCCATAAAAATTCCTTCTTTCCGTGCCGTCCTAACCCCAAATGGCCTATTCCTTCGTTGGAGCAATGAAAATGTTTATTGCAGCAATTAATATAGTACATGTAGGTACCCATCCGTGGGGCCATATAACACAAATGGAGAAACCAACCTCTCAAAAAATATAAACATACCAGGAGAAAGGGGCTGCACCTGCCGCTGATGACATTCCGATCTGATTATTGCGACGCGTCAACGCGTCTACGTGTCTGAAGCCCAGGCACCGCGGACCAAGCGGCTACCCGTCGCTGTTTGAGTCCATGCATAGAGAAACAGCACGAGAGGACAGAAGAGAGAAGACCCAAGAAGCGTCGTGCGCTATTTGTGGATCCATGGACGTTTTGTTCAATCTATCCTCGGGGAAGACTCGAGGTGACGATGCCCATTGCACCGTTTACACAAGGATGCGCGAAACAGACTGCCGTGCCGTGGTAAGCACGGCAGTGTGTTTCGTGCATCCTTGTGTATCGAACCGTCGCTGTGAAAAAAAATTGCACTATAAACAACGTTTCATGTTAAAAGATCCGTTTTTCCCCGTACACCCTGAAGCGCCCCGGCCCTCAACGCTGGCCCCATTTCGTGCCCATTATCCGCGCATGAGTCCGCACAAAGCGAGTGCCGCCTTCATAGTATCATCGTCCGGCTCTCCGGGCGTCGCCGCCACCCCCTGCTCTTCACTTTTGGTGGGATTGTTCGCGGCGCTCGAAGTCCAGCGCGCGTCACCGTCACCCCAGGTACTGAGCGGCGTAACAGCCTCGTCGGACTCGACGTCCGTGTCCTCATCGTCGCTCGTGAGACTGGGGAGAGCCAAACCACGCTCCGCCTTGCCCTTGAGTCGACGGCGCGCACATGCCCACTCAAGGGTGCGCGTGCGCTGGTCCTGCCCGAATTCAACGTAGTCGTGTGCAGGGGGGCTGAACTGCGGGCCGACGGGAGAGGATGCCATATTCTCCCAGAGTGGGGCGTGTGGGTTGTGGCGGCGGGAAGGTGTACGTGGCGCAGGCGCACGCAACTCGGACCTGGACGCGACGCAGTCCAAGGAGGGCCGTCTAGAGGCAGAGGTGGAGGTGGTAGACGCTGAAGACGCGCTGCTGGCAACGGAAGGGGACGGAATGGGAGAGGGCGCGCGCGGATAGTCGCCACGACTGCTGTTGGTGTTTGCAGTGGGCGGTACGCGGCCGCCTGCAAGTGTCATTCTTCTTTCTGTCTGTCTCTTGTTCTGGAACCAAATGGTGACAGATTTGACCTCCCTGGATAAGAAAAACGCGTTAGACGCGACGCCACGGTAGCAAACGCGAGACGAACATATCGGCAGACCGTGCTACGGATTCGCGTTGCTCTCGTGACGGGTGAGAATTTTGGTGAAAAAGTTGTTCGAGCATCATAAGCTGCGCGTTCGTGAACCTTTTGCGAGTCCGCCTTGTCAAGGCGTCAGTAGCGTGGATGAAGGTCGCGTAAAGATCGTCAGAGGACGTGCTCGTTCTCGTGCTCGTCATGGAGGATGTTCGCGACAGAGATCCTGGTCTTGACGCAGGCATCGACGAAGTGGAAACAGAGAAAAAGCTATGTTTGCCTTTGTAGACGCGAAGATCACCCATGTCACGTGTCTGTCGAATGTCGCGCCATGGCACTCATTCAATGACAACATGCCTCAGGGGTCGCGTTTTGGGGTTGTAATGAAAGAGATAAATGCAATCCACCGTTGGACCCCTCTGGAGGAAAAATGAGTAAATGACTTGGAAATTTGCTTCCGCGGTAGAACTTAAGATCTCGATTGAACTTCCGCGGAAGCAAACAAGCAATGTGGAAGCTCACTGGAGAGACAGCTGGATGAAAAAATGACTGCCACTTAGAAATTCATTTACTTCCGCGGTAGAAATTTCAATTGAACTTCCGCGGAGGCAAACAGGCAAATGTGGAGAAATACGGCAGTGACTCCAGTGAGTACTTACTACCGATGGCGTCAGCTTGGGCACTATCCTGGTGTTACCAACGGCACAAAAATGTCTGGTGATGCGGCGTCGCTTATTCCCCGAGTTTTCCTCCTCTTCTCTAAATTAGGCTAACTATAGCATTCGAACCCAAAAAAAAAAAAACCGGGCCGAGTTCTCACTACAGGAGAAGTGTTGAGCACAAGAAATAGTGTTGGCTCCATACAGTGGCATACAAAATCAGTACCATCGTATAGATGGAAACCGTTCGGGCCAAAACATATACAAGCTGGGCGCGCTCGAAGATTTTGAAATCATTTGAGCAAATTCGAGTAATTTGGTGGTTGGTTGGCAGAGGTTTTGAAGAACGTGCCTTGAGCAAATTTTGAAGCTCTTCGACGTTCTTGGGCGTTGGGTTTTCTGCAGCCTGAAAAGATCGCGAGTTCGGCGAGAAGGACAGCGCGAAATGGAGGACAGCGCATTCGACACCATTGTTGGCTTGGATTTGGAATGCTTATCTCATCTTTGGCCAAGAGCTGAACGAAATTCGCGAAAGATCCATCCGAGACACAGCTGACGAACGGAAAGCTCAGTGAAAGCTCTCTAGAGTCGAGATTTCGACTGTAGCCTTCCAAGTCATAGTCAAGCTCTTGCTCATGAGGCAGGTGCTTGGCCCGACGGCAGTAAGTTGTCGGTTGAAATATGAACGGAGGAGGAATCTTCAAGTTGCAAAACTTGGAAACAGTTGGCACGAGAGCCAGATGTCGAGTCTTCGCCATGGGATACTGGTATCCCGAGACGAGGAGGTCATTCAGAGGGACTAACGTCGCTGAATAGAGCTCTGACCATGAGTAGGACCTGGTAGGACTCCGAAGGAGGAGGAGGATCGTCCGACAGTGGATCCGATGTCGGTGCCGTCACGGCTCGTCACGGTCACTAAAGCCATCATTGATGGCGGTGCCTCGTAGCTCGACTCCTCGACACAACCTCGACAAGCACTTCAAGGATATGACTTTGGAATCTTAGATTATATCTACTTCTTTTCAGCACAGTTGAAACCGCACACGAACTGTCAATAGCAACGCTTTCCACCTTTCCATTGGATCCGGCAGGCCACCCCAAATTTGAAAGAAAAGCCAAGGTCAACTCATCGACACCTCAGGCTTTCAGTGCCTCTAGACTCTTCCGCAACGAATACATAGGGCACCAGTCTGGTTGTGCACCCTCTCCTCCTGCCGCGACATCTTGATTCATCGTCTTGGCTTAAGCTTCTATCTTTGTACTTTCAAGCTAGTGTCAAACGTGCTCCTCCCTAGGCCTTCTTCCAGCTCCTATGCACATACAGGCCTGGGTGGCAGAATCGATTCAACAAGTACCTGTGGACGGGACATCATGATGGTCAGTGTGTGACGTTACGCTTCCTCAAGCGCTCGCGGCTTCAAATGAGTCGACGTAATTCACCAGCCGTTCCCGTTGCCATTTGACGAGCTTGCACGGCTTCTGTTTTGTGCGATCCCGTCTATCCTGTATGCTCTCTGGTGAATGGACTTCGCTGATGCTCCTCCAATATACACTATGGCACACACTGCGGTCCGACAGCACGACCGCTAATCCATGGACTAGCTGAGCAAACAAATGTGCGGAGGTGGTGCATTCTTCATTTGCTGTCAAGCAATCCTCTTCGACAGCATACCCATTCGGCCATTCCTTTGTAGTCGAGCATCTGTCGTTCGCCGGGCGCGTACGAAGCACATCTCGCTTGACCCAATTAGGAAATCCCATCCTAATTCGGGTAACCTTTGGCGAATTTCTTGTACATTTTCCCAATCGTCACTTCACGGAACGATATCTATCACAGATTGTTGCTACGAACTCCTCGCAAGCGAAACAAGGCCATGGCCAAAACGAGGGTGTTGCTTGTTAAAATCCATTTCTGGGACTGCGCTTGTATAGGTCGTTTATAAAGCTCGCCTAGGTCTTATTGTCCTCACAATCTTGCCCAAAGCAGCTTGCCTCTTTTTGTTCTCTGAACGCAAACGATCGTACCCTCCCATACACATCATCATGCAGTGCAAATTCGCCCTCGCTTTTGTGGTCGCGTGCTGTTAGTCCTTGCGCCATCCAGGATTCGTTTCGAAGGACTCATCTTATCTTTCTAGTCGCTATGACCGTCTCCGCTGCGCCAGTAGCTGAGGTCGCGGTAGCTCGGGAACCTGTGAGATTGTTTCTTTTCTTGGCGAACTGAGGTATTCATGAGTATCTTAGGAGCCTTTGGACCGCGCATCGATCGAGCTTCCTCGGATTGTCGAGGAGGCACGCGAGCCATGCACTCTCTACACTTGCATTTGGTACGTTCGCAGCGACCGTTGCGTCTGCTATTGCTGATGTTTTTGTATTCGTAGATCGTTTTTCGGAGCCTGCCACTCAGCAAAACATTCCTTCGACAACACCCCTTCAATCCTTCGATTTCCTTCCCTTTCATCCGACTGACGCACTGGAGCACCTTTGCTCGTGCTGTTGCCGTTGATCATGTGTGTCTTCGCTTGTGTAGAAAGCCGGCATAGATACAGCGTCGCGTGCGGGGGCTGGGCTGTATGGGACTTGGGGTCGCGTCGCGTTGTAATCACATAAGTATCAGAATCTGTATTACCACTGTATATGCTTATTACAACTGCTTTGATTCACTCGCAAACTGACGAGTCTCAATCACAAGTCGGCTTCAACACGATTGGAAAAGGGGGTTTTTTCTTGAAAGCGTACCACGTCAGGTTCGATAGCCAACTCTCGAGCAGGCAAGCCAAAATTCCGTTCCGCCTTCCCTGCACCAACCCACGGGTCCCAAATCACATTCAGCGCAAGCTAATAGCTTCATTTTCTCCCCTGAGCGTTGAACCAGGTCAACACCGATTAAATACACAGCATGAACATACCAAGCGACTCGACCGCATGCGAGAAGCCGATATTCTCGAACTCCATAGCGGATGGGGTGACTAGCCACCATTGAGCTGTAGTGGATTGTTGAGGGAGAGCCGGTAAAAGAGGATTGCCAGGATGATTAGATGGTTCCAACTGAACACAGCATTTTAACAAGAGCGGGAACTGCCATGAAACATACGCCAGATACCTGAACACTTGGTGCCTCAGTAAATTTGGCGACACCACGCCTGAGTATGACGCTCCCGCAATTGATGCGAAGACAGAGAAGGTCGAATTTATTGACCAGGGCATTGGACTCGCTAAAAGACGCCTCCGCTATGCCGCCAGGGAACGAAGCGAGCGGCTGCGGAACAATATTGAGATTCGAGCGCCGCTGTAAAGCTTCGATGACTCCTTGTGGAAGGGGATCGACGCCGTATGATGACAGTCCCAAGATGATGCGCATCTCATACCATGGTTGGGCACCATGAACGACAGCACTCGGGCCGATCCATTCGAAGCCAGCCTTCTCATAAAAGTGTCGCAGGTTTTCGTGGGTTATCAACAGAATACGCTCGTATTGAGCAGATTTCTCTCGATGAGCTGTTTCCAGGCGCACAATATATTCGCGCAGAAGCTTCAAGCCTACTCCATGTCCTCTGTAGGAAGAAGAGACACACACCGAGTGGATGCAAACCGAGGAAGAACCAGGTATGTGCTTGGACATAGATTCATGTGTCAACGAGGTATCGGGGGAGAGTGTCGAGCAGACATAGCCAACTAGCTGGTGATCGAGGTACGCGCCAAGAAAAAGGTCCGCTGCGAGACGCTGGCGGAGTCTTCTCATTTTAGATGAGAACGTATGAATACGACGGAAGCAGCCTACTGAAATGCTTCCAATGTCGCTGCTTCGTCCGGAGGAAAGCCTATTCATTTCAGCACAAAACGCAAGCAATCACATAACAACGTGCCTTGTAGCTCGATTTCTATGGCCTGTTCCAAATCCCTTGTTGGAACATTCTTGAAAGTCACAGCAGACGACATGGGACGGGATCTGATCGAATCAAAGATCGCTGCACTGCCACCATCTGATTGATCTCGAATTCCTTGTCAATCAATGTCCAGATGACGACTTGGCCCTAGAATTCAAACAGTTACTTCCGAACCAATCTGTGACCAAGCGACGGATTTCTCTACTTTTGGCAACGTCCACATAAAGTTGACTGTGTCTAAAAAGGGCTCGATGGGCTATTTCCGATCTACCAACGGCTGTATCCCCGCACGCCCGCATCCGTGATCGCGAGCTGCCAAATTGAAGTCTAAAATAAAATGCTGACAGTTTCCTAATCCGGAAACTGCACCAGATTTGAGAAATTCTGTTGCTCGTTGGTTTTGCAGAACGGCATGAAAGTCAGCATCAATAGGCAATTGGCAACAGCGAGACCATGTAGGTGATCTTGCTGTGTCTTGGAACAGTTTCTTTTTTTGCCTGGCTGCGGAGATATTTAAAGCGTTGGCACAAAAATAGTGTCGATTACAGTCACGTGGAATTTATGTAAAAATAAGGCATTCGGAGTTGAGTCGGCGAATCGGAGTGCCTTCTTCTCTTGCCACATCACACTCATTGCACTCGTTTTTATTTTCTGCATGGCGTCCACCTTTCGACGAACTTACAACACGGGATCGTCACCCAGCCTTTTGACTAACTCGGATTCGGCTGATTGGGTGCGGATTAAATGTCTTGGAAGCTCGGATGCGAATTATTCATGTTGTTCCCAGGAATCAATGTCTCGCCCTCAAAGTGGACTGACCGACAAGGTGCGCATGTTTTTGCGTTATTCGTATCTCGCCTGACACTGTTCAGTACTCTCTATCCCCAGATCCAGCGCTATGGGGATCCAACTTGTCTCCCGACCTCGCTGAGCCAGACGATGCTTTGCACAACCCAGAAATGAAGGGCGGGAAGTTTGTCGACCACAGCACATTTTCTATATCTAGCCGAGCAATATACAACGTCGGCTGTCTTGTCGTTCTTTGTCTTGCAATCCTTGCACTTTTGTAAGATCACGACGTTTGTCAATGCTCGGTGTAGTTGACACTACGCAGTGTAGGATATCCAATCCTCACCTTCGTTAAAGGGACGTTCCTTTCGACTGCCGTTACGAGAGTTAATGTGAACGCCACCGGCCAGGTACGTTGTTACAAACTCCAAGCGACTCGTTTTCTTTTGACCGCGAGGAAAGGTGCCTTCAATTGGGAATTTCGGGCTCATAGATTTAGAGACGCCGACGGATGCATATACCATTACCTCCCTCCACAGTGGCCAAGAAATGAAGTTGGTGTTTTCGGACGAGTTCAACACTGATGGGCGCACATTTTACCCTGGAGACGATCCTTATTGGGAGGCCGTAGGTACGGTGCGTGATTTTCTTTCCGGACGCAGTTATTTATTTTCTGTAGATCTCCACTATTGGGCTGTGAGCGTGCTACTTTATCTCCCTTTTATTTTCGGCCAATCCAAGTGAAACAGACCAATAATATGGAGTGGTATGATCCTGCAGCCGTGACCACTGCGAATGGGTCGCTGCATATCACATTATCTGCAAAGCAGACGCACGGTCTGAACTACCAAGGCGGCGAGTTTTAGTTTTCAGACAAAAAAAAAACATTTCCTGATTCAATCACAGGGATGGTGGCAACTTGGCGAGTACTGTGGCCGCCTTTCTTTCGTCATTTGCTTATCCACCTTTGTTGAAAATACCAGGAATAAATTTTGCTTTACTGGTTGATAATCTCTTACATTTTCGTCATATCCGACTAATATCTCGTTTGTGTTTGCTTTCTAGGAGGAATGCTCGTAACCTCCGCGACAATCCCTGGAACAAATAATATCCTTGGCCTGTGGCCGGCATTCTGGTCGATGTTCGTGGATTCAGCTGTAGACCGTGATCCGCAAGCTTCCAGACTTACTATATCTTCACAGGGGAAATTTAGGACGCGCCGGCTATGGAGCGAGTCTCGACGGCATGTGGGTAAGTGCACCAGCCTGGCATAAAAAGAGGTGTTGGCTCATTTTCTGGTATCAGCCATATACCTATGATGCCTGCGACGTTGGCACGGTTCCAAATCAGACAGTGAACGGTCTGCCTGAAATTGCAACAACTAGCGGCGACGCAAACCCGCCGTATAACGGTAGTCTTTCTTGACAGACGCTATATATCGTGTTAATTTTTTGTTGAGGTGAACTTTCTTATCTGGGAGGCCAAAGGCTTTCTCGCTGCACTTGTCCAGGAGAATCGCATCCTGGTCCGGTGCATGCGTCCGATGGCTCGTATGTTGGAAGGTCGGCGCCAGAGATCGACGTATTCGGTTCGTATGTTTGCCAGTCATTTCCTGTGAATCTCACATTTCACCCGCTGGCTTCTAGAGGCGCAGGTGCAACCTTTTCTTTTCCTACTTTTTCCGCAGTTTCCGACTTGAAGAATTCACCCATAGATCTCCGGCGGTGGTGGGGCAGTATCCCAGTCGGGACAATGGGCGGTACGTTTTTTTTGGCGTCATTGTTGCATTACTGATGTTTCCCCAGCCTTTCAATGCGTACGCGCCACTGATGAAAGGACTTTGTCAACTAACATAGTTTATAAATGAACAGGGCGTACGTCTGGCTCAACACCTCAGATAATCTGATCATCGCAAATCCCGACATCTCGTACGCGCTCAACCGACCCTTTTCAGTAGTGCAGAATTAACCTGCACGAACAAACAGTGTGCTCAACACGTATACCGGTGGCGCATATCAACAAGCAACCTCCGTCGTAACCCAAACAAACCAGGAGTGCTATGAATTGCTAGAAAACTGCTTCTCTATATATGGTTTTGAGGTGCGAGGTGTTCTTCAAGTGTGGTTGCATTGGCATTGACCTATCCGTTCAAAGTATCAACCCGGTTTGTTTCGCGCGTGTTATATACTATCGATGCCCACTCAACCTTATGTGTTGTTTAGGATTCAATAATGCGGTAAGCCTTTATTTCACTTGCTCACCTTTACTGACATTCGTTGAAGTATATCTCTTGGATTTCTGATGACAAGCTTGCCTGGACACTCAATGTCGCAGGTATGGCCGCCGATCCGCAAACCCAAATCGACGCTCGACCTATACCTCAAGAACCGATGGTGGATATCATTTTCTTGGTGCGGCTTGTCATCGTTTGACTGTCTTCGCGTCAGTACATCCTTGCAAACTTGGGCATGTCGACCAACTTCGGCACGGTGGATCTTGAGCACCTCACGTTCCCAACTACTTTGAAGTTGGACTACGTTCGGGTGTACCAATACGCAGACTCGATCAACATTGGGTGCGATCCAACTGATTTCCCAACCCAAGACTATATCAATACGTGAGTGTTGTAAACCGTTCAAAATATGCTTTTACTGACGCCTCCTATAGTTATATCGAGGTATCTGTCATTTATAACGACTCGAGATATCGACTTACCATTCGTGCTTCGTCGGCCCAGGCATACACCAGTGGGTTCAATGGTCGAATTGGCTTGCTTGATTTTGATGTCTTTCCAGATCCCAATTTGACCACATGGGTTGACGGTAGGATCCCACCTCACGACTCGCAGACATCATGGTTGACAGCGATCTCGATTTCACAGATTATCACCAGACCATTCCGAAGAATAAATTCTTGGGTCAATGCTGACCGAATCGTCAGACCGATAGATGAATTGGCAGACACATACCGGCAGCTGGTTCTGCCACTAGGATTCATGATCACATACGGACCTGGTGTAGCAGTTTCCTGGACTTTCGCAGTACTGTGGAGTGGGGGCTAGGATCGTCTAGTGTTCGCATTTGTAAATAAACCCTTACCTTCGCATCCATCACCTCACACCGGGACAGATACTCTGTGACGAATTTTCTGAATCCGGTTGACGTCTCAAGATTCCAAGGTTCTTTCCGGACTGCATTGAGCATTCATACTCCTCCCAGGCCACCGAGATCGATATCGATATGGTAGTCAGAGAACAAACAGTTCAGCGCTCACGGGCATTTCTTGTGCACAGGATTATAGGTATCCGCTGCGCGCGGCAGGAAGCGTTATATCGGAAGCAACGAAGGCGCTCTAGCTCTGAAAGTAAAAATACATCATACGCGGACGCTCATGATCAGGCTAACGAATTAATCAGGTACCTGAGAGGAAAACAGTCGTCTGCTGGGCCCCGCCAGTGGCCACCGTCCGGTTTTCGACTGGTTTTCGTTGTTCACGGGTACCGTCAAAAATCGACCGTCACGCAATTTGCATCTTCTCCGAGTGAGTCACTAGTTCGTCGACAAACTGATGTTTGGCAGCTCACTTCAAAGTTGACAGAACCTAGGCGCCGCACCGTTCCATTTCGCCGTTGAGACACTGGCACAGTCCACATTTGAAACTGCTAAGTGCCAGCGGCGCAGCACCGTGTGATAATTGGGCAAGCGGACATTGGCATGAAGAAAAGTAGGCGAGTCTCCAGCCTCTGATTACATACCACAGTGGTTATTACCACTTCACTTGTCTCTCTTTTTTGGTATATGTGCTCGTAGTCGTAGCTTACATTGAAACAACAGTTAATCAAAAGCTAGTCAGAGTTTTGCTCAAGCCGGGGCTGGTCGTGAACGATGCTACGACTTTGCCTCGGAAAACGATCTGCACCGGCCGCGGTACCACACTTGCATCAACTTGCAAGGACACGCTAGTTGGCTTCCCGGCCGCCCACTGCAGATTCATCGTGATTCCACCACGGGTTCGCGCGCCCTTCATCGAGCCAGACGGCCATTGCGCGGGAAGGGCGGGCAGCAGAGTGATGACGAGTGGCGTTGAGATGGTAGGGACGTCCGGAGCTTGTAAGAGGGCATTCTAGAATTCCATTCACTATTATCATAGGATAGAATATCGTTCCGGCGGAGAGCTCACCAGCATTGCACCGGGGAGTCCCAGGTTCGCATCTATTTGGAAGATGGGGTCTGTGTCGTCCGGATCGTATAGACTGAAGAGATTGGCGCCAAAGTTTTCGAAGATACCGTACTGTGTACCCAGATATGATTACAGTAAGTCTCGGAGGAGCAGAGAACTTAGAAACAGACGGTTAGCTCGTGATAAAATTCCGACGAATTCTGGAGTTGCGCCCAGCACGCCGCACGCCCTGAGACGATGCTCAATATTTTCCTTAGGTACAAGGATATGGAGGGTCAAACGCACACATCTTCTCCCATCCAGAGTCAGCGTCAGGTCCAGTCCCATTGCCGCGGTGGATCAGGCTGATGGTCGTGGCGTCTATGACTTCCGTCTTCGTATAGCTGGTACGGGTACCATTGAGAAGCATCACATCGCCCTGGATCGCGGGCTCGTAGTTCGTGATCGCGTAGCCAGGATACAAGCCGACGAGATGGGAAAGATGACGGTGGGTGTCGTTCGTCGCGTCCTGGTCGACTTTCCATTCTATAGACACATCAAAACTGGGCTCATTTTACATGGGAAGTCAGTTACCTTGAAGCTGGCCCCAGGAGCCGATCCGCAGGCCCTTGTCCATTGCATCGCGTTTCGTGCGCACCTCTGAATACCAGCCCGATCTCGGTCAAAGGGTATTCAGACCGGAGGAAGGATGCGAGGCAACACACCATCGAGAAAAGACGTGTCCGTATCGCCCGAGGCAGCGAAGCCCTTCTCAACTGCATTGAAGAGCTGCCAGATAAGCTGCTGTGCGTGCGCGCATCCTATATCGATATTCATTCAGTACTAATTAGCCTCTCTTTCGCTTTCCAGAGCTGACGCACCGAGGGTGATGGGCGGCTGCTCGGGTGAGTTGCATGGACTAACAATCAGGGTGCCGTCGTTAAATCGGAGGTCCGGAATGAGCTTGTCCAGGTGGAAGCTCGCGACGCCCTAGCGGGTGAGGTGTGAGGTGACGTTTTGGATAGCAGCAATAATCACTTTGATCAAGGGCCAGCCCTGGGCCTTCCACCACGCGACATCGTTGGTGTAGTCGAAGTGATCCCAGACGTGCACCATCTATGAACAATTCATACGTTATATCTGGCAGGGCAACGAAATTGTTGCGTACCATCCAGACAGCAGACTCTGCACAAGGAGGGTGGTTAGAAACCCTGCAGGAAGGCAAGAGGAAACGTATTGACCAGGATAGTTCGCCCATTCCGCACTGTTGCCGGATGCTTTCATGCCAGTGTGGCCAAAGATCTACGACCCAAAAGTCAGGCGAAATATTAAGTCTCGGAGAGAGCTAACATTCATCTACATACGTATGAATCAGATACGTTGAACTGATGCTGGCTAAACCATACATACCTCGTTATGCGTAACCCATCCACGCGAAATGTTGTACAAAACCTGCGCAGTATATGCACCTCTGGGCGCCCAATTTTTCTGAAGAAGGTACTGGTCAGTCGTTGACAACGAATTGCTCAACAAAGGGACCTCGAAATAAGTGAACAACGGCCCTGTGACGTCCAAATTGCTCATCTCCGCGCTCCAGTAGTTCATCTGAATGTTGATATTCGAGTCTATTCCAGAGCGTCAAGTCAACGGCACGAGCACCACATGTACACGCTGGCTTACGGTAGTCTGCAAAGGGGCCAGTCAGAAAGGGCTTGGATAGTCTTGTGATAGTATAGATGAGACGGAAGCATACCGGCTGACCACGGGTTCGCGATATCTAGGGCCCACTTTCCTTGCAAGTTCGCGGGGAGGGCTCCGCGCGAGCTACTTCCCAACAGGTACCGTCCATAGTTGAACATGAGCCACTGGAGCGATCATGAATAGTTGATACTGTTTTTGTTTGAAGATATTAATTAAAAAGCGCACCTCCACATAAGGATTCCCCGTATCCGTCTGGTACGCGTTGATCAGCGCATCTGTACTCGCATCCAAATCTGCCTTCTGTCCAAGATCAATCGTAAATGCTCCAAACACTTTCTTGACGTCGGTAAAATGCTGCGCCCTAAGCGTACTATAGCTCGCCGTCGAAACGCTGTCTGAGAGAAGTCTGAGAACAGCAGTGTGTGGATCTGGACCCTTGAACGAGAAACCGTGCGCGGCGTCGCCGGCGTCCTGGTTGAACTCCGTCCCACCCACCCAAGAGATCCACGCCTCGGTGGAGCCGGTGACACCGACCGTCGCATTTGGAGCTGTGCCAGTAGGGACGGGTAAGGATGTACAGGCTGTCTTCCCGCCGGTGCTGCGGACACGGCCGAGCATCTCGTAGATCATGCCTGGTGTACCTGCGGTCCCGCGGACGCGGAGCGTGCTAGAGTCAAAGCAGGTGATGTTCGGCGTTGATAGCCCGTCTTCAAGGGCCGAGGAGAACACAAAAGACAGCTGAGGGAGGGTGCCTTTGGAAACAGAAACATGGTGTGAACATGCCTGAGTTGGCTGTGCGCAGAAGGTTTCGCTGAGATGGTACGACCGTAAATGAAGTGTTTAAAGGTATGAGAGGACTTACCGAGTGAACGCGGAGCCGCCCTGGGTCCACGTAACGCGCGCGATGCTCTGGTCCAAGTCTAGCCATCGTGCATAATTCGACACCGCGCCAGTGACATTCAGAGTTGCGACGAGGTATCCGGCGCCAACATAGGATCCTGTATCTTGTTTGAGAAACGTGTATCAAGGCATAGTAAAGGCAGACCGTAGGCTCCTGGATCTGTGGCCAACGTTTCAATGTCTGTAGGAATGTATTGAACGCATCGTCAAGTTTAGAAAGGCGCCTAGAGCGTACTATCGATATCCCCTGTGGGGCTCGTCCAAATGGCATCACGATACTGCTGCATTGCAGTCGCCATCGCGGTTTGTTGGCTGGCTAGTGGATTTCCGCCGTTATAGGTCTAAGTGTACCTTTCAATATAGCTAGGCTACATGACCGAAATTGAGGTTGAAATACGAACAGGATCTTGAAAAGGGCCTCCTGCCCACAGCGACTCGATATTCAGCTGCATTATTTCTTGCACGGTCCCTCCAGGTGTCATGGCTAATTACCGTCATTTCAGTGCAAATATTCGTCTGGAATCCATACCAGCAAGAAAGCCATTGCCAACCGGAAGGTAATCCCTGGACCATATCACCCCTGGAGCAGAGTACCACAAGCCATTGCCGCTGGAAGGGAAGCCCGCAGGCGCTCCGACAGCGACTGAGGCCAGGACAGTGTTAAATAATGCACTTTTGGTCCACATTACGAGCGAGCAGAGAAAGTCCGCCGAGAGGGTTGAACAGAAACCTTTCCAGTTGGAGATGTAATTATGAGGCCAGGCCACCTCAGGAAGTTCCTCGGGCCCGGGAAATAGAAGGCTCGAGGGCATGTGTAGGATTGTCGAGGTGCAGGCGCATGGCGGCGGTCCGGAGAGGTCAGGTCGCGTTGCGCGTGACAGAACGACTCTGAACGACGTGCACTTGAAGAATTCAGCTTATGCGCTGTACGTCACTTCCTTCCTTGCTTCCTTCATATTGAATAGCGAGTGAATGAAACCGTCCGAAGTATACAACAAGTAAACAATTCGAAAACAAGGCACAGTTTTGGGGATATCTCGCTAAAAGGGTTATTGCTGTAGGTACGGAGTTTCGGAAGACATAATGTCGCGACACTACACGGAATACGGCACTCAGTGCCCACGAAAGAAAGAGAAAATGTGCCTGGTAGGAAAAACATACCCTACGCCATTCCGCTGGAATAGCTGACGCTTTCGCTGAGGTGCTCGTTCGCCGGATTGTACGTGAACCCTCTGAACTGGTCCTGGACGGTCTCAGAGAGCGCCGAGTCCGCGACGACTGAGTCCTGTGGCAGCTCGTTCGTAAAGTCTGGGTCGAAGTTTGCCACGTCCAGTACAGATTCCTACGCATCTATCAGCGACTGCTGTATGTTCGGCATACGAAAAGAAAACGCACAACACTGGGCTTGAAAGGCGTAGGATACTTTTTCGCAAGTAGCCTAGCGAAGGGATATTTGAGTACAATGCTTTCTTCGAATGCAACGACGCACCTATTCCAGTCAATGTATTTTGCGAAGAACGGATGCTTCTTGATCTCTTCGCTTCCATGCGCGCCAAGCCGTTTCGAGGGGTCGCGTTGGAGTAACCCTGTCATGACGCTACGTGCCTCTGAGGGCATGTCAAGCGGGAAGTTGAGCGGGTCCGTGAGGATGCGCTGATACATCGTGTTGACGTTCTCATCGTAGAAGGGAGGGAGCCCGGTCTGCATGGCACCATTCAGTATCCGAGGACAAAGATGCGAAGACACCAACCATCATCTCGTAGAGAAGGACACCGAGCGTCCACCAGTCTACCGTCTTGGTGTATCCCTGACTTTCAAGAAGCTCGGGTGCAATATATTCCGGTGTTCCGCAGAATGCTGATTCGGAGAAATTCAGCGCCGGTCTGCAACTGAGTCTCTACACTTACTGTTGGTCTTCTCTGTTTCTGACATGTTCAATTTACACAGACCTGGTCATTTAATGAGCAACCGTAGACTGGAGCGCAGCTTGCAACATACCGAAATCACAGAGCGCGATATGTCCGGTATAGTCCAGCAGAATGTTCTCAGGTTTCAAATCACTTTCGAGTAAGAATAAATAAATGCAGACGCGCGCAAGGGAGACACACACCGATACACGACGTTGAAGCCATGGAGATGCTCAAGCGCGCAGAGCAGCTCCGCCGCATAGAACCGACTCCGGTCTTGGTCGAATTTACCCTCGCGTTGTAGGTGGTAGAAGAGTTCTCCGCCGTTAACGAACGACATGACGAGGTAGAGTTTGTCCGGATTTTGGAACGAGAACTTGAGGGGGACGATAAAAGGGTTGTTGACGAGCGCGAGCACCGTGCGCTCGGCGAGGATGTGGGTGATCTCTCCCGGGCGTTGGGCGATGTGGGCCTTGCGAATAGTCTTCAAAGCGTATATCCGCTGCGTGTCTTTTTTTCGGACCTGCATGACTTTTCCGAAGCTGCCCTTGCCGATAACTTTGAGAAGGTCAAACGCCTCGATCGTGAGTGGTGTCTCGTCGCGCGTGGGCCGGAAGTCGATCTTGAGATGAAAAGAGCCCGTGCCGTTCGTAGCGGCATACCATTGATCCGAGACGTGCTGCAATCTGGGTCAGAAACTTTGTGCTGTACAGGAAAAGGACGTGCTTGGCCTTCCAAAATCGGGGTCAAGTCTACGCGCGCCATGAGCAAATCATTGCCCATATCGTCCTGGCCTTGCACCGCGGCATCTGTCCGCAGATATGCTGACACAGAGACATTGGAGGTACGAGACACATCGCTATACTGCTGTAAATACGAAATGGAGAAATATGGAATTAGACACGGACAAATGAGCCCGATAGTTCCACACTGGACTTGAGAGGTCGCCGTCCATTGCATCAATGAGAATTTCGTTTTTGTCGAATTCCAGAACGACGTAGGGGAGATATCGCTTTCGTTGCATGCTTTCGCGGTTATTCGCCGGTCTTCTGGGTGTGGGGTTGTTCAGGGCCCTCTGAATGGCGTCCGGTACGGGAACATCAGGGGAAAGAGATAGCCCACGTCCTGGAGACAAGTGGAAACAAGAATTGAGTGGCAGCAAGATGACATTGTTCTGGAGCTTACCCGAGAATATGAGGATGGTAAGCATACCATTCCTGAACTGGTCGCCTGCCTTGGGAGTGGTGGGGCGCGATGGGATTGGCGTAACAGATCTCGAAACGACGCCATTCTCCTTAGTATCCTTCGTTTCTGAGCTAGGCGTGAATATAGGGTTGATTGGTAAGACTCCGACCCACTTTTTGAGGAACCAAGTTTCCAAGAGGACATGGCTGTATCTTCTATGCGATATGGTGGTACAGAGGATGGACAGGAGTGCAGGCCGCCAGCGACTTGGATGTTGGGAGTACTTTACAAGTGTAAGCTGGTTGTGTTATGTATGCTCGCTTGATCATGATCATCATTCTGCATGTCTGCATTTATCGCCCACGCAATGGGCCCATTCGAGGCGCCACGGTTCCTCTGAGATAGATAGAGTATTCGTAGTGTGATTAATGTATTAATGTACAAATGTGGGATATAATTCACTTGTGTCGTCGCACTACTGCTCGTTGCTAGATCGAAGTCCAAAGCCTACTTGGTCTTTTTCTGGTTCTGGCGGCGCCGGTGGTGGTTCTGGCGCCATTGAGCGTCCAAACTTATCGAAACGCAGCGCTGGATCGTAGTCAAATACTTGGCTAGCGGTGCTGGGAGCGGGGATGGGGGAACCATTTGTATCCGGGATATCAGGCGGCGACGGCCGTCGCGGAGGACCTCTCTCGAGCACATTTTCGTCGGCAGGATCCTTCGGAGTCTCGGCCTCGTCGTTGTCCGACTGCGTCGACTTCTCCGAGGTAACGTGCCAAGCAAACGGAAGCTCGTCCTCCACAACGGAAAGCCATTGGGCGTTCTTGATAACTGCGAGCTTCTTCTTGATAGCAGTGTCCTTTGCCATTGGCTTCAGGCTCACCATAACAGCGTGGTCCAAACTTGGGCCCAAGACGGGAAAACTACGATTCGGCGGCGGAGAGTCTGACATCGCTGGGAGAGAGGTTTCTCCCTCAAGAGTATCTTTGTTTGCGAACTCGTGTCCGTCAGACCGATCTTGGACCGGCGGCCAAAAGGTCTTGCCCCGTGGGCAAATTAATGGAATACCATCTTCAACCAAAATCCATTTAGCATTCCGCATTTTCGCGGGCAGCATCAGGACATCCAGTGCATCAGGTTGCTCATCTCGGGCAGAGCCCTTCGGACGCGGCAGGATGCCTTCCTCAAACTCTTTCCTCGAGGCGCAATCGCGACACTCGTAGACGAAACGAGTCAAGCTGCCGCGAGCAACGTTTCCGGTAATATTCTGTGAAACGGGTCAAGAGCGCGACTGACCTGAAGGCGAGGGATTCGGTACCTTGCTTCGAATGAATGGATCGATATTCCATAATACTCCATTGAATGGCCCCTCGTCCTCAGAACCGCGGGGCGCACGCGCAAGACGTCCACCTTGTCGAATACTGATCATCTCTTTATCGTAATTGAAGTCTCGACCCCAAAAACTGCCCAATAGTTAGCAGCTGTCCGAACAGCATAGCGTTTGCTCACTTGAACCAGTCCTGGATCAATTGATGTACTGGTACGTCCTCTGGAGGAATCCAACCCTCTGCCATGTTGTAGCGCACATCGCAACACATGATTTTCGGTTTACGCAGCCAAAATGTGCCCTTGAGCTTGCCAGGTTCTAGAGGCGGTAGGCCTTCCTGAAGATTCGGTAATAACCCACGGTGCTGACCCAATCTTCAGTCTATACATATATTGGCGAGGGCGACACCGACCTGCAAAAACGCGATGGTCATCATGACCAGTGCATAGCTACTGAACGTCACGGGTTTGTCTTTGAACCCGCTAGGACTGTTGAGGCCAAGTGGCTTCGCCCACAACTTGATGTATTGTATCATGGGGGCGAGTACGGGGTTCAGTTGACAGTAGCGTTTAATGAGGTCGGAGTTGAGTACACCGAGCCTGTCGTTAACGTTGAGATCGACATAATGCCCAGTACTGTTGTCTGCAAATTTTACTAACAGACCCGGATGAGCAAGGGATATTAACAACCAAAGTATACTTGCCAATGGGCACAGTAGCACCGGTGATGGTCTCGAAAATGTGGAATCCAGCCCTTTGGAGCTTCTTGGCGACTTTTCTATGAACCAGAGACCCGATTCAGTCACAGAAACCGATAATTACATAACCAAGCCCGAGTACCGGACGTCATAGATGGCTAGATATACGTCTAGTCAGACTCTTTTCGCTGCGGTAGTAGGGAACAAACAAACGGGGCATTTTGCGGACATCCCACTGGTAGCCTGGTGCACCACCATAAGGGTGGTGTGGATCCTACAAAAGCCTTTAGGAAGTGCCAAAATAAAACAAGGACATCACAAACGAGGATGACCATGTCGAGGTCGCTCTTCGGGGAGGAGATTCCGTAGCGAGTGCTGCCAAACAGTTCCACTGTATATTCCCGCCCAAAGGCACTTTGGATAGCATTCTGCACCGCAAACAGGGTCTGCTTTCGTGAAGCTCGCACGCTCCGCTGAAGAGAAAGATCGCTCGCTTCGATAATACGGTTTATAGGTTCCGGCGCCGAGGCCCCTGAGGCGCGGCGGGCTGCGCAATGCGCAGTGGTGTGGAAACTTCGCGGTTCCTGTGGTTTCGACGAGGCATTTTTATACGCAATACCTGCTCTCGTCGCTCGCACAGGGGGAACAGAGTTGACCTCAGTTTCTGGCGAAGGTAAGAGAAGAGGGTGAGAAGGCGAAGCGTTCTTCGGCAGCGTCAGAGGTTCCCGGCTCGGTGCTGGACGCCAAAACTATTTTAAAAAAATGGTGTTAGCGTCGCAATGCCACAGCGAAGAGTAAACCTACGGAAGGTCTGTGAACTGGGGAATTGAGACCCCACTTAAATATACTGTCAGACTACGGATCCATTGAAAAAACCAAGCTCACCGCTTCTCTGTCTTCCGCCGGATCCTGTTCCTTATAGGAAATTGGTGCTGGAGGTGTCATCGGCTGAATAAAAGTGTCTCAGCACTCGAGAAAAATGGACCCAGATGAAGCACCAACCACCGGCTTCTCCTTGCCTAGAGAGACGCAGGAGGTACGGAACCACCTTCGAGAGTTCCATGTCGCCCCCTCGGAATCAGGAGAATTTGGACTGCGTATCTCGGGGCTGCCGTCAACGACTGGTACAGCCTCCGTTCTGTAGGCTACCGGGATTCTATCCCTTTCCAACAAGCTGAGCGCCGCAGAATACGCTTGGGGGTCCACGAGTATCTTAGCTTCTGCATCCGAGCCGGGAGGTGCAGCGTGCGTCCCATACACCGTGGCCAACGGGCGCCCCTCAAGAAGGCTGCGCGAAGTTCGGTGGATTTGGCCCTGGAATTCCGCAACAGCTGACGACGAGAGGGACGCAGTATGGTTCTAGAAGGAACCCATCAAATCGCTACCAGGAAAGAGCGGTCAGCACGCACATATGTAACCAGAAACGGATCTTGAATGACAAGACGGTCGTGGCGCCATGGGGGAAAATCTTTCGCAGGATCATCCAGATTTCGCTTTAGGAATCGGTAGCCGCTTGCTTCAAATTTTGCCGGCACATATTCACGAGGTATAAGTTGATTTTCTCGACCCTTGCGAACGGAGAAGGCGAACAGGCGTGATTCGGGAAGTCTATCCCTCCAGTGGCTTACCGTAGCTCAATTAGCATTCGGGGCGGACTGGAAGAAGCAGAAGGACTTACCGAAAGAAATGCGCGAGTTGGATCGGAATGGTAGCGGGCGCCAAAGACAGAACTGGAGTGAAATCGATATCAACGGGAGCAACAATTCGACTCCACTTGGTCATGGTATCCCGTCGATACTCCGCGTCAGACCAACCACCTGTAAAAGGAACGTCTGGGAAAGGTGCTCCCTGGAAGCAAACATGACATGGTGGCACTAATCATGGACCTGCGCACGCACGTCACTTTGCATTGCCGAAATAACCATGAGCGCAATGGCTTGCGGGCTCAAGCTAATATTATGAGAGCGCGCCCAGACAGTGACCAACTCGTTTATAGTTTGAAATTCCGGGTTAGTCTTGTGAAACCATTGGAAGAAAGTGTAGAGGGGCTGAACTGTAGCACCAGGTAAAGTGAGAGTGACGGAGCCGCCAAGCTTCAAGTCGACGTCAATGTGAAGTCGCGGCGGATATATGTACGCTCCATAGGGTACGTGTTTGTAGTTGGGCCAGGGTCGTTTCTCAGTGTGGGAGAGGGGGTTACGTGTGTCGCCAAACCTAACGTGATGAAGGAACGCGCCGGTGAAGCCAGCATCCGATAGAGCTTTCGCGACAAGGCTGCGGAGGTGTAAGGGACCGTTGTAGGGTTTTGACACCCAAAAAACTCGCCTGGGATCGTGTATTGGCGGGGTCGCATCTATTGGCGTGTCTGGGGGAATACCGAATAGGTTGTGAACATCCTGAAATAATGTTAGTGAATCAAATAGTGCGAGGCTTGGGGAATTTGCTAACAATTAAAGCGAGTTCGGGAGGGTAATTGATTGTTGGCACGCTCATTAACTTGTTGAAGGTCAAGTCTTTGACTTGAAAAGACGCAGGATCTTGCAGTTTGGATAGTGCAGCCCCGATTCGACGAGCACATTCAGACCGCAACTCGTCTAGTTCGTTGGCTTGGCAGTGGAAGACCTGGCTGGCCTCAACGAAAGCCAACGACTGAGTATGAGACGTACGCTTCGGATTACTTTGCTATCTCTGAAGATCCACCCGTTGACATACAGCGCGCATCTTTTGCGAGCGACCAAGAAATGCTTGTCCTTGGAAGATAGACCCTTCGGGCCGTCTTGGAAAAAAGCCTGGCGTGCGCGACACGTAGAGCTAGAAAACGAGCGCGCGAGTCGCATTCGGTCCTAGCCCGTGGGCTAATGAAGCCGTTCAAAATGTTCAAAGATTCTTTCAAAGTCTGCGAAAAAGTAAGACGCGAACACGTGACGACAGGAATTTATTCATGTGCCAGTAGTGGTCCTTATTCTTAAATAATATTAATCTAAGTGCCAGCTCAGTCAGTGTTGGCGATGCGATGGAGCCATGCTGGAGAGCGCCGGGTTGGTGGGGCAGAGAAGGCTGAGATGGCCGACTCAAGCGCACGTCGACAATGATTAGCAAACAGAACGGTTGTCAAGGGATTGACATCAAAGCATGATCCAAGTCCTTGCGCTCTACCATCAACTTTACCTTCCACTCTTTTGTTCATATCCCAAGACACGATGGCTTTTTCATCTGTAGGCAGGAGCAAGGTGGCCGCTCACGGTGCGTAGACTCTTGAGGTCAAGGGACACTTCCAATTCTAAATGAAAATCTTTTCAGTTTTCCTGCTTCTCATAAATATCATTGTGCTCGCCCTCTCCACCCGGGTCAACCAATACCAGGAGTACTTCTGTGCGCTCAGCCACCTGTTTTGCTAGACACCACTCACCTTTGACTAGTCATCGCCGATCGCTTCCCTTTCGTCCTTTCCATCATAACTTTCGTGCTGCTTGGACTGATGTGTGTTGCGCTGGCTTGGTGATGATTATACATTGACACCTTCCAGGACCATCGTCGACTTTGCCACCGCAGACTCATACACTGGGCGTCCGCAGTTCGAGATCGGCGTGTTTTCGGTACTGGGCATCTTTTGGTTAGGTGCATTTCGTCTTTTTCTTTCCAAACTTCATGCTTAACTACACACAACCCGTGTGTCTGCCCAGCCTTCAACGCCTTCTCGACTTCCCGTTGGAGCAGTGCGCCCATGAACTGCGGCGTCATCCCTAGCGGTATGTCGCGCGCCACGCTCGCCTGCATACGCCACAACTCTAATTCTCGCCTGTAGACTACCCTGACACGATCCAATGGTGTCAGGAACTTGCCGCCCTCCGCGTCTTTGTCTGGATTGAGTGGTTGATTAGTGCGCCCCACTTTCATATCGCCTCCACCAATACCTAACGCATTCCTAGTCTTCTTCACCGCCATAATTACCATGCGCTACGCCGTCACCCAGAACAGCCTCGGTAACAAGCACATCTTCAAGACGCCTCTCTCTCGTTACGAGCCTACCCGGCACAACATCACCACCAATGTTTCCGACTATCCGTTCGGCAACGAGGGCATGCAGCAGTACGGGAAAAGCTATTAAGTAATCCTGGGCTGTCTAGTCCCATTGCATGCAGCACACGACGATGGCTGGTGGACGAATCCTGCGATTTACGATTTAGAAGGGATCGAAATCTGGCCGGTCCCTTGATGATGATTTCATTTCCCTTCTGGGGCAGTTTGCGACTTGCTCTTTTAAAACTTTGAATGTATACCCTTGTTTCCCTGCTCGGTGAGCAGAGCTTTTCCCCAACCCTCTGCATATCTTTCCTGGCGCCACAGCCATTTTATAAGTTTGATGGATGTTTGATTGATGAGTTGCGCTCTTCCTCCCAATAACGATATGGAACAGCGGTTCAAACAAAGAGATCGTGTATAGAGTAAGTGCATGTGCAAGCCAGCATAGATATTTACACGCCGAATCCCTGTCCCTAAGACTGGAAAGCACGCAAGACGGCTAGTGAATCGGAACGCGAGGATTTAGGAACCGATTACTACGTGCAGTGACTGCAGCAGACCGAGATGAGTTCAAGTTGATTGCTCCAGCGTACATTGGGTTCCTCAAGAGCTTGCATCCATTTCCAAGACATGAAAGGACTGGAGTACCACAGCACCGTTGTTAACAAAAGGCCATCGAGCAGGATCTTGTGTCAATTTTCACGTGTGGCAAGGCTTTCAGCACTATTTATTGCAAAGAACGGCCCGAGCGCATCGATCTCGGCGAGAAGTGGATCTGCTCGTGGCCAGGGTGTAGCGCAAAGGTGCAGTCAATGAAAGATTTAATCTCCGGCGACACATTAGAATTACTGAAATAGAGCAGGTTCGCCAGCGAGTCTTTCAGTTCGATGCCGGAGACGGATTCACAGACAGCAAGACCGGAGTACCACTTGACTGGATTGTGTGCACGAGCCACTGAGTACAAGCAGTGAACGTAGTGAACATGGTTGAGGTAGGATTGATCGGCTCAGTGTTAGAATCACACGCTTCGAACAAACACAAATTTCTCTGTCAGTGTCTGCATCGTTAACCTAAATGGCCCAACCACGCGTAGCACTATGGGCCGCGGAGGCAGACGATATGGACGATGACCTCCAGGACATGTCTTTGGGAAACTATGGGCAAAACGGGCACTACGATGACAGTCCGTATTCGTGTCGATGCCTTCTGACGTCGACTGTAACCAGTTTCGTCTAGCATTCTTCCAGCAGCCCCAAATCGATGAAGCTACGTTAATGGCAATGCAGCAACATATGGCGCAACAAGCGGCCTTTGCGCAGATCCCAGATGTCGTCAAAGGCGTGCGTTGCAAGATTTGCTGCCTAGCCTGTTCTCACATCCGCGCTGCAGTTCATTGTCCATTTTCACCAAGCCGTACTCGAGAATAACCTGTCCGAGATTACGGTTGCGTACGAGAGTGGTTGGAACAAGTACACGGAAAAGTTCTATTCAAGAACAGAGTGGCCCGAAGCGGAGATCATCGCTCCCCTTGTGAACGACGGTACGTGTGTTTAGTGGTGTTCTTGGGTTAACCATGACTTGGGATTTCTGATTAACCAAATTGGTACTTCCTAGATCCTATTTTCCTAATTCTCTACCGAGAATTGTACTACCGCCATGTCTACTCGCGGCTGCAGCCTAATATCGATGACCGCTTCCATTCTTACGAGAACAGCTGCGAGCTGTTCAATTATTTACTCAGTGAGCTCTGTAGTTCTTCGTGGAGTCGGAAGGTTAATTATATTCGCCCAGACTCGGAGGGACCTGTACAATTAGAGCTCCCAGAGCAATGGTTGTGGGACATCATCGACGAGTTTATCTATCAATTCCAGGTGTTTTGCACCTGGCGGTCGAAAGTAAAATCCAAGACGGCCGACGAGCTCCTCATGCTCGCGGATGGTGGTCCGGTCAGTACTTTTTTCGTCATTCTTACTTGCCGTCTCATCATTGCGAATCACAGGTCTGGAGCTCGTACAGTGTCCTAAACGTCCTCTACTCTCTCATCCAAAAATCCAAAATAAACGAGTACATCGTCGCCCACCAGGCCGGGAAATCTCCGGAAGAGATCGCGTCAGTTTTTAGGCATCACGATTGATTTTCCTGAAGCCATTGCAGGTTGATCGTCGGCGAGTATGGCATCCGACCTCTGTACCGCCACCTCGGATATTTCAGCATCATCGGTCTATTACGAGTACACGTCCTCCTCGGCGACTTCACTTTGGCCCTTAAGGTCATGGAAAACGTCGAACTGAATCAAAAGGCACCGTTCGATTTATTGCAAACATTTGTCTTTCTGACGTCGATCTCTTCAAGTCACCGTACACGCGCGTTACGGCGTGCACCGTCGCCACGTACTATTATGTCGGCTTCTGCTACATTATGCTCCGGCGGTACCCAGATGCCATTCGTACCTTTGTCTCAATATTGAACTGGATAATACGGATGCGACAATATCATACCCGGAGTTATCAGTACGACCAGGTATGTGCTCTCGGTTTCCGATTTTGATATATCCTCACCTGCTATAGATCAGCAAAACGGCGGACAGGATGTACGCCCTCTTTGCCATTTGTAACGCTCTTTCCCCCAGCAGACTGGACGACAACATAGCCAACGTATCGAAAGAGCGATACGGCGAGCAATTCGCAAAAATGGCGCGCGGGCAGTAAGTCTGGGCTCAGTTTTTGTATGGTCCATATGGTAACCGTTATTTAGGGAGGATGCCATTCCGGCTTTCAAGGAGCTTTTCCTATATGCGTGCCCTAAATTCATCAACGCCAACGCCCCGCCATATGATGACTCTGTAGCTCTCAGCGCCTTTCTCGCTCCGGCCTCGCCTGATCTATCCTCGCCCGAGTTCGAAACGTCCCTCACGGACCCCGCCCAGCGGCACTTGAGCCTCCTACTCTCAGACGTCGTAGCGTACACCCCCGTCCCGACGCTGCGCAGCTTCCTGAAGCTGTACACAAGCCTCGGCGCGAAGAAGCTCGCAAACTTCTTGGACGCAGATGAGGAGGAGATGGTGCAGCAGCTCATGGTAATGAAGCAAGCAAGCCGGAGCGTCACGCATGTCAGCGGCGGCAAGGGGCTCTTGGACGGCCAGACGGCGTCGACAAGCGACCTTAATTTTGTCATTGATGAGGTTTGTTTCCTGTTCTTCCCTAAATAACTGCTGACGGACGACATTCAGAACATGGTGCATATCGCTGAGTCTACAGTTGGACGGCGGTACGCCGGATGGTTCATCAAGAACACTGAGCGCACGCAGAAGCTGTATGACGACTTAAAGCACCAGCCTCTGCCCCCCGCTCCCAAAAACGCAGCAGTGTCTACTCCCACTGCTGCAGTTTCGGCGGATTCCAAGGCGGCGAAGACGGCACCCAAGGTCGCATGGGGAGGTGTGAAGGTGGCGTAGGCTTCGTTGTTTTTACTTGTAGTTCAATGGGAGCATTGTGTATGGCAAGACTCACCATGGTATTTCCACGGCGCATCCTGAGATATTCATGAACAGTGCACTCAGCTGCAATCTGCTATCGCTTTGATATTTGTATTCTGTCGTCCTGAGCCTGGGATTTTGATTCAATGATTTGCTGCGCTTGGACTATATTCGGCAGCCTCTTCAGAGGGTTTGCTGCGCTGGGACTGCGCTTGTGCCAAAATTTTTTGACAAACATCTAGACCGCAGCCACCAAGCTTGGAGTTCGTCTAAGCTTCTGTCGGTTCAGCATCTAATAACGAGGCATGGCTGGAACCGGGAGGTTATACATATCTTTGTTTCTTTCTCTCTCTTTATTCTTTTGGAAGGACTGACATGATCTTGGATCTGGATTCCAATACGTCCAACACCTCTATGGACTCAGACGAACCTGGATACCTCCCCGACGCGCCGCCGGCGTACGAACGAGGGGCTTTCCAACTACCTCCGGACAAGGACTCACAATTCATCGGGAAAAATGTAGCAGTCGGAGGTCAGTAGCGCGCGCGCCGTGTTCCCAGTCTAATAGTATTTTACAAGACAGAGGACGGCCGAATTGATCTCGATTTCGATTCAAAGCTTGGGAGAGCCCTCGCGAGCATTGTTCCTCACCCGCCACCATATATACCAAGATATAGCTTTCTGGAACGGCGGGATGGCATATAAAGCTCAACATCGTCATTCAGGTCGTAGGTAGTCGCGGAGATGTCCAGCCGTTCATCGCGCTTGGGAGCGAGCTCCAAAAACACGGCCATCGCATACGCCTCGCTACACACAACGTCTTCGAAGATTTTGTCAGAACATCGGGGCTCGAATTTTATCCGATTGGGGGCGACCCTGCTGAGCTCATGGCGTACATGGTCAAGAACCCAGGCCTCATACCCGGCATAAGAAGCCTGCGAGCGGGAGATGTCCAGCGTCAACGCAAGATGGTCATGGAAATGCTGGAAGGATGCTGGCGGAGCTGCGTATGACCAGACATGAATTCTCGCGCCCCCTTTGTCGCCGAAGCCATCATCGCGAATCCTCCGAGTTTCGCGCATATCCATTGCGCCCAGGCGCTGGGTATTCCTGTGCACCTCGTGTCCACCATGCCTTGGACCAGTAGTCGCGCGTTTCCCCATCCGTTGGCGAATCTCAAGTATACTAGCACGGATCACGCGTTTGCGAATTACATTTCGTATGGAATAGTGGAGTTTCTGACATGGCAAGGGTGAGTGAGTTTTGATTTTGTAAGATGCGCTGGATTTTTGCTGGTGACAGTCTCGGGGATTTGATTAACAAATGGCGGCACTCGATTTGGACCACATCCCGCTCACCGAGGGCCCGGCTCTTGCGGAAACTCTCAAAATCCCCTTCACATACTGTTGGTCTCCGGCACTCAACCCTAAACCAGTGGATTGGCCAGCCCACATGGGTGAGTTCCATTAGCGCGTTTTCGACCTTTTTATCTATGTCGCTTCCAGACGTCTGCGGATTTTTCTTCCGTAAACCCCCAGACTACACGCCTCCTCCGGAACTTGATGCTTTCCTACGAGCCGGGCCTCCGCCCGTCTACATCGGCTTTGGGAGTATGATAATCGACGATCCAGGGCGTATGAGTGCTATGGTCCTGGGAGCGGTTCGGTTAGCGGGTGTTCGCGCAATCATTTCTCGAGGTTGGAGCAAGCTCGATGGTCCGCCGCTGCCGGACGTTTTATATCTAGGGGACTGTCCGCACGAGTGGCTGTTCCAGCATGTTGCAGCGGTGGTGCATCACGGCGGTGCTGGGACTACGGCTTGCGGGTTGCTGAATGGAAAACCAACAGCAATCGTGCCGTTTTTTGGAGAGTCAGTTATTCTGACTTTTCTGCATCTCCCCTAACCACCGTTGAATAGTCAACCGTTCTGGGGAAACATGGTTGCAGCCGCGGGTGCCGGGCCCAAGCCTGTTCCTCACAAAAAGCTGGATGTAAAGACGCTTGCGACCTCTATTGCATTCTGCCTCACACCTGAAGCGGCGGCGGCAGCACGAACCATCGCGGCCAAGATGCAGTCAGAGACGGGGATCAAGACGGCCGTCGACTCTTTTCACGCGAATCTTCCTCTGGACCGCCTGAAGTGCGACATACTGCCAGACCGTCCCGCAACTTGGAAAATCCAGAAAGGCCACAGAAAAATGCGGTTGTCCAAGCTAGCGGCCGAGGTGCTGGTTCAGAACAAAGAATTCGATCGCAAGGCCTTGAAAACGTGAGAGATCGTGTTTGGTGTGGCGTACAATGCTGAAAAAGACCAAAGCCACCAGACGAAGAAGATGCACATTGACAACCGCCGTTGGGATCCAATCACTGGTGGATCCTCTGCTGCAACTGCCACGATTACCGATATGGTTGATGCAGCGGCTGGGATCCTCCTGAAACCGTACCAGGAGTTTAGACGCTCGAATGCCAGCGCTCCTGCATCTCCCGCAGCCTCCGCCTTCCAGACAGACAAGAGCGAGGGATCGAGTCAAGGCATTTTAGCCGGCCCACCGAGCCCAATCCTCCGCACACTGTTTGAGCGAGATGACGAGGGCGAACGCGGCAGCGGCGAACCCCATAGCGTTAGCTCTACTGCAATTCGTACCAGCAGTGGTCGATTGAGGAAGAGCCCACCGGGAAAGGACAACAAGGAAGGATCCAGTGCCAGCGTCGTGGCTGCCCCTAACAGCGACATCTCGACTCCAGTTCGTTCCCCGGGCCAATTAAGAAAGAACCCCGCCGGACAGGCTAGTAGTGTTGACCATGAGAGCGACATCTCGACTCCAGTTCGGACCCCAGGTCGATTGAGAAAGAGCCCACTTGGGAAAGACGAGAAGGACGAAAGCTCCAATAGCGACACCCGTCGGAGCGGGATGTCTACTGCCGGCGCAATGGTCGCTGCATCGGGCAAGAGCATGGGTACGATCATTACGTCGGGCTTGCGAGGAACCGCGATCGATATTCCGGTGGCCTTTACGGAAGGTCTGCGCAACATTCCCAAGATGTACGGCGAGGAAGTGAAAGACTATGGCCATGTCAAGGACTGGAAGAGCGGGATGCTTGTAGCCGGCAAGACATTACTGTTTGGCCTCCCGGAGGGACTCGCGGATCTGGTCGTGCAGCCGTACAAAGGTGCAAAGGCAGACGGGGCCACTGGCTTCGTGAAGGGCGTCGGCAAAGGCACCGTGGATGCATTGGTTAAGGCAAGTACCGCGACAGTTGGCCTAGCGGTTTATACCACCCAAGGGATGTACAAGAGCTTCCGGGCATCCATACACGACAAGACGGTCAAGTGGATTATCAAGTCGAGACACGATGAAGGGAAGTGGTTGCTATCATTAGAGGATGATTTGCTTCCTGCTCGGATCATTGCCGCATACGGTGAACTTCAACGTGACAAAGGAAAGGGCAGAATGACAAGGTATGGCATGGTTGTCGTTGCCCGCCAGCGCTGACCCCAGAGCCCAGAAATTCCAGTCTCTAGGAGCAAACTGAAGATAACGCCTCGGAAAGGGGAGTACCCATTCCACCGCCTAAAGACAAGGGATTCTGAAATTTGCGAAGACTCGTGAGTATCCCGACGATGATGCAAACCCGGAGTAGAATTACCTTACAAGACCTGGGGAAAAATCACATCGAATGGTTGTGGAATTCGCCTGTGTTCGTTGGGAATGCGGACTTGGGTTGTCACTGCAAAGGCTCCTTCAGAAGAGCCCCCCTTGCATCGCGTGCAAGGACAGTACAAAACTTATAACACCGCGCAACGGCTTGAGCCGTTGCGCGGTACTGAAAAGCATCTTCGTGACAAAAGAGGGCGGTCCTACCGTCCGTTTTCGAAAGGCCGCGTAGCGGTCGTAAGATAATTGTCATTCGGCGCCGCGGCTGCCTAACCGGCTTATCGAGCGGACGACAGAGGGAAGCCCAAACCTTTGTGAACACGTCAGATTTGGGTCAGATCAAAGAATACCCTGCGGCACCAAAATTGAAAGGAATTGGTAGACTAACTTGAAGCAGATGGGGTGAGCGAGCAGAGAAGGATATCGAGAGCTCGTCCTTGCCTGCGCTACCTGCGCACGCGACGGAAAGGTGACCCGGCAATCTCGGACAGAACTTGTTGACGCCGGATGGAGGGGGAAATGGTCTGTCCGCAAGTCGAGGTTTGAGTCGTCAACTCGAGTACAGGGCGGTCCGACTGCAAGCATTGTCGTTTGAGCTGGAATGGCATTGGTACAATTGTAGGAGAGGCTCGCGATCATGTGCCAAACCATCAACCACTTGAACTTCTTCGCGTCGCGGCATCTCCCGGCCATTCCCTCACACTTTCCACCACCATCTCATTATCAGAACTGTGTTTCGTTATTTAAATTTTTCTGTTGTTCAATGATTTCAAATAATTCCCCACTTCTAACCAATTGCAAGTACTTCCACTGTTTCGATTTTCGCTGCCTTCAGCTGCTTTCCTGCCGCCGAGTCGGGCTCTTCAAAAGAACTTTGCCACCCTAATACGCGACCACACTGGGGGAGGTTTATTTAACAGGTATTGTAACCACCTCACAGACTCCAAAGGTTCGTACCATATGAAAAGGGTGACTAACGCGAGGGCTTTAGGAGCGACGACTTTACATCCAGGGCGGCCAACCCCCAGAACATTAGGGTCGTCCGTTATAGGCTACATCCCGGGCCGATATGTTTTATTCATTATAAACTCAGTAGTACTTACACAGTGAGTAGTAAGTTACACATATCTTGTACACCTATGTACATAGCCAGTTACATGTCTAAACCTAAACCTGGAACGCCAATGCATCAATTATGGCTTCCAGCCCCTTGTTACCACCCAGTCTCGCCACTTCAGTCCGTATCTGCTTTTCCAAATTTATCAAGACAGAACGGGTGTACGAGAACGATTGCGTGTGCTTGTCGAGATAGGAAATAGCATGTATCTTGAGGGTCGGTGTTCTTGGACGCTTTTGAAGGGTATCTATACATGAGCAATGAGCCGAGGCTGATACGTGGACTTGGGTAGAAAACGCACTCAAGATCTGCCGATTGGTCTTGTCGGCATTGATCCCGTGGACAATAGGGAACGAGAATTTGCCCTCCGTCAGGTCCTCTGCAAAACCCTTGTTCGATGCGTACTGGGAAGCGTACATAAATTGGAGAGATGTGCAGATTACTCGTCAAAAACACACCTCTCCGCTCTGTAAATTCATATAGTCGTCCCTGATCTGAAAGTGCACGCCAATGAGGTTCACTAGAGGCACATAGTCGCTTTGGTTCTCATCATAAGCCTAAGGACGATCTTCAGTTCAATTTTGGATGACTCACACGTCGAGATTCGTCGTTCCGCACGCCATTAAAAGCTTGATCCCGATCCGAAGGAGCCCACCGGTTTCTAAAAAAGCCCCAATAATGCGAAGCCTGTGTCCTCATTTCAAAGAACTTACTATCGTTAACCATGCCCACATATTGGTCCTCACTCGGGCACGTAAGGGAGTCGCGCCACAGCAGTTCGAGGCCCTGGCCGCGGTGCAAGGATAAAAGTTCCGCTTAACACAAATTTATCGTTTATTGGCGCTCTCCTGCAAAACGAATTGCACAAAAAACGCACAGGTGATGATAGAAACGAGCTCCGTCTGCGAAGGAACCTCATCGGGGCCCGAAAGCGTGCGTAGCTCCTGGAACGCGAGGAAGTACACGTAGTTCGCAGTGTTGATGGTCTGCGGGATGCCGTAGATCTTGTGCGCGACTTGACGTCCACACAGTCAATCTCGTGCTTAGCTTTGGAATGCACATCGGAGTTACCTGGTGCGCCACGCCGCAGCTGGGAGTCATCTTCTATGTCGTCTATCCTGGCAAGGCGCCAGGCACTATCATTGGGCGCGCTTGACAACACAGAGCTCAAGAGATACGCACATGAGACTTGCGTTGTGCAACATGCTCACGACCTTGGCGATGATTTTCAGCTTGGCCTCCGGTACGTTGAGCCACAAATTGAATGCGGCCATGAGTTGCGTCCGAATATCTTTCCCGGGATTCGAGATGATATACGAAAATGGTTCCAATACGGCCTGGCACACGGAGAACATGAACGAGCTACTCGCGACAATCAGGACAGAATTCAATCACCGATTCATCTTGAGGTGACCAGGAGGATTCGCCGGACAAGCGGGCAAGGAAATTGTCGTAGGAGGAGGAAGTCATTGGATGCGCAGTATGTGCCCGATTGGTATCATTAGTTGGATGGGTAAATTTGGTACTGCGAGAGGCACCGGAGCGGAGCCTTGCCAATTACAGTGTCACAGCGAAGGACAGCGAGCGGGGCAACGCACTGAACTCAATGAACTGTACGGCACACGAGGTCAAAAGCAGAAATGCATCAACGCTCGCAAACAGCCGAACGTGAAAAGTTACTTCGAGCTCAAGTTATAAACGATAGTTTCTTCAGCAAGTCGGTCAGTCTAATGTACCAGTTCATTGACTCTGTTTGCATGTAAATCCGAAATCGACGACGAGATAAAATACAAGGGATAAAACGAGTTTAGAGGTGGTGTGTGCGACGAGTGAAAGCTGTGGAGAAAATGCAGCAACGGAAAGCGACAACAAACGACGGAGAAAATAGTAATATTGCAGGTGGATATCGATATGAGGGATGCCGGTCGATTAAGGGGATGGGGGAGTGGATAGGGGGGGATAAGAGTACAACGTGTAACTGGAGCTTGGGACGTGTAACGAAAAAACCGGGGGGAAGGGCGAAGCGGATCGATATAATGATTCATAATGGTACGGCTTTTCGGTTCTTTATAGACGCAGCGTCCATCGGTGATTTCGCTCCCACAGAAGAACAACAACTGTCTTGGTGCTCTAAGGTAGCATGCGTGCATTTTGGCAACATCCAGGCGGTAATCCCAGGCATGTCAGCCTGTAGAGGTGTTACAACAGTGCGCGCGCCGAGGCGGAGCACTATTCCCACAGACGGGCAGACAACCTCCAAAGTAGCAAGAGTGAGCGTCGACAGCATCTCGCATATCCAGCCACACACCTAGATTTTTTCATACTCCCACCCTGCCCCGGGCGCTCGAAAACCAGCCCTCCTTCCACAACGCTCGTCCACCGACGCTATACATCGACGTAGACCAACACCGGCTCCCCGACGCCCTCTATTTCGGGGATGACGCATTTGAGATCGAAAGCCTTCGCAAGAACGATCTTGAAAATTTTCTGCACGTTTATTGAAGCTGAAGTGGAGCAGAATATCAGCGACGCATGCATCGCTCGGGCGAATCGTTTGGCCTGAGGATATCTCAGCCGAGGTACGACCCAGGTACGTGGCACGCACCTGCTTTGTTATCTCTTCTTGTTCGTCTCGCGGAAAGGTGGCAAACTGGTCGAATTTCGTTCCAATTAGAAAAGGGATGGCAGTCTAGGGCAACAAGTAAATGGCAGAGCGATACCAAGAGCACAACGCGCGCGCACCTTGTTGAAGCCCCTGGCCTGCCGATACCACTCTTTCACGGAATTTAGCGTTGACTTTCGTGAAAGGTCGAACATGAATAATATAGCGACGGCATCATTGCAGACGAGAGGGAGCATGTTGACAAACTCGCGCTGGCCGCCGAGATCCCATATTGAAAACGTTATTGTCGTCCGTCGGACAGAGATGGTCTTTTCCATGAAATTGACACCTGTGATCGAGAGGTCAAGTGGCCGCGTAAAGGGGAGGGTCCGACGCACCCAGCGTCTGGATATAATCCTCGTCGAAGCTGCCTTCGACATATTTGACCATCAGACTCGTCTTGCCTATCTGCGAGTCGCCCACCATCCCGACTTTGATGACAACGCTGTGGACGCAAATGAGTCAATCTGTCAAATCGAACATGAGGGCCTGAGCCAGTTCAAAATATTTGGGCAAGTTCAGCGCAATAAAATCGACGCGGACGCGAGAATGAACGATTCCAGCGTCTGAATCGACCCAGAATCGTTCGATTCGACTCCCCAATTCTACCCTGGCCTGAGTTTTCTGGAGGACAGCTATGGCTTCTGCTACGATGCCACCTGTTTCCCGCCGGCCAAGCAGCACCAGATGCGCTTGCACGTCTTCTGTACTCGTGCGCAAGCCCATTCGCACACTTGATCGGCTACGGCTTTTGTGGCAATACTGCCATCCGTGGAAACGGAAGGCGTTCTCGACGCTTGGCACGCCTCCCTGCCTCCGACTACATTTTGGAAGCCAGCGCCACCACCAAGCCAAAGCCATACCATCACTGTTGGACCATGCAACGCACCTGTTCTTCTCGTCGTTGTTTTCGAGGGATGGGTGAGGATTCTGCCCGCTGGGACCTGCAGCCAGAGATGGTGTTGATGTAGTCGCAGCGGCGGACGAGGATGCCATGATGTACGCGATCGAGAGCAAAGACGTGAATTATGCCACTGACGGATACGCGGGACCGTTAGAGAGCGTGGATGGAGGGGATTCGAGTCGGACGTGCGATAGACGCCGAGACGCAGGGAGAAGGTGGGAGAAAGAGAAAAGAGGGGGGCCAAAGAGGAAGAAGAAGAGAAAAGAGAGAGACGCGTGCCGAAGTGTGCTACGGCTTGATGCACTGGCGGTGGATACCTGGCCCGCGAGAAATGGGAGCAGGCCAAGAAGTTCACCGTCGGAGTCCTTTGGAAATCGTAAGCTTGATGCTGCAGCAAGACAAGTCAAAACAGCTTTGCCTATTGTCTCTGTTGAACCACATTCGACTCGACGTCAACCACGTCCAGCTCATAATTGTCGACCCGAAGGTGAGAGGGAAGGACATTGGGCCATATGTCAATCCGAAAACAATCGACCGCCGAACACCTTCCGAGCGAAGCTCAGCCAACTCGATTGCGTTTTCAACTTTCGTGGAGCCAGGAGTCACAGATACTTTTCGAGAGGATATTATTATCCCCGCCCTTTCTATAAGTATTCTTACCGAGTGCTGCCTGACCATGCCCCCCTGGACCGTATCTTACCGCCGTGATATTTCTGGTACAGAAAGATTGTTGGCACCTACTACCGCAAGCGGAAATAGGTCGGCGCTTCCTCGCATACGCTACAGCTGCAATCGCTCTCTTGATGCATGCTTGATGACTTGGCTCACGCGCCATTTGATGGCGGTTTCAATATATTGCTTCCATGAACAGACACGATTTTTCCGTGGCCACATGCTATAACCCGTCCTTATTCACTCCGACTTGTATCCGTTACGCTCATTCCTGGGAGCCGTTTTGTCCTCGGGTGCGATTTGCCACTGATCAGGTACATCGTGATAACTCAGGTTAAAAGCGTTGCGTTTGCCTTCGGAGCTTCTTCGCATCGACGGAGATGCTTAAAACTGCAACGGTAAACTCCAACTTTTGAACTCCCCGCCTTTGGTTCGTCGCTATGCTTCTACGCCTGTTCCTAGGTGTTCTACCTTTCGTGGGCGCTGGTAAGTTGAAGGAGTTACTACAAGAGCCCAATTCTTATTCTGCATATATAGCGCTCGCCCAAGTGGCCGCAGAATTCACCGATCCAGATAACGGAATAACTTTCTGGGGTATCACAGATGTTGTCCATAATGTGACTTAGTGAGTTTTCTTGAGGGCCGAAAATTGGACTAGAATTCATCTCCATCTCAGCGGATATGTATTTCCACCACTGGCAACCTCTGGCCCAAACCCCACCGAGTTTATTGGCACAATCGTTTCACCCCTCGTCAATCAGTGGAATGGGTTTGCCCTTAGTGGCAGGCATGTTTCCGTACTTTTCGCCCGCGTTCTCTATGTGGGCTAACGACAATGTCTGCAGCATGGTAGACTCTCTCCTCGTCGCTGCCTGGCCAAACAACGGCGGCATCGTATTCACAACGCGATATGCTACGTATGTTCCAATTGTATGTTCTTTTTTTGGCTGGACTTACTGTTCGTCAGCACCAATGTTCTACCTGAGTACGCTTTTTGCCCGCCGATACGATTTCGCTAACATTCATGCAGCGTATATCCTGGTCCAGTTATCACGACTCTTCCCCACAGCTATGTCAATGCTACACATTGGAAATGGGTCTACCGATGCCAAAACTGCACTAGTAATTATTTTTAACTCTTTCCGTTGACGCTCTGAACCCATATTTGTTGTAATAAGCCTGGACGGGTGGCGGAAGTATCGATGTCAGTTCGCAGGGAGCGGTGCCCGCTTGGTCAGTGCTACATAGAATTCAGGATGTCGTTTTATTGACATATCGTTCGTAGGTGTTCCTCTACGATTGCCGTCGACGACCCGGCGGATCCGGGAACGAGCATGGTACAACACACAGATTGTCAGGATCATTCCACAGGCGAACTACTGCGTTTTAACTGATGCTCTTTTAGTTGGATTTTATTTCTTCCCCTTCGCCGAAGCGCACGTTTCTGCGGCAACTTACAATAACTGGGCAGCAGGAGGGACTGGAGGAGGTAAGCAAGATATCGGAGCCTTCGTTGTGAATATTATTGAATTTAGGATAGGCACGACTACTACTACGACGACGACTACAACAACGTCAGTAGCGCCACCAACGGCAACGGTAAGAAACCCTTCTGCGCTGTAGCTGAGAAATTCACTTTTTTTTTCCATGAAGGCCACTCCGTAAGAGGATTTGCTTTCTGTGATTGATTGCTGAATTTCGTCTCTATCATATGTAGTGTGGACTATATCATCGTGGGCTCTGGACCAGGCGGAATAATCACTGCCGATCGAATATCGCAGGCAGGCAAGTCAGTGCTACTACTTGAACGCGGAGGCCCGAGTACAGGGCAGACCGGAGGCACATACCAAGCCGAGTAAGCCTTATTTGCTGCTCCAGTGAACCAAACTTATATTTATTTTATCAGTTGGTTAAAGGGAACCAATGTACGGCTTTTCGCTTTGCTACCCTGTAATATCCGACACTGACGTTTTATTCTACAGCTTACAAAGTTCGACGTGCCGGGATTATTTGAATCCATGTTCACCGATCCAGATGACTTTTGGTGGTGTAAAGATGTCGATGTTTTTGCAGGATGCTTGGTTGGGGGTGGTGGATGTCAGTCTTTCTATTCATTCCCTATGCCCTATGCTAACCTCTCCCCTGCCAGCCGTCAATGGCGCGTGCGTGAACCAAACACACTTGAATTCCCTCATTTAATTGCAACGCAGTCTGTATTGGCTCCCCTCGGATCAGGATTTCTCTACCTCCTCTGGATGGCCACAAGAATGGACAAATCATCAACCGTACACTGCAGCACTCGCGGCTCGACTCCCCCCCACTGATGCCCCGTCGACGGACGGCAAGCGCTACCTGGAACAGGTATCAAGCGTCGTCTCTCAGCTTCTGATTCCGCAGGGCTATCGGAATGTAACTATTAACGCCAACCCGGACGCCAAGGACCACATTTATGGTTCGCTTTATTTTGCCTTCTCATCACACGATTTAAAATTCAACCTGCTTTAGGTTACAGCGCGTATGACGTGAGTGGTCACCATTTTTCACGGAATTTTATTTTTCTCATCATTTCCGTTCAGTTTATCAAGGGCAAACGTGGTGGGCCGGTCGCTACATATCTGCAAACGGCACTCGCACGCAAAAACTTCCAGCTCAAAATGAACACGTATGTGTGGAATGTCATCCGAAATGGTTCGCAAATCACCGGTGTTCAAACGAACGACACAACCGTTCTGAACGGAATTTATCCACTGAATCCTGGTGGTCGGGTCATCCTCTCTGCAGGCTCTTATGGAAGCGCGCGCATTCTATACCGCAGTGGAATTGGTCCCTCGGTGCGTTGCTTTCTGTTGAACTCCGTTTTCCTTTGTACAAACGATCTTGCAGGACATGATCAACCTCGTCAAAGGCGATCCTGTTGCTGGTCCGCTTCTCCCACCATCGTCCCAGTGGATCAACCTTCCGGTCGGGTATAATGTTAGTTGAAATCGTCCGATCTGTAAAATGCGGAATTGAATCGCGGAATGCAGGTGTCGGACAACCCATCCATCAATGTACGTAGTTTCACCCTCCGTCAGATTTTACGCTGACGGCCTCCTCAGTTGGTGTTCACTCATCCATCAGTGTGCGTTTCCATTTCACATTTCGCTGTCAAATTTGGACTGATGTTTTCGATGGTTTTTTTCCGACGGAGCAGTAACTCGTATGCAGTTTTCCTCTTGTTTTCGCTGCTCCTTCTCAAAACATAATTTCTAAAGATACGATAACTGGGCCGACGTCTTCACCCCTGGCCCCCCTGCGGCCGACGCTGCTCAGTATATCGCTAGCCAATCCGGTATCATGGCGCAAGCATCGCCGAGGTATGACACTTCACAGATCATCCCCCGATCAGTTCTCTAAGGGCCGGCAGGCTCAACTTTTGGCAAGCACTGGGCGCAACAGACGGGACGACACGATGGGTGCGAACTCGTTCTCGAATTGTCTTCGAAGTAAAACTTCAACTTGTGTAACAGATGCAAGGAACCGCTCGCCCGGGCGCTGCCTCCGTTACGACTAGTTACCCGTATAACGCAACGTATGTTGAGTTTTTTTTACCTTCGTATACACTGACGCCATATCCTCGTAGCCAAATGTTCACAATAACAGCATATCTGTGAGTGTCAAAATTAGTCAAACCTATACTTGGTTCGATTATATTCATCTCAACAGGTCCGCTGGAATCAAATCTCGAGGACGGCTGGGTATCAACGCCGCTCTTACCGCCCTTCCTCTCGTCAATCCTTGGCTGGTGGACCCAGTTGATAAATCGACCCTGATCACAGGTCTTAAGGACATCGTCTCAACTCTTTCTTTAGGTACACATTCCTTTTCAGTTCGATACGATTCACTCACCATAACCAGTTCCTGGATTGGTCATGATAACGCCCGACAACACCACGACAATTGACGCATATGGTATTTCCCTTCGCACTTCTTTCGTTCATAGCTAACTTGGATTCGAACAGTCAACAGTTACGATCCGGTGAGTGTTCTAGAATTTATTTATTCCATTTGGACGACATCGCTCATCCATTTGGCAGGCCACCATGGATTCCAACCACTGGATAGGATCTAACATCATTGGGCCCGCTGGCCAGGGAGTCGTGGATGTGAACACAAAGGTTTACAACACGAACAATCTGTTCGTGGTTGATGCGTCTATTGTGCCTACACTGCCGTTTGGAAATCCACACGGTCTTGTCATGTCGATGGCCGAACAGGCGGCGGCGAAGATATTAGCATTAGCTACTTAGGGCATGTGAAGTAATATAACATTGACACACGCTCAGATCAAGTCAACTTTCTTTCTTTGCTCAAGACGTTGTACCTCGTGAATACGCAGGTCTACGCGCGTAGTTTGCCCCAACCAAAGTACATACATACGGCGGGCTAAGATCCACAGTAATTGCCGATCACTTCTGGACCTTGTAACCGAAAAAAAAGTCTCCCACGGTTGAAATTACCTATTCAGGGGTTCTAGGTTCGTAGATTCCAACGGTTGACCGCCGGAACCGCATATAATAGGTATGCTCTGCTCACTTATAATTTACACAGGTTCCGTGGCTTCAGACTCGCTGCCGCGTCTGAGTTGTAAAGGAAAAGTGTATTGATCTTACAATAACGAATACATTATCAAGTAACGGATAGAAACGGTAACGAGCAAAAAAAGATAAAAGGGAAAGAGAACTTTTAACGTGCATTTGGCTTCCGCACGCAAGTGGTGGCTAGCCAAATGCGCGCGTACTAAGCCCGGGGCCCACGGCAAGGGAGCACGAGGATGTAGCAAAGCTAGCACCCATCCCCGGGAAGGAAACGACCCACCTTTGGACTCACCGGCGGATGAAAACGTGAGAACGCCCTGAAGACTTGAAGCTTAAGGCATCCTAAGGTCTTGGGAGCCAGCGTCTTGAAGCTTGAAGTCTTGAATGTCGAGCCTGAGTTATAATATCTTGAGCGTTGGAGCGTCTTGAAAATCTTGCTGGCCCGATGACTTGAACTTGACGCTTGAAAATTTGAGGCGTCTTGAAGTTTTCTTGATGCTTGAGGCGTCTTGTCGCTGCAGCCTTGAGGTATTACAGACAAGTCAAGAGTCTTGCGGCCGAGGTGGCTTGAAGCTTGAAGTCTTGAGGTGTTTTGAAATTGATGCACCTTGAACTTTGGGACGTCTGCAAGTTGAACATTGAACCTCAAGGCATCTTGAAGACTTGACGGTTGCATGAATCTTGAAGGGTCTTGATGCGAAGTGTTCTATTGAGGTCTTGAGCGGCTTGAAGGAAGGTATCGAGGCGAGATGAGGAGTTCGTCAACTCGTAGGCGGCTTGAAGACTTAGTCACTTGGGGCGAGACGAGAAGCTCGTAAAGGCCTTGAAAACGCGAAAGCTTGAGGCGGGTCTTGACGGCGAGTCTCAGGTCTTGGGCTTTATAACTTGAAGTTGAAGTATTTAACAGAGGACACAATACTGGCCACGGCGAGCACGCCAGAATGTCTTGAGCTTTATCACTTGAAGTTGAAGTCTTGAGCAGAGGACACAATTCCGGCCACGGCGAGCACGCCAGAAGGTCTTGAGCTTTATCGCCTGAAGCCTTGAGCAGCGGACACGATTCTGGCCACGGCGAGCACGCTAGAACGTCGGTGTCGTTGTACATGCTTTGAAGGCAGCCCTGCGACAGCGACACAACGCGTTAACGCGACCATAGACCCAGCGAGATGGACACCACAGAGCGAGGGAAGAGAAAGCGGAGAAGAAGACTCGCCGAGGAGATGGTGGGAGTCGAGAGACAAGAGGGATGACCAATGAACGCGAAGTTGGCTGACCTTTTATACCTCGACCGGCAACTTCCGTACTATGCGCTTTGGCTGCTTTGAATTTCAACCGAGGCGGTGCGAATTCCGAGAACAACGTGGCATGTTGACGTTGTTCCGCACTGATATCCGCGGAAGATCTGCGCGCACAAGCTCTTTCTAAGAGCGCGACTGGGCGGAAGAACTTGCAGGCAGCGAAAATCGAGATGTAAGTAGACGGAAGTGGAGAATGGTTGGAGCTATCGAACGACAGTCGAATTTAGCAAAACACAGTGCCGATGATGAGCATGGCGGTAGAAAGCGCGCGTGAATGGTGGCGGCGAGACGCGAAGAAGTGGTTGATGTGAAGCGTATCGGGTCACCTGACCGCGAAAATCTCACGACCTGGCTCCGAGTTCCTGAGCCTCAGAGCTGCTTTGACTTGACGCAACTCCGTTGCTTGTACCAAGCTTGTACTCGTTCAAAATGGACCGCCGAGGCCTTTAGTCGAGTCGCCACCAACTTGAGACCCGAATCACGGACAGACCACCTTTCCCTCCATCCGGCTCATTGGCCAACGTTCCTTTATTCGTCTCCGAGCGGCATTGCGGATTCCGGAAGCGTGCGTGGTGTGTTTTGTTGTGCCTTTGCTGTGAAGACCAGGTGATGCTAACTTCTTTCGTTCTAGCGGTACGCTCCTTCTTTCGCCATGGGCGAAGTCTCTGATAAACGGTCGCAGCAAAAGTATGCGGTTTCCTCGCTACTCGAGACGACCCTCCCCGAGGAGGTCACCGCGCACAATTCGCTGCGCACGACTCGCTATACACGACACGTTTTGGACCGCGCATGCAATTTACTTCAGTGATTGCTTCTTGAGGGACCTCGCCGCGCATGGAAGCGGTCGCTTACACATCGTTGCGAAGAGTTAACCACCTAACTCAGCACATCCGCCGCATTCTCAAGTTGCGTGCGCGCGCCGGCGTATTTGTCGTCCACTCAGCTCGACCGCACCTCTGAGGGACTCCTTCAATATATCGCACGCGTCTACCAGGATCGGCACGCGCAACGAGCTGCTCCCCATGTTCGGGTGGAACGCATGCTAGTCGCCGTAGAAGGGCGACGGCGGGAGGGGGTTGATGAGGTCGTCCGCGGACACGAAGAATGGCGCGATCTCCTCGATGTTCGAAGGGGCGGTTGCCCTTGAGCCGCAATGCGCGCGGTGGGTGTGGACGAGGACGGTGCGCCAGCTTGCCATCGTCCTGCCGTCGGAGCCAGGACGCCTTTGTGCTGGCCAATACCACCAAAGTGCCCGTGCTGTCAGCAGCGGGAGGGTCGAAGGCGGTACGCAAATCACGGCGTCGAAGAAGACATCAGTGGTCACTGCGACTGCAGCCGCGCGATTACAGCCTCAGAGATGAAGCTGGGGAGGCTAGCACGAGGTCAGTATAACGTCTACCTATGAAGCCGAGGCCGTCTGCTGATGCACCCTCGCCTTGCTGCTATCAAGGACATCGTAGAATTGGGCGTCAGTTGTATGGCTGCACACATATATGGCGGGGAGTAGCGCGAGAGCGAGTCGACGACCGTCGCCGTTCCCACTAATTCTGTTTGTGATCTATCTCAAATGCACCATACTTGGCATCGCACCGCGCATGCTGGTTCCACCATCGACGGTGGGCGGCAGTGTGTACAAACGGTGCGTCCTCGACAGTTTCGACAGTCCAAGAGTAATTGTTTCGAATCGCAGCAACTGAGAGGTGCCCAAATTGCAAGTCCATCAATGCAAAAAAAAAAATTGGATTCAATTATGAAAGGACAATCTTTCGTACATCTCGATAACCTGTTCGTCGCTTAAACAATATTTCTGAGGAACCCTTTTAGCAGATCTCGCTGCAGGGCCCCAGTGTGAGTGAAGAAGCAAACATATAAGTATGCACGCACCAGCCATGATTCCGACCCGAATGTCATATCGCATAATAGTGCGATCTCCGTTTCCCTTGGTCCGCACCTCGACTGTAGAATGCAGAATAGTTGATCAGGTTTATAATAAAGTAAGCGATACGAAGAGGATAACAAGCACAGACCTTCACGATCGACTTCGGCCTTTCGAGCACGCTCTCTCCCCCCAGGTCTATGTGCTTTTTTAGTTTTCGACTTCTGAGATCGGGCGGACGACGAAGAGGGCGATAATTGGAAATGCTCGGAACGGTGTGACATGTAGGAATTTTTTTGTCTCTCACCTTCATTGCTGCAAGCGCAGTGGAAGCAAGGAACCCCTAACTAATTTCGAGTCATCATTTCCAGAGGTGCGTCGTCCGCCGGTCAATTTGGTGATCAAGCTCAGGCAGTTTGCACAGCATTAATGGGGTAGTGGTAACCTGGGTCGTTGCCAAGAATTGATCTTCAATTCGACCCGCCGGGGGTTCGATTCCCCCTTAATGCATATCATGCCGGATCCACAATTTTGATCATGGTTGAACGTTGAACCTTCGCCTCTCTTTTTTTGTCGGATTTCTGGCGCAAATTTTCCCAGCAATCTCCTTGAGTTGATCTGGCCTAAATCACAGGCGCCGCTAAGTTACTAGTAAGTATACGTAGTTGTTGAACTAGGTACTATTGTGGCTGTGCAGGTGACAGGCTGTGAGCCGAAACGTCACGAAATTTTGTAGTCTCTCTTCCACCACCACCACCGCCAAATGGTTCGTTCTGTGTGCTTCTCGTGTTGTCCGTTGCATCCAGCATCGTCATACGCGCAGTTAGACTACCAAATTTGCTGCTGGATGATGTGGATTGAGAAATTGACTTGTGGATGTCGTTTCCGTCCAGTTTTCATTTTCTGGTCCGGAGGCTTGGTTTTTCATGAAACTGACTCTGTTTCTAGCCGCCCAAGAAAGTCAAGGCCCCCAAGGAGGAAAACGTCGCCCTCGGGCCCCAGGTCGCGGTTCGTGTTTCGGTGTCCTTGTCTGCAACTTCGAATGCTCATTGCTTTGATTTCAGGAAGGAACGGTTCGTTTTCTCGGTTTCTCTGCTTGTCGTTCTGCATTCTGATTACTTGGCAGCCGGTGTGGGGTGTCGCTGTATGTCTTGCTGTTTCTTTGTGCTGGTCCAATCGACTGACCTGTATTCTCCAGCACATCTTTGCATCTTTCAACGACACCTTCGTCCACGTCACCGATCTGTCCGGCCAGGAAACCGTCTCCCGTGTCACCGGTGCGCTTCGTTGTCTGTCAACGCCTCTCGACTAAACTAACAACACGTCCAGGCGGCATGAAAGTCAAGGCCGACCGTGACGAGTCCTCTCCCTACGCCGCCATGTTGGCAGCCCAGGATGTTGCCGCGCGCTGCAAGGAGGCCGGCATCAACAGCCTGCACATCAAAATCCGCGCAACGGGCGGAACGGGCACCAAGACCCCCGGTCCGGGAGGTCAGAGCGCCCTCCGTGCCCTTGCCCGTGCTGGCATGGCCATCGGCCGCATCGAGGACGTCACTCCTGTCCCCACGGATTGCACTCGCCGGAAGGTGCGTTTTTTGAACTTGCTACCATTGCGAGTACATACTGATTGCCTTGTACCTTTTTCTAGGGTGGTCGCCGCGGTCGCCGTCTCTGAGACCAGTAAAATACCGTTTGTACGTAGATACAGACAACCAATGTCGCCGCTCGACGCGCAGCAGGTATACACCTGCCCCGCGGTCGTCACTTTTCAAAATATTGGTGATGCTTCATTTTAGCTGAGATATGGCTGGTCCGAATCTTGTCTCGCATAAGTTCAGTAAATTGATAGAGAATCTATGATCTTGAATCGGGCCCGGGCAATTTGAACTGGACATCGACATTCTGGATCGTCCTACAGCTCTGAATCGCAAAAACAGTTGCTGTTGAAAGTCGACAGCACCAATCGGTGGTGAAAAGAGTTAGCCCTCTAGTACTCTAGTGTCGCAGGGCAAAGTATTGATTGTGCTGGAAGACTTTCAACGACCTCCCTGTCTAAATAGTCTTGACTACATTCCTTGTCCAAGGACAGACCTAGAAGCGGTACAGTACATGCCATTAGACTAAGCAAAGTATACTTTTGAATATATCTTCGTCGAAATATCAGTACAGCACCGCGAGCACTACCGAACCGCAACTGCGGCTGCCTCGCCACCCTGCGGCACCGCGCCGACAGCCATACGTGAAATCGCGGTACCGAGCCCAGACGTGCGTAGATGCAGTCCGCGCGTTTTGTCAATGACCGTCTGGTAGACCGGGACCGCGGGTCGAAAGATCTCGATGACGTTCTGCGGGTGGGAGGTCAGCTTTGCCTTTGGAGAAGATGGAGGGACAGCGCACTTTATCTAAATCGATCTTGGCGTCGGCACCCATCCGTGACTCACGGATGAGGTTGACGATCCACTTCTCACCCTCGTCTGGGGACAGGTTCAGCCGCTCCGAGAGGTCCCTGCGGCGCTGTGAATCCAATGACCAGTGAAGGAATGAAAACGGACACGCACCGGATGTCGATCTTCTGGTGCGTCCGGCAGTACGCCTCGCTGATCAGATACCGCGCGTTGTCCAAAAAGTCAGCGCTGAACTCGCCGAGGAAAAAGTCGTCGCCAAGCACATGCTCCGCACGGCTGAGCTCCCTCTGCGCGGCCTCAAAGTCAAATTCGACGTAAAGCTCTTTGAGGAACGCGGTGATGGGGTCTTGGTACTGATATTCTTCCATCTGGACGACCTTGATGACCTCGCGGAGCGCGTTGCGTACGCGGGGGGACGCACCGGCCGGCGGTGCGCGCCCGAGGATGGCGGCGGCGGCGAGGTAGCGTAAAACCCAAGGGCAGGACGTCTGGATCGTGTTGAGATACACGGGGGACAGGAATGTCTCGAGGAGCAGAGTGCGTCCCTGCTCGTGGTTGAAGTACACGAAGAGCGACCAGTGGAGGAGCCACGTCCGGGAATGTAGCTGGTTTAGTGCGGGGCCAGGGAGTGATCGTGAGTCAATGGACTCGCGGAGGGTGTCGAGCTCCTGGAGGGCGGCGTCCCACTTTCCGGAGAGGATGTCGGAGGCGAGTTTGCCCCACTGGGCAGAGGTATTGAGGTCGTTGTCGGTGGAGAGTACGCGGAAATGGTACAGGTAGTCTGCTGCTCCGCTGTAGTTACTGCACAGAACATGAATTCAACAGTAAAAGCAACGAGCAGTTCAGATTACCAACCCGTAAGAGTATTGGAACTGGCCGAAGTGGTAAAGGGCGGTAATTTGGTCAAGTGTGAGCTGTATGGGAAGTGAGATGAATAAACGTCAAAACATAAGATGGATCCGCCGACGTTGTAATTGTCCTTCAGGTACTGGAGATTCTGCTCCTTGTCTTGTCGCAGAGCCTGAGCCACGTCGGGATTCTCAATGACATCCAGGACAGCTTGTGCTTCATCCTGGAGGCGCTGGTGCGTCAACAACGTGTTCTGGCGCTTTTCCTCAAATTCTAAGCAAAGTCAGCGGTGATTCAGAGCGAAGATCGGGTTGAATACCCTGCGGAACCTCTTGGTCTGGATATATCTGCGAAAAGAGGTTCGCGGCATAGTCGGGCATATTTGTGCCTTTTGCAAGCTCATACTGTGCAACCTGGACGTCCTGCACGGAAAACAGGTTCGTTTCTGAGAGATGGACGAGAAGAGGGAATGATAGATGCCGGTCAAGGTAGGGCATAATTCTCTTGGTGAGGTCGAATTCCGCCATGGTAGACTTGAGAGAGCAAAAATCTGCACAGCCACACATACCTTCCTATGGATGCACTCATCGCAAAAGCAGACGCGCTAGGCCCGCGCCAGAAAAAGCGGAAAATATTCCACGACTCGACCGAGGATTCGTTAAAGAAGCGTACCGGAGTCCCCAAGTCGCTGCAAGACAAGGATTTGGCTCTGAATGTCCCCGCACACAAACACATTGCAAACAAAAAATTGCGCACAGAGCTTGTACGGAATGCAACCCAGACTGCCCGTGCAAAGGCTTTGCTGGAGGATTCAGAAATGATGTTGGTTGAAGACGGGGGTCTTATGCAGGCGGAGGGAGAGCTCGAGCGGACATGGCGGGTTTCTCAGTCGGAAATCAAAGATGGCGCAGGACAGGACGCCGCTCGCGGCCGCAGGGAGTGGAAGCTCGACGGCGGGCCATACCGCTCACGGTACACACGAAACGGAAGGTAGATGGGTCCAAGATAGTCAACTAACGCGCTCACTGAACTATAGACATTTGGCGATTGTCGGGAGCATGGGCCATGCAGCGACGTTCGACTGGCTGACTGGCACATTAAATGCAGAGCTGCAGCTACAGGAGACGTGTCGAGACATAACGTGCGTCGAAACTTGCCGCCTTGAAAGTCTTTATAATTTATTTGGGCTAGGTTTCTACATGATCACTCGCATTTTGCCGTTGCACAGAAAAAATACGTTTTTATATACGACCGCGACGGCGTTGAGCTGCATTGTCTCAAGGCGCATATCGAGCCCACGCGACTCGAATTTTTGCCGTACCACTGGCTCCTCGCAAGCATTGTATGTTTTCTCCCCTTTGATCAACTTCGCTATCTACAACAGACACAGGGCAATGCAGGTTACCTCAAATACCAAGACACATCCACGGGCCAGCTGCTCGTCGAGCACCGCACAAAATTCGGCGCATGTAGCGCCATGACACAAAATCTCCACAACGCTGTTATTCACCTCGGGCACCAGAATGGCAGCGTCACACTCTGGACTCCGAACCTCCCGCATCCCGCGGTACAGCTACTTGCACACCTCGGGCCTGTCGCAAGCGTATCAGTCGACCCGAGCACGGGCGGGCGGTACATGGCGACCGCAGGGCGTGATAGCACAGTGAAGGTATGGGATTGTCGCAACTGGAAGGGCGCAGTGCGGGAGTGGTCGGCGCGCGGCGGAGCGGCGGAGGTTGAATGGAGCCAACGAGGCGCGCTGGCCGTTGCGAGCGGTGGGACTGTCAATGTATACACTTCCCCGATAATCCAGCAGCCGATGCACGGGAGTTCGCAGCCGCCGCTCTATCTCACGCACCCGATCCCGCATAGGCCGCTTACCTCTGTGCGTTTTGCGCCGTTCCAGGACGTGCTGACCGTCGGACACGCCGCTGGCCTGTCCAGCATCCTCGTTCCCGGCGTAGGCGAGCCCAACTTTGATTCGACTGAGGCGGACCCGTACGAGAACCGCAAGGCGCGCCGCGAGAAGGAGGTCAAGGCGCTGCTTGATAAGGTTCGTCATGCTCTTCTACTACTTATTTTGCGAACCAGCCTAACATGAGTTACAGATCCAACCAGATATGATCACGCTCGACCCAGAGTTGATTGGCTCACTAGCCCCAGAGCCGAAGCTATCGACAACGACGACGTTCGACGGCAAGCCTCCCCGTGGGGCCGAAACGCCGTTTGCAAGGCTACCGCGACTCGAGCGGCTGCGCGTACAAGGCAAGGCGGACGAGTCCGAGGTGGTAGATCCGGATGACACTGCGCCCGATGGGCGCAAGTTGACCAAGGAGGAGAAAGAGCGCAAGAAGATGCGCGGGAAGGGCAAGAGTTTGAAGCGGTACCTGCGCAAGCAGCGGAAGAATGTGATAGACCCCACAGCCGTTGCAATCCGAGCGAAGTTGGAGAAGCAGCGCGAGGAACGCAAGGCACGGTTGAAGGAGGAGGCAGGTGGCGAGCCGCGCAAGGCATCTGCGCTAGATAGATTTGCGCGGGGATGATCTGTAGTGGTAGACAATAGATTCGGTTGGATCGGGCCTTAGGCCTTGAACGGTACTACTCTCAATTCTTCGCAACTTGTTTTCCCCGGAATTGGAGTTGGGTCTGAGGTGATAGTAAGCCTTCAGACACCCCCGCTCACACTGTAGGAGGGACGCCATGGACATGGCCGCATATAGTACACTAGGCCGATCCAACTCTACTGGTCCTACGTCTGCTCCGCAACCACCAGTTTCTTTCGCTCCGCCTTCGGTTTGTTCTCCCCCGCCCGTGTATGCTTCCTTCTCCGCTCTTCCTTGACGCGTTGTGCCTCCAGCATAGTCCGCTTGAGCTTCCCCGCCTGGTATACCGGTTTCGGAATATGTCGGCTCCTGAGATTACCACCGGTCAGCAGAGGTCTCGCAGTAAGAAAACAACCCACCGCACGACGCGCCCCACCTCAGCATCTGTCTTCCACCGGGACTTGAGACTGTCGCGGTACTCGATCGCGGCGCGCTCACGCGCGGTGACGACCCCGAGGCGTTCCGCCGCCTTGGCCTTCCAGATACGCACGTTCCCGTCATCCGAGCCGGACACCACGAAACGCGCGTCGGACGTGAAGAGCGCGGACGAGACACTGTTGTTGTGGATGTGCGAGTCAGACTTGTACTGACGCAAGAAATGAATAACTGCTGACCGCTGCATCCGTTTGGTGTGATACACCTCGGGACTGTGGCCGCGCCCCTCCGTCCATATGCGCACGGTGCGGTCCCACCCGCCACTAACGAACTCGAGCCCTGTCGGTGCCCAGTCGCAGGACATCACCGCGGCGACGTGCCCTTTGTAGATCTGAGTCGGCGCCGCGAGGTGCCGAATATCGAACGTGTAGAGGTTGTGGTCCTCTGACGCGAGCAGTACGGTTGTAGGAAAGGTGGGTGACCACGACAGAGAGTTGCTGCTCATCTGCGAAAGTTAGCGATTGGTGAGAGAAGAAGAGGAACATGAGATTATATACCTGCATTACAACACGACGCTCGGCCTTTCCTGTCCGTATGTCGTATAGGGTGAATGTGCGATCAGATCCAATGCTTGCGAGAACTGAGGCCTCGCTGAGGTTGAAGCGAACGGATGTGATTGTTTCGGTAGAGGTGGGGAAGGTGAGGTTGGATATTGGAAGACTCCTTGAATAATATTAAAAGGGAACGGACACATGATATGAACACGCATACTTTGTTTCGTCCCATATCTGAACGAGATTGGAGGCGGTTGCGAAAAGTGGATCGGAATTATGGTGATCTATGGAACTTGACGCGTTCATTAGAAGGATTAGGGAAAAGCGGGCTCGAGCGTACTTGAATGCAGATTTCCCATTAAAAACTGTGATGGGTTGGGGATCTTCGGTGTGCGAGCTCTCAAGGCTCCATAACTTGATATTACGGTCCACACCACAGGTGAACAAGCGATCTTGTCGCGAAAAACAGATGCCAGACACTTTACCCTTGTGTGCTTGCGGCGCGTGCAGCAACTGGCTCCGCCGTGCCAGGTGATGTACAATAACCCCTGCACGAGAAATAATTAACAGTGATAGGAAAGTCTGGATGACACGCGCCTCCATCCCAGCTTCCGCTCGCGATAGTGGTAAGTGAACCAGGCTGTTTTGCCAAGACCTCTACAGCGTCGACATGGCCCTCCAGACTGGCAATGAAAGGTTTTGCGAAGAGGCGATCCATTTTGGCAGCGTTCAGCGCACGCGTACGTTCGCGTGCACGGGCGAAGGGGTGCATAAGTGGATCCAAGTTTCTTGATGTAGGGGTAGGATCGCCTGGTCTTTGGGGCAGATGCAGCGCAGGATCATGTTGTAAGACCTGAATTTTCTACGCAAGAATTGGACGAGGATGGGTTATAAGGCGACAAGATACGAACCATATTTGCAGGTCAAAGCAACTTTCTGAAAAAGTTCTCTGTTTGTCAGTGTAGAATTCTCAAGGACCGGCAGATCCGTCGGGAGGCGGAGTACCTCCGTAGAGGCATTCCTGTACACGCAAGACGACCTCGAAATTTACAAGTGCTGGAAATCCATCGCAACTGGGAATAAAGAAAACGATTGAAAAATCTAAGCAATCTTCCACGATTGAACAAGGACAAAAGTACAAAATTATTTCGATCTATTCAACATGTGGCGACCATGGTATTGCAGTGAGCCTATAACGTCTCTAATCTATATCCATCTCAGACGGTCCCGGCGCCTCCGCCTCAGCTTTGGCGTTCCTGTCAGCCGTAGGCTCTGGCGTATCCTTCCCGGTCTTTGGGGTCTGCGTGCCCGGTGTGCCGGTAGGGGTGCTACCCGGGACAACAGGTGGTTTGGGCTTGGGCTTGGTCAAGATCGGCGTTGCGAAGTAGATTACCTCGTCCCGCTTCTTGCCAATCTCCGCGGTTTTCAGCACGGGCTCGATGTTCTTCGGGCTTTCCGCCTGCCGCACGATCTGGTCCTCGAGCCACTTCTGTACGGTCGCAACCTTCTCAACAACGCTCTGTTTATCCTTCTCGTCAATATGCGCGTACTTCTCGTCGCCCGAGCTGGCCTGAGCCATGTAGTTGTTGAGTGTCTCGCGCAGCTGCGCGATCGCGCCCTGGCGTTTCTCCGACTCCTGGTAGCGGAAGGTGATCGGGTCGCCGATGACCTTGAGGGCGTCGAGGCGCGTGACGTACGCTGACTTTGTCGCGTCCTCGCCCTCGTCGGTGTACAACCAGTCTTCGGCTTCCTGCAGCGCGACGAGGAGCTTCGCCTTCTCCTCTGCTTGAACGAAGTGTACGTAGCGGTCCTCTAGCTTAGCGCGCATGTCGTAGACGTATTCCTCCAGCGCGTTTTTGCGGTCCTGGAAAACACAATAAGTATTCGTCCGGCCGATGTATTAATCACATACCTCGGTGTCCATGACAAGTTTATCGGCAGCATGCATGGCGTTTTCCTGCTCCCGCAGGGCCTCGATAGTAGCTTTGTCCAGGGACGATGTCGAGGCAATGAATGCCACATCCTTCTTCTTGACACGCCTCTTTTTCGGTGGAGGAGGAGCTGCGCCATCAGCAGCAGGGTCCACATCCATCGGCGCTGGCTCATCCTTCTCTTCAATCTCCTCAACGTACGCCCCCTCGAAGGACATTATGCCGTGCAGATTGATCCGGGTCTTCACACGGACGCACGTTGAGTCGCCCTTCGGGTCTACGGGGACCTCCTTCACTGTGAAGCGCCCAATCCACGGGTTGATACCACCCGGCAGCCCAGCAGGCTCGGCGTAGACTGCCTCGAGGTCGAAGGTCTCGCGGCGGTAGAAGGAGAGGACCTTCGTCGACGGGAGCTTGTCGCCCTGCTGGAATACTGTGAGCTCCGTGTCGTCCTCGGGGTCGGTGGGCGACGGCGCCCACTGGACTCTGATCGGGTAGTGGGTGATATCCTGCATGTGGAAGTCGCGCACGCGGAAAACAGGAGAGAGCATGGCACAGCAGAAGGTCGCACCCCGGGCGATAGCTTCATCCTGGTTGAGCGTGGTCGAGAGGACCTTGCCCGGGAAGACCTCCTGGATGCGGGCGCGTACAGACGGAATACGTGTGGAGCCGCCGATAAGCTCAATCGCATCGATTTCGTCAAGGGGCACGCCGGAATCTGCGAGGGCGCGCGTAACAGGTGCGACAATGCGGTCAAGGACACTGGAGACTAGGCCTTCCAGATCGTCCCGCGAGAGTTTGGAAGACGCGTCGACATCACTCATGATCGACTCGACATTTAACGTAGCTTCGGCGTTGGCAGAAAGCACCTTTTTCAGTTTTTCGCATCCGGCGGCGAGGCGGAAGGTCGCCTTTGGATTGGACAGGACATCGATCTTGTATTTCTGTTTGAATTCTTCGGAGAAATGCTTGACGAGAGCGTAGTCAATATCGCGTCCACCCAAGTTCCTGTCGTACGCGGCGCTCTTGACTACGAGCTGGCCCTTGGAGAAGGCGACGACAGCGGCGGACAAACTCGAGTGGCCAACGTCGACGAAAACAACGTGTTTAGCGTTTTCTGGCTCTGGCAACTCAGATTTGGTGATTCCGTAACCGAGGGCGACGGCGGTTGTGTCGTTGATGAGTCGCAGGGTGTTGAGGCCAGCAATCGCGGCAGCATCGAGAAGTGCTCGCCGCTGGATGTCAGTGTACCAGCCGGGCACCGCGATCACAACATCTGTGACGCCATTCTTTAGTTCGTTGGCGGCGATGTCGCGTAGTTTCCCCAGATACATGGCCACGAGCTGGGTCGCGGAAAAAGACTGCTTCTCCCCGATGTAATTTACCTAAGGATGTATGATGCAAAAATTTTCAGGAATAAGAGATCGCGACGAACCTCGACGCCAACAGTTCCTTGGACATCGACAAGAGTTGCGTTGATGAACTTCTTTTCAATCTCCTGGACCTCGGGGTCGCCGAGGGTCCGACCAATTAATCGCTTCAAAGACCCGATAGTATTTCTGAAGTTGGACGTTTCCTGGGTTTTTGCGGACTCGCCAATCGACCGCTGCTTGGGCCCAAAGGCGACCAAGGACCTGTGAGCCGCATTGAGTACCGAAACCAAGGAGAAAAGGAGCAGACGCACGGTGTGGCGCGGTTGGAGACTTCATTGGTGATAATATCGATACCTCGATGTCTTGCAACACCGATCTTTGGTGAAAAGAGATGTTAGGACGTAGATATAGGAAGAAAGTAGGGCGCACCTTGCTGTGCAGGGATCCGAAATCGATACCGACGACAGCCATTCGAGGGAGAGGAAGAGAGTGAGTAGGCGAACACGAGGAAAAAAAATTGATCGCCTAAATAAATAAAGAGTCGATCATCATCCACTGCTTTCCAGAGACTTCCATCGCATTCTCTGGCTTATATCCTCCCTTTCTGGTTCAAATGTTCATAATCACTGTGAATGGGACCGCGCCGGAATATCGACGTATACCTGAAGCACAGGCAGGCGAAGCTCCTGTACATCAAGCTTTCAAGAGTAAAACTGACGCGCAATTTTCCCTCTCAAACAACTCTGCTTCAAGTTTTACAGCCCAGTCATCATTTTACAAGTCGTGTAGGCTTGGCGAGGCATCGTTTTGCGCTCTTTCGCTTCGCTGTCTGGTGTCCTTAATCCTTAACTGCTATGGCCTGGTCACTACTTGAATAGTGACTCGTCAGCTCCCGCGTCAAACAGTTTTCTGCCATTGGCACCACTCTTTCCGCCTACTGACTGTGGCCGTTCCTCCAAAAGTTCGGACAACAGTCTGCCGCTCGTCTGCAGGTGCTCAGTTTCCTCCGAGCCTGTGGATGTCTAGACTTCTATATCGCACACATTTGCTGAGCTTGTTAATAGGCTTTCCAATAAATAAACGACAGTCAAGAAGTCGCACATCCAAGCGCCCTTTTGGTCGTGCTAGCCACTGGGACAGTCGCAGTGTACATAGGTCATGACAATCCTAATTGCGCACAGATTTGGTCTCCGAGCACAGATAAATAACCGGAGAAGTGCTTGGATCATTCCGTATGAAGCTCAAAGGAAAAGAATACAGTTCACACCGAATTTAGGTCTCCGTCCTCTTCGGGGTGTGGTGGCGCTGTCTGTTTGACCTCGAGACAAGTGCTTCATCATGCTTGAAGTTCATCTATCCGCTTCCCTGTCGTCACGCCGGGCCGCACAGTCGTGAAACAAATTTGGGCATCTCCGGATCCGTGTCCAATCCGTGCTCTTGAAGTTATATTCTACGTATGGTATTCAATCTGAAACTACTACTGCAGTACTCAAGTCGAACCTTGCCTGTAACATTGTTGGTCCGCCCGAAAACATTTTAGCATCTATGGTGCGCTCGGCCTAGTCACCACCAATTTGGTCCGATCAATGATGGCATCATTGATCACTCAATTTGGTCCCGGAATTTTTGTCAAATTCATACCACCTCGTTCTGCTCTATCATCAACAGTTACAGGTCAAGAAGATCAGTTCTCGTGCTATTTTAAGTTACATCGACGGATTTGGGAGCGTATGGGGCGAGGTAATGGACCAGGAGCTGGTGACATAAGAGCAATTTGTCATTACACGTGACTGATTGATTGATGGGATCACTGATCTCTCAATTTTGCTGCCGAAAAAACATAAATTTTAATGTAATGGAATATCCCTCTTGAGCAATTGAACTACTATCTAATTGGAGTCTTTTGGCTAGAGGATCCGAGGTAGGAAGGTCTCGATCAGGTGCAATAAATTTCGTTCCTGTTTGGTGGTGACTAGGCCGAGCGCACCATAAGCATGGTCATCGACGAATCCATCAATGTTCTTTGCAACATACAGCGCCCGGCCGGCGGCCATCAACAGCCATCAACGTGTTCCCTGTAAGTCCACATATGGAGGTAAGTGACTAAGTGGAGTGGGATTCTGGTGGGATTCCTGTGGTGGTTTGCGAAAGCCATGGAGAGCCAGGAGTCGGCTCTTAGTGTCGTCGGCCTGCGCGACCTGCAGGTCACCCGCCTTGTAAGCGGTACGTCCTTTCCCTCCCAACTGTTGAACTTCCCGTCCTTATTCGAGAACAGCCGGTGGATTGGTCGTATGTCGATCGAATTTTTCATTTTGTTTTGGCTCAGTCCCACATAGATCCTACTCTATGACCACCTTCTGTCTCTTCCTGATGAGGTCCGCCTTATCTGGCCCGCCAGACTCACGTCGAGCAAGGTTCTTTTCCTCGGAATGCGCTACATTGTACCTTGCATTATGATTGCCCACACTGCTCGTGAGTTATAGCCCTCGGCGCACTTCCCCGATTCCCATCTTTCACACCATACAGAACTCTCAGGACTGGCTAGCATCTTCCTCTCTGACAGAGTACGCTTTCATTTCTCGTCACATTGTCCTGGCACTCACTTTTAACATTTACCTAGTTGTGAGTGCTCTTGATCCTATCGTTTGGAGTCACCCTCATTGCAAGCTTGCACTAGCTGCAAATCATGGTATATCATTTCGGTGTGTTTCTCTTCCCCCAGCCACGGTCATGAGCTGAGGAAATTGCATGACAGATACTTATAGGATGGTTGGCCCTTGGGATCAATGACTGTACCAATGTTCCGTCGACATGATCTCAACCTATCTAACACTTTGACAGGGCTTGTCCTCTTGAGAGTGTGGGTCATCTGGGGTGGGTCCCATGCGCATGTCTTCCGTTCGTCCAACTGATTTCTCGAAGACCGCAATCGTACATTCATCCTCTGCACCCTTTTGATGTTCGTTGCGTCGAACATAACGGTGCTGGTATTATCGGGGCTTGATTTTGCCCAAGTGCTACGTGCATATACCCATTTTTCTATGTTGGGGATTATTGCTGAAATGCGCTGGCAGCGATCATGCATTTCGAACCACTCGTCCATATATGTGCGCTCGAAGGCGCGGCCTCGCTCCGTCCGCTTCGCATTCTCTGGTTGCCGGGGGTGGGCTTTGATATCATCTTGCAAATGAACCTACGCTAAATGGAATTTTATCGCAGCTATCATTCCAGTCCGCCATGATATTAAGTATGGCGTGGAAGGTCTTGACGTGCCCACACACGCGCAATAGCCTGATCCGGGACGGCTACCTCTATTTCATGGTGCGCCTATCTTACTTGACGCGCCAGCATTCTCATTGATTTTTGAAGTTGTTATATGGTAAATACTCTTTACAGCACCAGATGCGCTCGCTGAAGTCAACTCAGTGATCAACTTGTTAAACGTCATTCTTCTTCTCACCGTTCGAGTACGTGCCTCGTCCTAGCTCGGATCTCCTGCTTATGAATGTGTTAAAAGCCTACCCTGATGCTCGTCATGGCCTTTCTTGTGCGTCTCCTAGATATATATTCTGCCAGTCCTAAGGATCCCGTAGATGTGGTGTTTGACGACGACGACGACATGCCGCATGATCCTCAGCCTGCGACATTCTGGTTCTCCAGATCTATCTGATGACCAGGATGAAGACACTTATGGCGGCCAATCAGCTACGCACCTCGAGCTTGCGTGGGTTGGCGAGCAGTCATTGTCGACAGCAGACCCAGCACCCACGCCGCGTTCTACGTTTAACGACTCGAGGACATCATATACATGACAAGGACGCTCATAATTATTGCTAAATTTAAAATGTAGTAAAACTAATATCATCTACCTGTATCTTTGTAAGTACATAGGACGAAGAAGGTTGGCGTAGTGACTTCGATTTACCGCCCCGCAATCCGAAGTCGATCAATGCGGGCCGTTTACTGTTAGAACTTAGCGCTGGTGCAAACTTCAGAGTGGAAAAGCTGAACGAAAGTTTGCATTAGATCGAAGTTGGGGCAACAGAGTTGAAAAACGTAAAACCGAAAATGGTTACTACTCTCGACCTGGGAGTCGAACCCAGCTTTCGCGCGAACGAACCACAATGTATGACAGGCGCGTGTACTCAACCGATATACTAGTCGGGACGTGGCAACTCGTTGAATTGATGCCATATAATGCATAATGGGCACCGACACTTTCCCTCAATGGAATCTAGACCAATCTGCTCGACGCGATAACATGTATGATGTTGTAGGATATTTCTTTAGGCGGCTTCCCAGTCATGGGTTCGACGTGGTACATCGCTCGGTAACCCACCGGAGAGCTGTTTAGCCGCGAGTAAACAGTTTACGGGTTTCGCGGGTACAAATGGGTCCGCTTGGCTGATACTCACGGCATTGTCGCGGAAATGCAGCACTACGGATATAGTAGGCACAGAGCGTCCCATACTAGATCTAGTCCTTGCTTCGTAGAATCTGATTGACACAGTGGATCGCATAGTTGGGATTGCAACATTTGCTACAATTTCTGCAAGAAACATGTTCTCAACCAAGGTTTCGTTCTTAGCGATCATCGATCATCGGCCAGAACGAGCTAGAATGATACGAAATGACGAAATTTGGCGTCAGTTGACCGAGCTACAAATAAGCGTGCCGATTGCTGGCCAATCACAGCGCCCGATTTTGTACTTGAACTCCAGAAACGTGATCTGGGGTAAATAGTTATATAAGAGCTGCTTCATTTCATATTCGCCTCTCCACCTCTTTCACAACGACCATGCCTTCCAAACAAGTTTTCAGCGCGGGTGCCGAATCTGCCCACTACACTACGTCCAATGGCGCACCCGTATCTGAACCATATGCGGCTCAGCGTCTAGGCGTGCAGGGCCCGCTCTTGTTGCAGGATTTCCACCTCATCGACAGCCTGGCTCACTTTGACATTGAGTCCCTTTTCCTCCGAACCGATCTCAAAGGTCCTAATCTGCTCTGTTACAGGGGAGAGAATTCCTGAGCGTGTGGTACCCACAACTTCTTCCGATGCCGATTCCCTCGTTCTCACCAAGTCCTCCAGGTCCACGCAAAGGGTGCAGGAGCCCATGGATACTTCCAGGTCACGGAGGATCTCAGCGATCTCACCGACAATGCTCTTTTGAGCAGCAAGGGAAAGAAAGTCAAGGCCACGGTCCGCTTCTCCACCGTTGGCGGTGAATCGGGTTCTGCGGATACAGCCCGGGATCCCCGAGGCTTTGCAATTAAGCTGAGGACGGAAGAGGTGAGCCGCCTTGGATCTCAAGTCAACGATGAATGTGCATTGGGCAAGAGTTGCATGGATAGGGGATGCCGAGATGACGATTACGTCCTCTACCTTCCATATCGTCCATCTCGCTTCTAGCTTCTGAGATCCAGATTCTGACCTTTCTGCCACAAACAGGGCAACCTCGACTGGGTGTTCAACAATACACCGGTGTTCTTCATCCGCGACCCTGCCAAATTCCCCCACTTCATTCACACCCAGAAGCGCGATCCCCAGACTCACCTTAAGGATGCCGATGCGTTCTGGGTATGTTACTGCTTTCAAGAAGGAGATCATTAGCATCTTAATATCGTGTTGCGTCCAGGATTACCTCGGTCAGAATCCCGAATCGATCCACCAGATCATGATCCTCTTCAGCGACCGTGGTACCCCCGATGGCTACCACCGTATGCACGGCTACTCTGGTCACACCTTCAAATGGTTCAAAAAAGACGGGTCCTTCGTATACACCCAGGTGCATCTGCGAGTTGAAGGCGGCTTCAAAACTCTCAGCAACGCGGAGGCAGGGAAACTCGCCGGCGAAAACCCCGAATATGGCATCGAGAGTCTGTTCGAGGCCATCGAATCGGGCAACTACCCGACGTGGAATGTCTTTGTGCAGACCATGACGCCGTCCCAGGCGGAGCAGTTCCGTTACAACGTCCTCGATCTCACCAAGGTCTGGCCGCATGGCGAGTTCCCTTTGCGCCCCGTCGGCAAGCTCGTCCTCGACGAGAACCCGCAGAACTACTTCGCCGAGATCGAGCAGGCCGCCTTTTCGCCATCTCACCTCACCCCGTACATTGAGGCTAGCGCGGACCCTGTCCTCCAGTCGCGTCTCTTCTCGTACCCCGACACCCATCGTCACCGTCTTGGTACCAACTACCAGCAGCTGCCCGTCAACGCCCCGATCGTCCCCGTCGCCAACTTCCAGCGCGACGGCCCTGGCACTTTCGTCTCGCAGGGAGCACGCCCGAACTATCAGAGCTCGATCGCCCCCCTCAAGTACATCGGCGCACCAGGCACGCTCGAGGGCGGTGCCCGCGACTTCGAACGCGAGGCCAAGCACGAAACGTTCGTCGGCGCGGCGTTCCGCGATCTCAGCTTTGTCACCGAGCGTACGTCGCCGTTCTTCCGGCCAAAATATCCAATTCTGATCTTAGTCATCACCCACAGTCGACTTTGAGCAGCCGCGGGCTTTGTGGAGCAAGGTGTGGAACGACGCGCAGAGGGAGGCGTACGTGCAGAATGTCGCCGGCCACTTCAAGAACGTCAAGAGCCCCGAGGTCAAGGCCCGCCAGCGTATGTTGTCTCCCCTTCCATTCTTATGTCGTATGCTAATTCGACACCCTGTAGTGTCTGTGTGGGCCGCCGTCGACCAATCGTTGTCCGATCGCATCGCAAAAGCCGTTGGCGCGCCAACGGTGCAGCCGCTCAAAGTCAAGCCGGCGAGTGAGGCCGTCAAGTTCCGTGCGAACCTGGGTGTGTACACTTCTTCCAAGGCTTGAGGGACAGCGAAGGTAGATAAGCCAGTTGATACGACGAAGCACCTGCATGTATGGGAAAAACCAAAGTTGTAACACGAATCGATCTCTACTCCGACAAAAGGAAGATGATCATGCGGAGGAAAGAGAAAAAAGCAGACCAAATTCAAGGAATCGGATGTCCTCCAGCGCTCGCCAGAGGGACTGGACAGTCGATCATGCATTTGCACAATCACATCCGCGAAGCCGGTTTCCGCTCTCGAGTCTGCTGTGGGATCACGAAACGGAAGTTCGGGCGCGCGAGCAACTGCCAGTCTCACCACAAGAATGAAATGCATCTTGTAGGAAAGCATGCTATTGATACAGGATCATACGACGGCAGCGAAATGGAGCCAATATTGAAGGAAAGCCAACTGGAGGAGATTCTATCCCAATTGGCGCGCGCGTCCTCTCATCATCACGGAAACCAATCCACAAAAAATACACTCCCTCCGTGATCGCAACTGCTGCCACGTCTGAATGGTCCGATCCATCCTACATGTCGGGGAGCTCCCGCTCGCACATAAATTTGAGTTGAAAGCTTCAGCCTTCCATAACTTCCCGTCATCTTGCCACAAGCTCCTCCGCAGCCGCGCGCACAAGAAACTGCCATAGCTAATTATGTTGTTTGCATGAAGAAAATGAAAAAAAGAACTGGTGCGGATCCACTTTGACCCACTTTGGAATATTCTTGGATCACAACTGAAACGCTGTCGAGTGGTGCTGAAGCGACAGAGCTACCAGATATCTAGGTTTGCCAAGAACGAATTACAGACCGTTGGTTGGGGGAAACGGAACCACAGTCCAAGGAACTGAACGTTAAGACACAACGGTAATATATTACAGAAAGAAAACGAAAATCAACCATGCCGCCGATACTGTGCACCGACCATGGCATGGTCTCGCTCGTACGGCTCGAGGGTGACCTGCTCGAGGGCCTTAAAGCGGCCCTCTTTTAATTTTTGTAGCTCGGCAGCAAAGACGACATCTGGGGGTGCGGTCGAGTCGATGCAGCTTGCTTTTATTGAGATGATGACATGCCCGAGGTCCTTGAGGAAGCTCTCGGCGTTGCGGATGACGATGCGGGCTTGGTCGGGCTGCGCAACGTCGGCGAAGATGACATCGACGGTTGAGATGAGCATGCGGTATTTGTTCGGTAGCCGGGCGTCTTCGACGATTGCTGGAAAGGAAATGAGGGCAAGTTAAAATCAAGACAAGCATGAAGGCGTACGGATGACATTTGTCCGCTTCTTTGCCATGTTGATCAGGTCGCGACCTGACCGCGGAGAGAATTCAACGGCGTAAACAACGCCTTCCTGAAAGAAAATGAGTACGGGTATTGTATCACGCCAGAAAAAACGCACAGGGCCAACGATATCGGCGACATGGCTCACACTCGTTCCGCTCGCAGCGCCGAGGTACAGCACCTTTTTGCCAGGCTGGATGAAAATGTTGTCGAGGCCGTTCAGGACACCCGCTGCGATCTTTGACCGGAAAGGATTCCAGACGCGGTACTCGGTCTTTGTGCCCTCGACGCCGCCCTCAATGGAGATGCGCTTTTCGCCGTACACAGACTCGCCTGGGACGAGGTTCTTTGTTACAAGGAGATGTTCCTTGCCTTTTGCAATGAACACGCCTGGGTGTTTGTGAGGCTCGAGGACGACGTTCGACCCGCCCCGACCTCCGCCTCGGCCCCCTCGCGCGCCCCGGCCTCCTCTGTCCCCGCCTCGACCGCCGCCGCGTCCTCCTCGTGATGTTACACCGCCGCCGCGCACACCTCCGCCTATTCCGCATGAGAACAGGCAAACGAGCAAGGAACAAATTATGCGCACCCCGTCCCCCACCCCTAAATCCACCGCGGTCGCCGCCGCGCCCTCCTCTGAACCCGCCCCGGTCACCGCCTCGTCCGCCGCCTCGCCCACCGCGAAATCCACCACGTCCTCCAGAGTCTCCTGCAACGACAGTCAATAGTGCGACGACCAATGTAATATTTTGGCCAACCAAATGCCATTTCAGTGCGGCGGGGGAATGTGAGCGACGACCAAACGACGGCGGCGAAAGTCAAGAAATTTTTGCAAAGTCGATGGCGTGCAAGTTCAATACGCGTACACATGGCTCGGCAATTGCGGCTTTACCTGCACACATCGATACCCAGTGTGCTGCGCTCGTTGCGGCGCTTACAGCTTGACGGCCATGTCTCAGTCACCCATGATATCCATTCCCAAGAAGACCACCGATGAAGTCGATTGGACCACCCCAATCCGCAATCTCATCGCGCAATCCTATGGCGAGAACCCAGACAACTACGCCGCAGAGTGTGCGTCGCTCCAGCGGTGTAGGCAGGACGCTGTACGGGGTGCAGGCAGCGATATGACCGCCAGAGATCTGCTCTACAAATACTTTGGCCAGCTCGAGCTGCTTGAGCTGCGTTTCTCCGAAATTCGCGTCACGTTTCCCTGGCACGACGCGTTCACCCACAAGCTCACCACCCAAACGTCCATCGCCTATGAGAAGGCCTCGGTTCTCTTCCAGATCGCCTCAACACACTCGGCCATTGCGGCCTCCCACAACCGCTCCTCGCCAGAAGGCCTCAAGCGCTCGTTCTACTACTTCCGCACCTGCGCGGGCATGCTCACGTACATCAACGAGAACTTCCTCCATGCGCCGTCCAAGGATCTGAGCAAGGAGGTCGTCAAGTTTCTAGTCAATCTTATCCTCGCGCAGGCAACAGAAGTATTCTGGGAAAAGTGTGTCGAGGAGAAGAAGCCGAGTGGGCTCACCTCCAAGATGGCCTCGCAGGCGGCGTCCATGTACACAACACTGTGTGAAGAAGTCAAAGAGTTTATGGGCCAGAATATACTTGACAGGCACTGGGTCACTCTCATTCAGGTATAACCATAAACTCGGCAATGGCGACAACTGATTTCGCCCTTAGATCAAGTCCAAATACTTGACCTCGCAAGCGCAGTACTACCGCTCTATTGCCGACACAGACGCCGGGACCTACGGCGACGCCCTGGCCCGGCTAACCTTGGCCGAGTCGTTAGCTAAAGAGGCTTCACGTCTGTGTGCTACCTTCACGCCCACCTTCACTCCAGCCACCTCCACCGCGCCATCCTCCTCCACCCTACCCGCAGACGCCGCCACCTCCATGGCCGCCCTCACCAAGTCGCACCTCGCGCTCGTCACCGACCGCCGCGCCGCCGCCAACCGCGAAAACGACCTCATCTACAACGCGATCCTCCCCTCCGTCGACACGCTCCCCCCGATTGAGACCAAGACGACGCTCACGATCGCGACCCCGATCCCCATCCAAGAGGTTTACGGCGCGCCCGACGTGCAAAAGACCATCGGCGCAGACTTCTTCGGGCGGCTCGTCCCGCTCAGCGTGCACGAGAGCGCGTCGGTGTACTCGGAGGAGAAGGCGAAGCTAGTGCGCGGGGAGGTCGAGCGCGCGGACACGGCGGAGGGCGAAGCGAAGAGCTTTCTAGACGGGCTGCACGTCGTGCAGGGGCTCGAGCGCTTCCGCGGGATGCTGCAGGATGGCGGTGGCGACGGGAATGTGCCCGCGGAGGTGTCGAGGTGGGCAGCGGACATTGCGTCGATCGAGGGGCGCGAGAGCATCGCGCTGTTGTTTGCGCAGCTTGAGAAGCTCAAGGGCGCATTGCGGGCTGAACTTGATCCGGGCGGGGGAATTGCGAGGGAGCTCGATGCGGAGAGTAGAGATTGCGAGATGATGCGCGTGCGGTATGAGCACTTGTGGACACAGGCGCCTAGTGCGGGGCTGAGTAAGGCGCTGAGGCAGGATCTGAAGGCGCATGTGGTTGCGATGGAGGAGGCTGCAAGGAGCGACGGGCAGGTGCAGGCCCTTTGGGAGGGTGTGAGACCGGACGTTGAGTTGCTTGTTACGGGCAGGATTGAGGGTTTCTTCAAGAATCAAGAAGATGGAGGAAGCTTGTTGGATCTCGGGGAGGAGTCAGACAGGGCGGAGAGAGAAGAGAAGGAGAAGATTGCTGGTCTCGTTCGTGAGATTGAAGAGCGACTTGCGACTCTCAAGAAGATTGAGAAGGAGCGAAACGAGGTTCTGAAAGATCTGAAGGAAAAGGTTAGTTTATTTTTTCACTCCTGCACAGTTGTTTAAAATCAACGTTAGATTCAAACTGACGATGTTTCGCACTTGCTTCTTTTGAACCGGCGGAACACTGGGGTCGAGCCGACACTTTTTGCTGCTGAATTAGAAAAATTCCGGCCGTATCAGCAACGGCTCGCGGCCACCATACACCACCAGGAGGTGGCTCTTCAGGATGTTGCGGCTCGCTGGAAGATGCTCAAGGATGCGACGGACTTTAGGAGCCCGGCACGCAAGTGGGACGAAAAAGAAAAGAAACGGAAGGAGGGCGTGCGGAGGTTTGGACGGGCGCGGGAGGGGTACGAGGAAGTTCGCGACGGTTTAGCGTCAGTGTGTCCATCTTGATCTTGGTCCGCATATCTCACTTGGCGCACAGCAAGGGCCTGACATTTTATACGGAACTCACGGAGCTAACGACGAAGCTGCGACGCAACGTCAAGGCATTCGTGGCTGGCCGCATTGAAGAGCGGGAGCGCCTCGTTGCCAAGCTTGAGAGCGAGAAGCGGTTCACACCGTCGGGTCCTCCTCCTCTCGCAGCGAAGCCTGGGCAGTCTGGTTTGGAGTCTGGGTTCGGTGGAATGAGCTTGGCAAACTCACCGGCGCCACCTCAATGGCAGTCGCCGGCGTCTCAAACCCCTCAACAGCCGTTCCCGCCTCCACCGCCGGCGCGTGCGCAGTATTCCTCGCCGGCCCCGCAACCGTATCCTTCTGCCCCTCCTCCGCCATCTCAACCCCAATACGCCTCGCCGCCACCGCCTGCCCCTCAGCAATACTATCCGCAACAACAGCCCCAACCTCCATCCCGACAACAGTCCTTCCCTCCCCCTCCGCCCCAGCCAACATACTCCCAGCCCCCGCATTCTTACGGGTCCTCACCACCCGCCGCGCCCGCCCACGATCCGTACGCCAATCTCGGGATGTTTACGCCAACGTATTCCTCACCTCCGACGTCGGGCGTTTCCTCGCCCCCGCCACCACCCCCTCCATCGCAGGGCTCGTACGCGCCTTCGTACTCATCGCATCCTCAGCTGCCGCCGCCGCCGCCCCCGCAGGGACAGGGGCAGGGGCAATACGGCGGCGGATACCAGTACCAGCAACCGCAGCAGCAGCCTCCGCCTCAGCAGGGATTCGGCGGGGCGCTCCCGCCGCCACCGCCTCCGGTGTCTTATCAGTATGGTGGCGCACCCCCGCCAGCTGCCCAGTACCAGCAGCAAGGACAGTATCGAGGATATTCGCAAGGATGAGAATTGCGCGTTGTACAGCGTTGTATGTTGCACGATAAATTATAAACTTTGTAAGTACGACAAGCAGCGGTTTCGCGCTGTCGACTTTTTCGAAGGTCGTGATGGATCTTCGCTTGAGATTCCAGTTGGGGTGCGAACTGCGATTTTCCAACGGCACTAGACTGGAGGTTCTGAATGGAGTGTCGAAGCAATTTACGTGAATTCACGTGTAGGCGTCAGATCGTGCTTGGCCTGGACTACCAGTCGCAAAAATGGTGAGCCCTTGCGATCTGGTGGTAGAACATCGTCCCTCATCTTGTTCCAGAGTTCAATAGGTGACTTTTCTCCCGAACTCTCGACGAGGATCTTTCTCCTTCTTTCGTATAAATCTTTGCTCTGCGTGGAGGCTGTTTGCGCGCAGTGGAAAGCTATCCTCACAGAGGATCCCGAGCTCAGTGTGCAGATGTTCAAAAAACTCAGCAAAGTGTATGCGGAGCCAGGTGCGGGGAGCTGCATTGGAGGCTTTTTCGTCGATTCACATCGGCGCGGTTGATGCTAGGCTGTTGCGGCCCTTCTTTCGGATCGGATGCCAGAACAACACGGAGCAAGGCTGGACCCAAGGATGAGCCAATCAGGGTAAGATTCATGATTTACTTGCATATTTCTGTGTGCGATGGCCTGCTACAGCTTCATCCTGCGCTGAATGAAGCATCGTACATCATCGGCCAAGATTTCGAGAATACAACAGGCTAAAGGACGACTGCGACTGGCCCCAACTCTGCAAGCTCACGATCGCTAACGATTTTATCTCCATTCCCGTGGTGACGAAGGCTACAGTCTTTCTTCGTCATCCGGGCTTGAAAATCACAGTGAAAAATGCCAAGGGTATTAGGTTGAGGGATTTTTTTGTCGAAATGGAAAAGCAGTTGGGTGCCATATTTCCTCATGGCTGTCTTTGCTGATCATATTCCAAGTTCAAACTTCCGACACATGCTTGGGGACCACATGTGAGTTATCATCTCCCGAATGAATAGTTTGATATGCTCACTGCCATCGAAGTTACTACGAAGGGTTTGCGGATGTGCGTAGATACGGACTCGGGCTCTTTGGGGAGATTTGGCTGGGCTCTTGAAAGCTCTGTTTCTTGTTATATCCACGCTTGTTTGTTTTCTTGGTGATTTTCTCTTGCAGCATCATATATAGCCGTAGCGTCGAACTTCATTTTTTTTTTGGTGTGAGCTTGGTTCGTCGTGAGCACAACAAAACAAAGCTCGGAGACAGTGTGCACGTTTTACCACTGCCCACTCTCGACACCCATACTTTTTAACCTTCACTCCCTCGCCTTACGCTATACCTCCCCCGGATGACTCTACTTCGTTTGATTTCCCCTATTTATTCGCCACCCGGGGCACCGCGTCTTAGTAGTTACTAGTGTACTTATTGCAGGATAGAAATGCAGAATCAAAAAAAAAAACGGTGTGCACGTGATGGAACAAATATTAGGGCGCAATCATTTCACCCCGATTTTTCTCGTCTCTAAAAAATCAAGGCAGACAAAAGGAAAAGCTTGGACCTGGATGCACAGACATTCTCTGCAATGAAAAAGCAGCCAAAAAAGGGCCCAACCGGGAATTGAACCCGGGACCACACACATTGTATTACGTAAGCGTAATGGGGAATCCCGAAGCGTGTATCATACGTCTAGACCATTGGGCCATGAAGGACAGGGTCCCAAAGCACTATCTATGCAGGGGATATTGGACGCGTAGATCTTATACCTGTCATTGCTTGCCAAATCCAAGTCGATCATTCTCAATTTGGCAGTTGCGAGATCATACTAGTATGATACTACTGCAAGTAGATCTTCTCTGTCCATCCATCTCCGCCATTCATTGCATCTCTAATGGAATGACTGGCAGGATACAAAGAAGCCTTTGCACTATTCGACAAGCGCGGCACCGGCGCAGTCCCGCGAGAGACGCTGGGAGACCTGCTGCGCGCGCTGGGGCAGAACCCGACGCAAGTTACAGGTGTAAATCGTAATTCGGGATCCCAACATGGCCTAACAATTATAACTCGCATGGAAAAAAGGCATAAATATTGAGACCCGTAGGTCTACCACTTCGGAAATATGAAAGCATGTCATCCTTGTGCATGTCTGCATTCCCGCTCGCTCCTTCCATTGGTGACGCGCAATCCTCAAGCCGAACCCATCCAACTCTTTTCGCTAGCTGACTGGTCGAGGCAACACATCCGCAACGTTTTCGAAGCACCGAGCAACGAGCTCTCACTCTGCGCCATCGACGACACATTCGCGCCCACCTCACGGCGAGTCTGAACGGGAGACCTCTTGACTTTGAAGGACGCAGCGTCGAATGGAGTCGCGCCGACGGCACCCCAGACGACTCGGGAAATCAGATGGGTGCTGGATTGCACGCGACCGCTAGACTTCCGCCCAAAGAACGGTCTGCTCGTCGGCGAATACCACATCCGCGGAATATGGAGAAGCGTCACGCCTGGCTCTGATTCGGTGTCCGAATTCGAGAGGCACAAAAGGTTATTGTGAGGTTCGTACATGTACAGGTTTCCCCCGCTTGTAGCGACTCCTCTTGTGTTTCAGGATTCGCCGGTGTGGATAGTAGGCGTCTTGTGAAGCTTGACATCGTCGCGTCTGATACAGGTAGACAGCAGGCGCCGGGTCTCGTAGCCGTTCATTGAGTCCCAGGTTTCTTGAATCTACTCTTTTGAATCTACTACTATACTTATGACACCCCACGAGATAGATAAGCACTACTTACCTGACGTCGTTGAACGGAACGAGTTCATACGTTCAAGCGTCTGTCTCGAGACTACTGGCGTCGGGAACCAGGAATGCTTTTGAAATTGCGCGTGTCTGTCTGAGCCTTTTCAAAAGGCCTAATCGAGACTTTGGCGCTGAATCAAGTGCCGAAGTGCAGATTTATTACTCAATCGAAGTGGTCCGCGGCTTCTCACTCTTGTCTTGATACCTAACGCCTTTGCTTCAAATTCCTTCTCCCCTCGACTGTATCCGTGCAATTAATGCATGGCAGCTGAAGCATTGTCGATTTTCCATGGGGTGGTCTACCGTGACCATGTTGACCGTCGTTCCGATTGTGACTTGATTCGTCTGCTGCTGGAGCAAAACGGTGGCAAGAAAGCGAAAGGATTCGGAGATGTTACTCGAATTATCGTGGACCCTCAGCATTTCGCGACAGTAAGTTATGCACTGGAGAGATGCACCGCTGTAGTCACTGTACGTCTTTCCCTTCTTTGAAATATGCCACTCATTTCCCCCAGCCGGAGTGGGTATACAGCTCCGTTAAATGTGGCTTCAAGAGACCGTGAGTTATATGCCTTGTCCAGAGGTCGGAGCCTTACTGATTATACGTCAGATCGCAGGACTACTCTGCCGATCCCGCGCTCTTTTTTTCGTCTACCGTCATTTCGGCTTTTGGAGTGCGTCCCGTGGTCCCTACAAATTCTTCTCAGCTCACTTCGAACACACCCTCACTGCTTAGCTATCGGCCATTCGCGCTGATTTTCTTCGCAATACCGTAACGAAGTATGGCGGGCAATGGCTCCCGACACTGACTGACGACGTCACTCACCTCATTGTTGATCGTACCACACACGATTACGACCCCACTGGATTCGGGCCCATCCTCCTCTCTTTTGACTGGGTTCTCCATTCTCTCGCACAAAAAAACCTTCTGCCGATCGCACCATATGAATTCAACCCGAAACCAGGCAGGGAGATGGTATCGCCTGCTCGACGATTTTGCGAAGCGCTGTTCTTTCCCCACCAGTTAAAGGATGAAATCTCGATTCCTTTTGGTGGATCTATTCCATCTCTTCCTTTCGAGATTCTCGGCAAGATCTTTGTAGAATTTCGTGATGATGCTCTTTGCGTCTCCTTACCTTCGCTGACCGTCCTTGTGATGGTAGTCTCACAGGTTTGCAGCCGTTGGCGTGACGTCGCACACGCCACCGGTGAACTCTGGACACACTTTCGTCTTCATTTCCACTCCACGCAGCATTACCGCCGTCTACAGAACCTTGTCGAGCAATGGGTGGCTCGGAGTCATCCTCGAGCTCTGTCATTCACCATCCGCAGCTGCTATCCTCGTGCCAAAAATCCTATAGTAGGCCTTCTGCTTTCGCATGCTTCCCGCATCCGCGAGCTCTTCCTTGAACTTCCCGCGGCGCACTTTATTCCGTTTCTTGAAGCACCGGCTGGGTCTTTCCCCTTGCTACAGAACTTGAGCATGTTCATCTTCTCGATATCGGACAGCACATACGATCCCAAATCGGGCCGTTCGCGGTTTGAATATTTTGACGATGACTTCTGGGACAGCACATACGATCCCGAATCGGGCCTTACGCGGGTTGAATGTCTCGACGAAGAGATCTTTGCAAGGGACAGTGTTCCAGCTGACGGAGCACTTTGGGAGACCTTGGATGCACCCATGAGTTCCCTATGCGACGCACCGCGACTACGAAACCTGAAAATGAACGGCTCTTGCTATTTAACCCTCGACCCCCGCATTTTCCCTCTGGCCTGGGGAAACTTGACAGAACTTTACTTTGGGTTTGTGGCGCTCGACGTCTTCCACACCTTGCATGTCCTTTCGCAGTGCACTCGCCTCGAGCGCCTGAATTTCACAACAGAGGGCAAGGGCGCTCCGGAAGATTTCATGCCGCACACGCGTCTGTCACACCTCACTGCTCTCGAGTGGTTGGGGCTCCACTGCTACGACGGTGTCTCTGTCTTCGATCGGCTTATCCTCCCCCACCTGACAGCGCTCACACTGCGCGACGGCTCCTCGGAGAGTCTCTTCCGCCTGCACGCCAATTCGTCCTTCGCACTTCGTGAGCTCACCCTCTCAGGCGTCGAAACCACATTTCCGTGTCTCTCCGCTTTCCTGCGCGAGATGCCGTCCCTCGTCTCATTTTCCTCATGCTTAACGGCCACGGACGAGTTTCTCGTCTTCCTCACATACGATGAGCAGCGTAATCCGATTCTGCCAAACCTTGAAGAGTTGGATATCTCCTGCGATGTGCAATGCTTCTCCGCGTCTGCGGTGCTGCGTATGCTGGAGTCGCGCTGGGGGACGACACCGCTTGCGCGGGGTAGGATATACACCTATACACCGGAAGCGCGCGCGCCTGCACCCGCAAATGTACGAGATAGGCTCATAGAACTGGTAGAGAAAGGGCTTAAGTTGGATTACAAATGCGGCTGAGTGAGCCGAGTATTTTGGTCCTCTTGTGTATATCTTGTGTGTATATCTTGTAAAATCACTTCATTGTGCTGCAAACCCAATCCAGGCTCGAGGGTTGCGTCCGTGGGGGCATAAGTGCAAGCAATAAGAGAGTATGAAGAGTTGCGAGCGGGGTGGGCAGCATATCACCGTTGTCACGCCTGGTGCACACTTCTTGTTGTACTCACGAATAATGTACGACTTGAATGGATCCGAGCGAGATAGAATTGCTTAGACAAGACGGCCCCGATACGAATAGCATCGACCAAAAAACTTGGGAGGTGTACGAAGCAGACGCGACAGATGTACGTATTAGAGCGTCGTATGCATAGCGAAAAACGGGAGGCCAATAATGCTCAAGGCGGCGCGGGAGCCTCGTGAAAGCAGGGACGTAGACGAGGTCGGCAATGATACAGGCAGTCGCGTTAGTCTAAGGGAGCGCGAAGCGACGTCCGAGAATCAGCGTCCGGTGTCAACAGAGCAATCGCAAGACCCGCCAGTGTGTACCGCGCCGCCTCGCCACGAAGCTCAGGATCGGAGCTAGGCATTCTCCAACAGATATCCGGGGGAGCTTTCTCCGGAAGAGTACGCAGGCACAAGGAAGAAGGAAGAAGAAACTGTGGTGCGAAAAAAAAAGAAAGCCAAGGCTCGCGAGTAGCCCAGCCATTCCATAACGCGTCGTTTCTCGTGTCTCTGGGTCACATAGATGTTCCGATGTCTTCCTCGCCGCGTACTAGCAGAACTTGTCCATGCGTCGCTCGTTCCTTTCGGCTAGGATTTCGTTTCGGGGGAATTGAATAGGCGTAAACGGTCTATCGGACGTGTCCTATGCGTGTGTGTGGCCGGTACAAATGAAATAAGGTAGCATCGCGAGCGCGAGAGCAAAATAAAGAGGATATTTGAGACGAGGATGGTGGACGCGAGCAAAGTGAGAAAGTGACATAGTCACGCTTCCGTCACATCCTTGCTTGCTTCAAGCTTGCCCTACGAACAGTAACGATAAATCTGAGCCGTACCTCGCGACCTATCTCGGAACAACGATTCAGTAACATCCTCAACTCACCATGGTCAGTCCCTCTGCCCTCGACGAGACTGGAACTAACGCTACGACAGAGCGACAACGCAGGTAGATCTTCTCTCTCCATCCATTGTATCTCTCATTCAATGGGATACCTGGGGCAGAATACAAAGAAGCCTTTGCACTATTCGACAAGCGCGGCACCGGCGCAGTCCCGCGAGAGACGCTGGGAGACCTGCTGCGCGCGCTGGGGCAGAACCCGACGCAAGGGGAGGTCGCTGAGATTGTCGCTGCGGCGCCGCGTGATGGTGCGTGTGGTCCAGCTGGTGGATATGGCAAGGAGCTGACGAGATCCTTATTGTGGTGTTGGTGGTATAGTCGACTACAAGACCTTCCTCGCGATCCTGAATCGTCCAGACGGGTTCAAGCCCGCCGGCACGCCTGGTGCGTGCGCCCGTCTCTGTTTATTGCGCTCGCTAACGAACGACGCCACGTACATAGAGGAATTCATCCGTGGATTCCAGGTCTTCGACAAGGAGGGCAACGGGTTCATCGGAGCGGGTGAACTGCGGTACGTGCTGACGCAGCTGGGTGAGAAGATGACCGACCAGGAGGTGGACGAGCTGCTCAAGGGCGTGCAGATCGGCGCGTGCGTTTATTTCCTTTACTTCCCTCCACGTTTCCCTGTCTAACGATGGCCGACCAATACAGGGACGGCAATGTCAACTACGAGTCCTTCGTCAGGACGATCTTGAGCCAGTAGTGCAATTTCGTCCCCTGTATCTTGCTTTTCCGTGCACAGAGTGTATAATAACATTATTACCGACTGGAAACACTACCTAATTTTTGTTGCCTCCCTCCTGTCTACGTTCTAGTCCTCTTCGACGTGCGACCGTCCGCCTACTCCTCCGAAACGTACCCATCATCCTCTCCGTCCTGCGTAGGTGGAGGTGTAAGGAGATGCACAACAAGCTGGGCCCCGCCCTTGAGGCACTCGACGTCCCCGACCGTCGACCCGCGCCCCCAAGGAATGTCCCGCCGTGGGTACGCGAGTACAAGCTGGAAGCCCCACCACGCGTCCGCCCCGCCGGCGTCGGTGATCTGCTCCTCCATCGCGGCCTCGACCTGTGACGCAGGATGGCCTTTGGGCGAGCGCTCATCCCCCTCCCTGTCTTGCGAACCACCTGCACTATCAACCAGCTGCGCGTCCACAAACGCGTACAACGCCGTCAAACTGCGCCCATCCGCAAACCGTCTCACCACCCGCGCCCCATCCGGCATCCGAATCGCGAGCTTCACGCCATCCCGGTCCTCCGGCACGCCCGCAATCGCCCCGTGTGTCCACCTCCGCCACCCTGCGCGCTCCCTCGTCCTCCGCTCGGCCTCCTCCCGCGCACTCGCCGCCCGTGCCGCCTCTATCTCCCTTGCCTCTCGCGCCTCCTCGGCCGCACGCCGCTCCCGCGCTTCGGCCTCCATGCGTGACTGGATGCGCGCCCCATCGCGCGCGACAGTAGCGCGAAAGGCGGCGTCCTGCTCGGCACGGAGGGCGCGCTCGGCGGCGGCGGCGTGTGCGGCGGCGCGGAGCTGCGTGAGGAAAGGGGCGACGCGAGGGAGCAGCTGGGTTTCGAGATGGGTGGTGAGAGCGGTGGGGGAGGTGGGGCCGGTGCCGCTTGGGGGACCTTGGTGCCGCGAGAGGACGGTGAGCGTCGAGGGCGGTGGGGAGGAGTTGTTAGAGGTGGAGTTGGCGCTGCGGGGGGTCCGCTTGGGCTGGAGGGCGAGGAAGGCAACGAAGGGGTACGTTGTTGCTTGGAGTTTGAGGGAGGCGCTGTAGGCTTCGCGGTCGCGGACGTCGCCACCCCAGACGAGAATGTCGTTTGCATGCAGCAGCCGCACGAGTGTCGGGTCTGTAAGTGTGGTTCTGTACCAGCATTGGTATTACATTGTAAAAACATAAGACAAGAGACATACCGCTTGAACTCGGGGACGTCGTCGTGTTCCTCGCTGACGAGAACAATGCACGCGATGCGGGCGTCGCGTTGGCAGGTGCGCAGGGCCTCCTCGTATGTGCCTAAAGTAAAATCAGGGAGGACCTTGCGATCGCTCGGGACTCGATGGGTGAGCGTCGACGGGCCCGCAGCACCGGCGGAGCTTGTGCCGACATCGACGCCCGACGCGTGGTGTGCGCTGCTCACGCATAGGGCACCGGTTTCTTCCTCGAGCTCGCGCACCCAGCGGTCGGCGCCGCCGTCGCCGCGCGGAGGGGTGCGGGCAGGCCGCGGACGGAAGAACGCGAGGTTGAAGGCGAACGGACGCGGTAAGGGGATGCGCAGTACGCCAAAGAGGAAGCGCAGGAGGGTGCCGAGAAGTTGGAAGGGGAATGTCCAGATGCTGGAGAGAGTGAAGCCTGACGGGTTGCGCGGCGCAATGGGCTGGTACTGCTCGCTGTCGTCGATATCGAATTGCTCCATGGGTGGAGGAGGAGGACGTGGCGGCGGGAGAGCGGACCCAAATACAAGTTCGGCGGCGCGTTCAACGTCCCAGTCGACGCTCTCGAGGATACTCACAGTTACATCGTCCTCGCCGCCGTTCGTTAGGTCTCGCAGCTGCGCTAGCGCCGCCTGCTGCGATGCGCTCAGCGAAGACATAGTGGTCGAGAATGTCAAGCGTGACTCGTTACTTTCGACCTCATTGCGGCTGCGCCTTTTACAGCTGACTTTTGAATGTGTACATAGCTTTTATTATAGATATCAATACGTCCCTACAAGATAATCCAAGAAACGAAAAGGGTCGAGTTCGGCGCCAGTCGTGCTAATGAAGCCTTCCGAATGATTCAATTCCCAAGGAATTCGCACAGGATTCGGGTTCGCAAAAAATGCCTTCATAAACGTTCTTGTGATCTCAAAGAATCTGTGCCACGAATGAGCATTGAGAACAGGATAGAATAACGTGAATTCCGACGGCGACTCACTCAGGATCCAGCCCATTGACCTGGTAGCACACAAGAAATTATTCAAGTAAGCAAGGAGGGAGCGTGATGAACTTACCGTCTTTCCCCCAAATTGAAGGGCAGCATCGTTGAGCCACGCGCAGAAGAATTTGATATATTCTAGCCAAATATCAGCCTTGTTGAAACCTACGACAAGCAACTCACCTCCCATAGGGAAGAACAGCACGCTTTTGCCGTATCCACCTCTTTCAACTACGGCCCTACGATAGGCTTTCCACATGTAGTCCTGGTTCGGGAGCACTGCTGTGCCAGACCACACTCTGGCAAGGGCCACGGCGAAATATTCGCCAAAACTCCAAGTGACCGTATTGAGATTCACTGTCTACCGTGAAGAAACAATAGAATGGTTGGGATCAAAGCACGTACTGTTGATAAATCCTGGGGTGTACCAAAGAAGGCATAAGTGGATGGAGTTTTCCCGGTAGACGAGGGAGACTGACCTAGAGTGGGTTCCTCGATATATATGAAATCTCGATATAGCGAACGGTAGTGTGAGCCGTCCGTTACGATCGGCTGAGGGCGGTCTGTGGGTCCCTCCTCATGTAGTCCAATAGAAGAATTGTGATACTGCGGCAAAAAGGGGAAGGTGTACTGATAACCAGTGGAGAAGATGATGTTGTCAATGTCCGTAAGAAGCTGGGAAACGGTATCAGAGCTGCGCAGGCGTTATCAGGTCATAATTTTACCGTCCCGTCGATTAACTGGATCGTCGAGTTCGACGCGTGGAACCGCTCGATGCCTGGAACTATCTGTAGAATTCGGTGTGAGTCTCAGCAAACCAGCGAATGCCCTTCCGTGTCGTCACCTGTACACCCTGAGGTAAAAGGTTCAGAAAATCGAGGGGAGTGGTCGAATCTGCAAAAGCGAATGAATCCCTGAACGGTGATGTGAATTCATGGACCCACTCGGACTGCGCTGAGAAATGGTTAGGTTCTAGTCCCATACCAGAAGTACGAGTGAAACTTACTCTGAGGGAGAGATAGTTCCGCTTGACGAAGGGGTTGAGGTCTGCCGATATTCCCGTTGCGCTGGTCTGAACAACGATCGGTGAGTTTTATAAGTCCACCGCACATGATAGATAGCGTACACCAGCGCCGACCATAAGAACCGATCTATTGGAGAATTTCTCGGGATGCCGATACTCTCGAGAATGTACGATGCTTCCAGGAAAACGGCGGGACCATTCTGCCAACCCGGGGATATTGGGAATGTTTGGAGCGTTGAATGTTCCTGTGGCGATAACGACGGCATCGAAATCCTGAGGTCAATGACTGAGTACGACAACATTCATCGGGCTGTTAGCGAAGCACCTCCGTCCACCACCGCTCTTTGCTGGATGACTCTCCTAGTCGAATGAATTTTTTCAGAGTGAGGGTCCACCCTTGCTCATTCCCATCTGCGTCAAAACGTTTTTGGACCAATTCGACGCGTGTGTTGTACGAAACGTTAGGGTTCTCGTCATTGCTGTTTATTGCGAAGAAAGAATATGCTGAGCGGATGTAGCGAACGAGCATCGCTTGCGGGATATCTGTGCGAAAATGAGAGTTGATAGCATGAGCCAATTGAAGATAACCTACGCCACGGCGTTCCAGGAGGAAAAGGAAGACCATTGAACTTGAGTGCCGTTGAGAATTCTTCACTAGTCGGAAGAGGCATACTTACGTGCATGAGGGGCGCCGGCACATTCGAGGTAAGCGACTTCCAGACCCCATGAGGCGCTCTGTGCCTCCTCCACCGCTCTGCGGTCGTGATACTGTCGTTGTGATCCATGTACCACCTTTCGAGGGGCAAATCGCTACCCTCCGGGGGCAGCGAGGGCTCGTAGTCTGCAATCTCGGGGTCGTCATTGGGCACGGGAGCCTCAACAGGTGTCTCGTCAGTGTAATGCCAGATTCCTCCGGGAATAGCATCTCGCTCGAAAATTTTGACATGTTCAAAGCCTGAATCCACTAGCTCGCGATACGCCAGCAGCCCACTGCAATATCAACGCGTTAATGACCCGTGAGCTTGGGAAACACTTGCAGCACACAGACCTTACGCCTGCACCGATTATGGCGACTTTACGAATGGGCCATTTGAACTGGTAGAACTCCGAGTCACTGCCGGCATCAACTGGCGAATTGACAAAGTTGTTGCGCTCCTCGTCAGTGGCGACGTGAAAGGGAAACTGAGTTGTAGCGGAAACTGTTCCCAAAATCCAAACAGCCGCGACGAGTAAAACCAGGGACACCCGCGAAAGGACCGGAGACATCGAAGGATTCCCCAGCACTGAATGACTAGTAGGCGAGTGGAAGAGACTTTAGATCTCTCTACTTTTATCCTGAGCGCTTCAGCCATCATTTGTGGTGTTCCTGGGGCTGCGCATGCGGGACTTGCTGCGGGCCATATCGTGCTTGATCTAAGAAATCACGATATCAGCTATCTTACCAGGACCAGGTTGAGTTACCTACGAGATGGCGCAGCTTTCCATACGACTGCTACTCTTTCCGAGCTGGATTGCCGCGAGAGGATCGGAAGCGACGACGGAGCGCTGACTTTGCGTCCAACTTCAGCCAGCTTCTTAGCCCATGTCGCACATGTTCGCTACGATGAGGACCAGGGCTTCACTTTCACCATCTTCTCCCCGTCCTTCCTTGGCCAGCTCGATTCTCGAAGACTTGAACATTGAAACCAAATTACCAAGGAGATCGACAAGGTCGACGGTGGCAGGTTCAACAAATCTATGAAGCCCCGCGCCCAACTCTGTTGTGCACGTCGCGCATATCGGCTACGACGAAAATCAGGGCACCTTCACCGGCGTCTGCTCGTCGTGGACCGACACCCTCAGCCAGCGTGAAGGCACCGGCGTTGAAAAGGAAATCACCACGGAGTCCAAAGGTTGGCAAAGTCCATGAGCTCACGCCCCGCGTCCAACTCTTGTGCATCGCGTATATGGGCTACAACGAGAACCGCGGCACCACATAATCCATCGCATTAGACCCTTCGTGGACTATTCTGCCCGCTGGAAAACTCAGGGATTGAGAAGAAACCAGCGGTGACAACTCCAGAACCCAGGAAATCGCATCCTTCGCCTCGCTGGCCCCGCTTGCCCATCACACACTCAAGGCCACATCAGTCGCGTCCCCAGCTGCGACACCAAACGGCCGCCATTGCCAGACCAACACTACGCCTGCCCCCTCGCTCTCGTCCTTTCCTCCGAGCGGCAACGCCGCCACCACGTCCCCTCCCTCCTTTCCTCCGTCCCCTCTCCCGCTTGCGCGACCTCTAGTCCACGACATCCACTTTCGCCTGTCTCCGCCAGCGCCGCCTCGCCCCGTTTCCCTCCGTCCCCCGATCTAGCCCTAATGTTTGAGTCCATCCAAGACGAGATTCGACAGACGGGCCCGGCTCCCCAATAGCTGGTGATGCTGAGAGTGGTGGATTCTGCCCCCGACCCCGACATGCGAGATTGAAACGACGAAGAAGAGCCGTTTATTATCGAGTTTCCCTTATGCAGACGATGCATGTGAGCAGGCGTTCGCGGAGGCGGATATGCTGTGGAAATGTTCAAGTATGAACATTTTTAGATGTCCTCTCGTGAGAATTCGCCCGAGAGCCGGTCTTATTTTACTTTCCTATAACCTGAGCACTGCCGGATTTCCAGAATCTATACGCATCGTGAGCATTCACCATAATCAACTGTCTACCGACTCACGCAACCGTCCCAGCATTCAAGTCGGCTCCCTTTTTGGAGGCGTTTTCGACCCTGAAACAGTGAAACTGGCATCGACGGATTTTCAACTGACTAAAGTTCGCTGGAATCCTTCTGAGAATCGGACTGTTCGATAAACTTTGTTACGAATGCCTTGTGGCTTTGACGGCATGAGAGTACTAAAGCCAAGGAACGTATTTCTTAGCACCAACGTGCAATGCCTGTGCTCGCAGCTGAAATCATAAAGCGCAAGGTGAAACTCCACTGCCGCCCGATCTCACCACGCTAACGACACGGCAGGCCAATGAAGCTTTCAAAGAGCGCGATTATCATGCCGCCAACACGTTGTACTCGCATGCGATGAGCCTGGATACGGACAACTCTCTCTACGTGCTGAACAGGGCAATGTCAAACTTGAAACTGGCCAAGTACGTCTGTTCGTTCAGTGGGCCTGTGAAAAATTCTTCATAAGTAATCATGACTGCAGCTGGCAGGAGGCGGAGAAAGATGCTACTCTAGCGCTGAGTCTATCCCTTAACAACACCGCGCTAGCGCAGAAAGCGCTATTTAGAAGATCGTGGGCTAGGAAGGCAAAGGGCGATCAGGCGGGTGCCCGCAAAGGTGCAATTTATTATGAATGGTAGAGAATGCAAGCGCTGATCGAATGTTTTCTTCAGACTTGGAAGCTTTTGTCGCGCGCGGGGGCAAACAAGCAGATGCAAAAGCACTCGCGGATCCTGTCGCGACCGATGTACCTCGGGCACCCGTCGCTGTGTCCTCAACCGATCAAAGCTTTGAGGTCAAACATTCCGGGTTGTCGGGAAAGGGCGTCTTTGCAACTCGCACCTTTCATCGGGGCGATATGATTTTCGCAGAGGAACCCATATTCTCGCTTCCTGAAAATAGTCACTCGAAGGAGGGAGGTCGTCCCATCATTTCGGCCGTTGAGCGGCTATCGCCCAGTGACCTCGTCCAGTTTCTGTCGCTTCACGACAACCTTTCGCTGCAAGCCAACTTTCGCGGCTTCAGCCTCTTCGTCGGCATCTACTTGACCAATGTTTTGCCAGGTGGCCTTTGCATCACTTCCTCCAGATTCAACCATTCATGCCTCCCCAACGCGCGTTACTCGTGGCACGCAGACAGTGGCCGGATGAGGTTCTTTGCGCTGACCGACATCGCCATTGGAGAGGAGATCTGCGTGTCGTACCTAGTGAGCAAAAAGGTCTACGCAAGCACGCGCGACGAACGCCGCCGGCTCACTCGTGAAGGTTTCAACTTTGTGTGCTCGTGCGCCGCGTGCACCCTCGATGGTGCCGCCCTCAAAGCCAGCGATGCGCGACGGCGCAAGGCCTCCGTACTGTGGCAAGCCATGGTGCAGCACGATCCCATCGTCCAGGCCCAGCGTGTGGTTGATGCCGCGGTGTCAGCCATCCGGCTACTGCAGCAAGAAGGATATGTGGCAGTCGCCGATCATTTTGCCTGCGATGCGGCCGCCTTTTGCGCGATGCACTCTGACTGGGAAGCCGCCAAGTACTGGGCGAAATATGCCTACGATAACAAGTGTGCGGAGTTTGGGGTGGACCACGAAGATTCTCGTAGCGTCAAAGTGTTCTGGGACGATCCTCGCAAGTGCCCACAAGCGGGTATGTGCTCTGGCCAAAATTTTCCCCAGCGGGTGTAATTTTCCGAATACAAAGTATTACTTATACTTCTTTTGTTGCTCGTTCATTTATAGCCTTTCTTGATAACAAGGATATCTGTTGACTGCGGCATCGTTTCATTAGGTATGCGAGGTCTGAAATGAAACTTCGGCGTGTGTGCTGCAGGACGTACGCGAAGCGTCTGTCTCCGCGAGACCAATTGGTCGTGCATCTTGTCAGTATATCACTGCATGTTTCCAGAGCAGTTTCAGACATGCTTGGCCGGAGGAGGTGAGGTGCAGACTTCACGACGCCGGTGCAGTCTCAAGTCCGGCGGGCGTAGAAAGGTTGAGACTGAGGCCAGACCCTGTCCGACTGACAGACAGACAGGGTCCAATGGAAGCGTTACTGCAGTAGTATGATAAGTACATGCTAACTTGAGCATTCCGGGGATCGTCGCGGTACACTTGGGCGCGTTATCGTGAGTCCCCGCAGTTCCCATCGCACTAAATGCGACCAAGTCATGGTTCTTCGCAGGAGGAAAAGTCTTACATATAAAATACTACTTAAAATGAAAGTAAACATTGGGTGGTTGAGTACATGCGGTAAGGAAAATGTCCATGTTCGTAGTCGTATATCAGTGCAGAAAGTAAATAATGAGGATTGTCTATGCGGTTGGTGATGTCTCGTGTGTCTAGTTTTTCGCAAGTTGGTTGCGTGTCGTGTATCGTATACGACGGGGTAAAAGTAAGTGTCTTCACTGGACGGTCGGTCGGCTAGTGTGGGGGGTATCGTAAATAGTCAAGCAAGTCGCGATCAAAGTCAGTCAGTCAAAGTCAAGTGAAATGAATGAATGGAAGGTCCCAAAAAAATGCGAGGGGTGTCCATAGATCGATCAGTATGAAAACACCATCAGCCAGGGATTCAGCACGATCTGTAGGGGGGGAGGCATGAGTAAAGAGAAAAGCGAGGTTCGAGGCGGGTGCCTTACCGGGAAGAGAATGTGGCACGCCGAGACAACGCTGTAGATGGGAACGTCCGTCAGTCAGCGTTTCACGTCAGCGAGAGGTGGGAAAAGCTTACGAAAGAGGGAAGATTACACCCCACGCTGAACCAGTTACACGCCACTCCAAAGGAACAAGACTGGTGGAGCAAATGATCATCCCAGCAATAATGCTCCAGGCAGTGATCAAGGGGAACCAGAAACTAGGCACGCGGATATATTAGCCGTTGCACGCGCGGAGGATTTAGGACGCTGTGGGGGGAGCGAGAACTTTTACACAAAGGAAAAGAGGCTTTTGGAATGGCACATTCCGCAACGCCCATTCCCACCGTGGAAAACATTTCCCCCCCGCAGTGGGAACAAGGACGCACCGTTTAAAGATCTTAGGAATTTCTTTGAAGAAATTCGACCGCTGCACCTCTTTGACGGTCGCGCTCCAGCTGATGTTGACGCTGAAAAGGTGGGCGAGGATCGCTTGGCTCACCTAGGAAAGAAAAATCAGATGTGTAAGAATAATAATAAAAATGGGCATCTCGGAGAGTCGGAGTCGGAACTTACGGGAATGGCCAAGCCACCAAAGAAGAAGAAACTGATGATCGCGGTGGGGTGAGAATTCTGTCGGAAACAACACGCGGAGAACTCACAAGAAAGGAATCCACATCAGATTGACGAGAAAGCCGCGTATCTGAACAAAAAGAAAGAAAATTGGGTCAGTAAATCGTCATAGATGAGGGAAAGGTACATGGGTCCACGGGGGCCAGGTTTACTCACCAGCTCCTTGTTCCCAAGACGGTACTCCAAGAGTGTGTACCCAACCGTGCCGGTCCCAAAGAAGACAGTGGTGCAGGCGAGCCAAATCTCGAAACTCGGGATGTAGAACCCGTCCACGGGGAACTCGAACCCGAGCATGACGTAGTTGAGGACGCCGATCGTGACTGAGGCGGCGATTCCGTCTGCGGGGTGCAAGGGTTAGTAGTAGCATGAGAGGAATTTGAAAGAACGCACAATACGAGAACATATACGCCATCATGGAGATCTTGTAGTGCATGGGTGCGGCCTTGCACCAGAGGAACTGGTGGATCTGCTTCGTGATGGGGCCGCGTCGCCACCACTGAATCAACGGGTGGAAGAGCAGCTCGCTGCATCCGTACGCGTATTTTTGCCATCTGTCGACACTATCAATTTTTTGTTACTATATGTGAGGGCATAGATAGCTACCTGTTGAGCTCGTCGTCGACCTAGACGCACTTCGTTAGAGTGATAATAGTAATGAAAGAGAGATGCACGCACGGTAAGCGACACCCCCTCCTTGAACCCGCCCTTGGAATATGTCGCCCAGCGAATGATGTACCCACGGAGCAACAGGCGCAACGCCATGTCAAAGTCCTCCGACACGTTCGACTCGGACCAGATCTTCTCTTTCCCGTCCGCGGGGTCGATGAAGGCCGCGTCTTGAATGGCCTTCCAGCGCAGGAACGCGTTGTGTCCCATGAACGGCGCGACCTCGCCGTTCGCACACGCTGCCGTCTCATTAGCAGGGTACAAGAAAGAGGGAAGAGGAGCCCACCCATCGAAATACACCGATTGATCCTCCTCGTGAAATAACTGATCCCATTCTCGAAATAATGGTGCGCAACCTGCATCACGTCCGACTCATGCTGCAGAATCGCCACCGTCGGGCACTCGCTCAGCTCGCGCGCTGCGTCGCGGAGGCAGTCCTCCGGCACGACGGTGTCCGAGTCCACGATCAGTACGTACTCGCCCAGGCGCGCAGCCTTGCCGTTCGCCGCCCACGGACGGAACCGCCGGCCGCTCTCCTCGTACATCTCCTCAATGGCGAGCCCCAGCGCGCGCTCCTCCAAATCCTCCCCGATGGCCGGGCCGGACTCCCCAAGAGCCCATGCGGGGGCGACGACCCCGTGGTCGTCGCCGTCGCGGTTCTGGTACTGCATGCCGTACATCCCGCTGCCCATGTAGCTCCGCGAGTCGCCCGCGCTCGCCATGCTCATGCGGTGGTGGTGCAGCAGCGGGGGCAGGTCCGGCGACGTGTCCGCCGCGAGGTCCGCGAGCGTCGGCGGCAGCCCCGCGCTCGCGACGAGGCGCTCGAGGTGCCGCTCCGCCTTCAGGCTGAGCTCGAGCCCGTAGTTCATGTTGCTCGCCTTCTTGAAGCGCCCCGCGCGCCGGAAGCCGCCGTCGGCGTCGTCGTGCCGCGGGCGCGCGACCCAGCCGATGTTGTGGTTCGCGTAGTAGGCGAGGCGTTCGTCGCGGTCGGGGGCGGAGAGGAGGCGCAGGCCGTCGTCGTTGATGAAGATGGTGCTGGTACCGCCCTGCCGGGCGTATGTCTGCATGGCCTTTTTGAGCGACTCGATGGAGGGCGCGAGGACGGTGGCGAGGGACTCTTTGTAGACGGGCATTTGGATGGTGATGTGCGGGAGGCGCTCGTCGACGGCTTTGTTGGGCCGGGGCTTGATGGCGGAGTAGTACTTTGAATTTTGGTGGAAGTGGGCGACGGGGCCGATGCTGGGCGTGAAGTGAGTAAAAAGAAGATGAAAAAGAGAGGGGTACTTACCACATGGTGATGTTCTGGATGAGCTGGAGGGCGAAAAAGAGCGAGATACACCACAGCAGCGGACACATCGCGCACAGCGCGAACCGGATAAAGGAACCATCGAGCGTCCACTCCTCCAGCAAGGTCTTGACACCCTGGCCGATGAAAACAAAAGCCGCACCCGCGGCGAGCCCGTTATAAATGGGTGCATAGAGCTTCGCCTCACGGCGGTCGCGCAAGCCGCTCTCGACGTCGGGGGAGATGGTGGTCGTCGTGAGACCGACCTTTTTACCGTACCAGTTGCGGCGGACCTTTGTCTTCGTGCGGAGTTTTTCGTCCTCTGCGGAGGAATCCGGACGGACGAGGCGGGCGGGCTTCTCAGGGTCGTAGGGCTGCGGCGGCAAGGAGGAGGACTGGTGGGAGAAGACGGAGCCGGCGAGGGAGCCCGCGTTTGAGGAGACGGGGGCGGTGGGGCGGGAGCGCCAGAGGAGCTTGATGAGGCGGTCTTCAAAGTCGTGGCAGGTGGGAATAATGGCGTCGAGGGACTCTGACCAGACGACAAGCACGCGTTCGTCGCGCTGCGTGGAATTAATACTACGACAGATGGAAGCAAAGAAGCCAGCCTACGATAAATGCGGCGCACTGTTCCTTGTCGGCGTGAGGGAGCAGCAGCATTGTGTCGAGGATCTGGATGCGAGTGTTGGCGTCGACGTATATATTTTTGTCGTCTGGAGAGCTGCACGCGAGCAGTCAGAGATACTCAGCACAGCGCTCATGATACTTACACATCTGCGAGGGCAGCATGGACGGCCGCACTGCGCACTTTTACGGCTACCTGCGGATTGAGTGCAGCGACGGCAGTCTCAAACGGCTCGAGGGCGGGATTCTCGTACGGAAAGACGCGAAACTCGGGCCCAGAAGGCGGACCTGATATGAACGCATGAGCCGTGTTTACCTCAAGAAAGCGCTAGCCTAGTGACCTGTGGGTGTCGTTCCTCCGCTGCTGCCACCCTGGGGATGTGAGCCGTCTCGTACACGGAGGGCGACGCCGGACGAGACGGGCTCGTCCGGTCTGAACCAGGCATCGCCCTGGGTCTGCTTGAAGAGATAGTGCAAGAGGGCGTCCCAGCGGTCGTAGTCCATTGCGGGAGGGAGGAATAAGGAAGCAGGAGACTGACTTCCCACAGTTTTAGGTTATCCATCGACGCGAACAAAACGCACGATAGAACGGTATTCGGGGTCCTGCCTCGGCTACAATCAACTTACATCCGAATTCCGAAAAAGGGACGAAGGACAAACAGCTGTGAAAAATACAAAGTCTATGGAATCTGTTCCGAAATGCGTGAAGACACGCTTTTCTGCTTCCTTCAGCCTGCGAGCATCCGCGACGAGGCGTTTTTCAGAGGGAAACGGGTATGACGTCACGAGGCGGTCATATCCTAGATCCCTTATTGGGATATCACGACAACTAACCGCGGCAAGCGAGGCTCGGACTCGCGGGACCGACCACAGTGCCTGGATACAATTCAAAAATGTATCCACTCGACGTCACAACGCGCTATCTCTGCGTCTACTAGCCTACCGCTGAAAGAGTGGCGCTCAACAACGCTATCTAGCTGGAAGAGCGCCCATATACGCCTACGCAATTAATTAATCCCCACCAAAAAGTCTATCTACATACAGCCAAGCGTACGCATCTACGTATTAGCTCAACAACGCCTATCTCCAGCTAAAGTCTTAGTAAAGAGTGGCCCAGAGCATGCAATTATGTATTTTCATTCACTCACAACACCTATCTACAGTGCCTAAGAGTAAGTATGCAATTATGTATCCACTCAAACAACGCCACAATCGTCTATCTGCAGCAGCTGGCTAAAAAAGAGTGGTACGCAAAAAGTGGCAAACGTCCAATTGTCCGTCGTATCAGCCCAATTGTCCGTCGGGTATACCAGCCGTCGCGTTGCGTGTGTTCGCGTCGTTCTCCTCTAAGAACGTTACTGGTTGTGCTAGCACTTTTTCCACATCTTCACGGAGTCGCTGTTTCGTATGTTAATGAGGAGGATGATTCAGAGTCAACGAGGCACTCACATCCTAAACGCCCCATCCGCAGGATTCGTCGGCCACGTCGCGTGCCACGTATTCTGCGCCTGGTAGAATTCGTACATCGCGTCTGTTTCCGCGCGTCAGCGTCAAATAAATAATAACCCAGCAAGTGGGACGAAGGAAAGGCAACGCACTCAACGAACTATCAAACCACGGCTTGCCCCCCACCCCGTCCGGGAACCACCCGCTCGTCCCGCCCACCGCGAGGTCGATTATCAGGTAGAACGCTGCCCACCAAAAAAATCACGTCAGCTCTCTCTCTCAATCTCTTTATTTCGCAAAAAAAAATGGGAGAAGGAGGCACTCACGCTTATCAAACGGACTATTAACCCCGCTATACGGATCCACCACCGGCACCTCCGCCGACCCATTCTGCCCCACCGACGGGAAATTCGCGCGGTTCCAAAAGCTGCTTTTTTGGGTTTTGGTGGAGATGGCGAGCGTGGTGTGCACGCGCGTGTCGACGTAGAACCGCATCCACTTGTCGTCCCATTCCATGCCGTAGGTGTGGAAGCCCTGGACGCGGAGCGTTAGCGTTAGCGTTTTATTGCTCAGTTTGTTGTAAAAAAAAAATAATAGGTGGACGGAGGGAGGGAGCACGAACCTGATCAAACCCCTGCCGCTTCATACTGTACCACCCGTACAGCTGCTTCACGAGGCTCGCGAGGGGGCCGTACTGGACCGTCGAGCGCACGAAGTTCGAGCCTGGGCGGTGCGTTAGCTCATCATCATCATCATCATCATCAACTATTCATTCGTCAACTAGCACGAAGTAGGAGGGTCAACTAGCAGGAAGAACCTCCTCCTTCGTGCTAGTCGACGAAGGCGGACCTTCGTGCTAGTCGACGAAGGCGGACCTTCGTGCCAGTCGACGAAGGCGGACCTTCGTGCCAGTCGACGAAGGCGGAACCTCGCGCTAGCTGACGAAGGCAGAACTTCGTGCTAGTCGACGAAGACGGACTCACCCTGCGCAGAATACGCCGGCCCGTTCCCCCTCGCCTCCATAATATCAATCTCCCCGTCGACGGGCCACGTCCCCGTGTTCGGCAGCATCCAGATCGCGGGCCAGAGCCAGTCCCTGGGGAGTGAGCGTTAGCGTTAGCGCGTCGTCGTTCGCGAAAAAAAAAAGCGCCTCGTTCGTTCGTCTCGCCTCGTCGCGAAAAAAACAAGCGCCTCGTCGCCAAAAAAACCAGCCAAAAAAACAAACGCCTCTTCGCCCAAAAAAAACAAAAAACAGAAGAAAGACGCAACCCACCCCCTAGGCAACTTCGCCCGCACCTCCACCCGCCCATACGTAATCGAAAAGTGGTTCTGCGTCGTGATGCGCGCGCTCATGACGGGGTTGATCACCTGGTCGACGCCGTTCCCTGAGGCGGTGCAGGCTGTTGCGTTTGTTTGGCTGTGCACGAACGAAGTGAGTAAAATCACAAGGGGAGGGGAAGACTAGGAAAAGGAAATGGGGGGAGACGAAAATGGGAGGGGAGACAAAAAAATGGGAGGAGGCAAAGAGGAAGGAAGGGAGGGACGCGACTCACGCCTCGGTACACGGATCGAGCGTGACGCTCCCGCTTTGCACCGTGCTCTCGCCGAGCCACGCCGACGTGAGGGTGGGCATGATGTAAAGTTCGCCGTCTTGGACGTAGCTATTATTATCAAACGACGACGCGATCTGGAATTCGGCGTTGCCGAACCCGCCCAGCTGGACCTCCCGCGTCCAGGTATTCGTCAGATCAAAGGTGTTGAAGTCGTCGTCGAGCACGCTGCACAGCTCCGCGTCGGTGAACCGGTCCACGCCCTCCACACCAAAGAAGCAGAGCAGCGCGGCGCCCGCGAGGCCGAGCAGCATGCACGCGAGCGTGAGCCACCACGAGACCCGCGCGCGGGGGGCCGCGCGCGTCGTCCACGGCTTCTCCGCGGCCGTGAGCTTCGTGGGGAGGCGCGTCGACGGCGCGGGCGCGGGGGGCGCGGGGAGCGCCAGCGCCAGCGCGAGCGCGGAGCCGGAGGCGGGGGTGCCGGTGAGGGGGTAGGCGGGGGGCGCCCAGAGGGACGACCCGGGGCGCGAGGCGGGGGAGAGGAACGGCGCGCGGAAGGTCTGGGAGGAGATGCGCGGGAGGGTGCCGGGTGCCTGGCCTGCGGCGTAGGCGGCGTTGAGCGCGGTCTGCGAGGCGGAGGGGACGAGCATGCCCGCGGCGGCGGAGTTGCGGTAGACGCTGTTGGTGGCGGGGCTGGCCATGCCGCTGATGGAGCCGGAGGAGGAGCTGTGGTGCGGGTCGCCGCCGATCATGAAGGGGGCGGCGGGGGCGGGGAAGGCGGGCTCGTGGGACAAGTCGGACATGTTGCGGTGGTCGCCGCTGGTGAGGCTTTCGAACGACCCGGAGCGGCGGCGCACTTGGGGGAGCGGGTCGGGGTTGCCTGGATGTGCTGCGAAATAGTCAGTATAAAATTAAATGGAGAGTAGAAAGACTACATTGGAAGGGAAACTGGAAGCTACTCGGGGGCGGCCGAGTGGTGGTGCGACTGCGACTGCCGCCAGGTGAGATAGGGCGTTCACTGGGGGGGTCGTTGTAGTAGAGATTCGCAGCGCTCCAGGTGTCGGCGGACGTGGGAGACAGGTCGGCGTCCTCTGCGCCTGCGACAGGGGCGTAGTCGCGGTCCTGATACGGGGTATCAAAGGGATTAGAGTTACGGCGGCGGCCCACGACGGGATACGTCGGCGAGATGGGCGAGGCCGGGCCGACGGGTGCGTATGTCGACGTGGAAACCATGGCTGAGCGACGGCGGGCCTGTGGGACACGGGGGACAGTTTCTCTCTCAGAGTCGGACAAGGACGACTCCGAGCCAGAGCTGCGGCGGGAGTCCTGGGATAGGAAGAAGGGGCGGGGCGGGGACAGCGGGGCGGCGAGGTGGTCGCTCTCCGTGGACGTGCGTTGTTTGGTGAGGCGCGACATGGACACAAGGCAGACGCGAAGCCGCAAACGTGCGTTTTCTTGTATCTTCGCATCCAAGTTCGATTCAGAAAAGACCCCGGACACCACTCTTCCTGCCCGCACAAACTGCGTCATTGTGCGCGTCATATTTTCGTCGGCCAGATAAGCAACCCCCGACCGGTCGCAACACAGTGCCCGTTTTTTCCCAGCTACTCACGATAGCAACCAGCCGCAAAGAGGAAGAAGGCCACGCCTTGTACGTCAGGTCAACATCCAGGCTGCTTCCAGTAGCTTCCAGTTCGGCTTCTGTACGTTTTCAGTACAAGGCAGCGAGGCATACCCGCACGTCCTCCGCGTCGCCAGACAGTCGCCTCGCACGCTCCAAACGCGACGCATCACGATCACCGTTGCAACACCAACGCTCCCTTATCTATGACGCAGAACTTGAACCACATCCCGCGCTGTCGCTGTTCGCGTGGCTCGCCAGCCTTTTTTCTTCCATTTCCTCGGCCAACCTCTCTGATGCTGACTGCCGTCCGATCTGTTCCCGCTGGCGGAGGAACAAGGAGGAATTGAAATGAAATTCCAGCGGTACCTTGTCGGCTGAACGTTTACCTTCGTGTTCTGCCCACCGACAGCCACCGACGCGGGTTGAGCCTTCGTATTCTGTTCGGGATCATTGACAGTGCAACCAGAGGACAGGAGTCGCTTAACTAGAGTCGCATCAATGTAATTCACTGGCGTTCTCACAGTATTGATCCCGAGCTGGGGGGACGACGAGTTGCTTTTTTCGTTTCAAGTTTGGAGTCTACGCCGCGGATGAAACCCAACGACAATTGATATCCTTCCTCGGTTGAAGTTTCGAGACTCCTCTGCCACCCGAAACCATAATTTTTTAAAGTTCAATTATCGCACCGAGCTACTAAGGAAACACGCTCCAACCACCCTGGTGTCAGTCAACACCCTTGCCACTCGTCTCGTCTCGGCCACGCTCCGGGTTCATTAAAAGTAGGAATATCAAGTCAAAACCGTTGCCTCTGACCTGCTAAGAACACCGAGTCCTCAGTTTCCTATAAGTTATGTGAAAGCCACGATGGCCATGTACTACGGTCAAAGCTGTCTTAACCCATGGCTCTGATAACTGTGAAACCCCATACATTTTGGTTGTCCACCGAGTCGGTGCCATAATAGAAACCCTCAATACCTTGACCATAATCAATGCATTCGGAAGAGAATCAGAGTGATGAGTTAAGTCTTCTATGTCACAGTCAGTGTTGCAATTAAGGGTCTTAATAAGGGTGCCGACCGAAGCAAAGGCCTTAAGAACCATTAAGGGTTAATTAAGACCATGTATTTAAGGGTTAAATTAAGGGTTAATTCCCAAAAAGGTAATAGATGAATACATTGCTCTCAAAATTGTCACCGAAGCTATTCTGCGCTCTTGCATTAGGTTCCTTGCACTGTACTCTGCGAGGAGCTCCATGTAGAAGCTTTCCTAGGGCACAACTCGAGAACGGTGTGCTGGCTTTCTGATTGACTGCAAGATTTTGCCTTCAAAGACATTGGTGAGCATAGCATTCGATGCACCGACGTGGGTATGATGCTGCAGACGGCAACAGCGGGAAAATCAGTGGGCTGTTTGATCGTTTGATCGGCCATCAGCCTTGCCGGTCCGAACCATTAACTCCTAATAAGGCCTTAACAAATTTTCAGCCCGTTGTTAAGGGCAACCCTTAACCTTAACTTAAGGGCTTAATATCTTAAGGCCTTAACCCTTAACTGCAACACTGGTCACAGTTGGGTTGCTATGATCTGGTTCTCGGCAGGTATTATCTACAGCAATTAAAAGGCTTTGGCTGAAGCCTCTTGAGTTAAAACCATTATTTGTGGCCTTCACATTGGTTTTTGCGGCTCAAATTTGGTCTGCAACCCAGTCCCGCTTTTGCCGAGAACTTTCCCACGGCTCTTGGAACCCATACGCTGCGATAACCCATACTTTTGAGGGTCCACCGAGGGGTATGGGTTAAGACAGCTTTGACTGTATGCCCAAGAAATTCGATTTTGCACTACACGCCCACAATATTGTCACCGCACCTTCGCGCGATCATTCAATTTGCAAGGAGGAATTGAACGAGTGCGAGAATACCATTTCCTCTTCTCCAGCGCCGTGCTTCGCGATGACAATCGAAGGGCTTGTGAGCCCCCGCCAAAGAAAAACCAATTGAGTTTGTGCCCGCACATTTGGCGATCCATGCTTTGAAGATGCGTCAAGTTGCTTGGCTCTTTTCGACGAAATTCACGAGCCAATTCCGCGATGGTTTCTTCGCTGGCGAAATCTGGATCCGAGTCGCCGGGTCGTACCCACCCTCGTCACTTCGTTACTTCGCTTAGTTGTGCGAATCTTCGTCACTTGATCACATTTTGGGAAAGTTCGTGACTTCAGCTCATTTTTGTGGAAGCTCGTCATCTCACCTCAGCACGTTCGGGAACTCGGACGCATCGGCCATCAATGTTTCTTTTGCACAAGCCGGCAGGTTTTTTTTATATAGATCCCTTACCCTAACACTAACACTAACCAAAACCCCTAACCCTAACCACTAACCGCTAACCACCTAACCAAAACCCCTAACCCCTAACCGCCTAACCAAAACCCCTAACCACCCAACCCGAACCTAACCGGCCGCGCTCGGCACACTGGTGATCTCCATCGCTTCGTGATGCATTGAGGAGTTGCCGTCGCTTGCCGAGCTGACGAAGTTTCCCAAAAACACACCAGCGTGAGAGCATTCCCACGTTCCCATCAAGTGACGAAGATTCACCACCTTAAGCGAAGTAACGAACTGACGAAGATGGCGCGGACTCCGAGTCGCCCACTACATATCATCATGGTGTAGTGCTTCGTATACTGATGACAGACATTTCGCAATTCTGACCGAGCGTGTCGTCGCGGCGAGAATGCCCTATGGCCCAAAGACGCGAAAACGTTTCCCGCTGCAGGATACGATGGGAGGAACGAATTTAAATTGGTGAAGCGTCTGTCAACTTCAGGATGTGCATACAACTTTCCGTCGTGAGCAGAAGCCGCGTCCTGCCAGTGGTAGGGTTCAATCTCGTCAGTCCCAGTGATATTCTAGCCGAATGCGCACCTGTTCATAGCTTGGTCTGGGCTCCCCCACTCTTAGATGTCGAGGTCTATACCTCAGGCTTCAGACGTCGTCGATATCTATATCCTAGGCTAGCGCTTCCTCTGTAATGCGAAAGTACAAGACCGTCTAGTCTCTTATAAACAGACGCTACAACGGTTCTTACTCGTACCTCGTGTGTTGTAAAGACCGTCGCGTCGGAGTGTTGAACCAGATTCGCGACTGGGTCGGTTTGGAAACGCTGCAACCAGGCTGGGTGAAGATAATGAACCCAACCATGCGAGATATAATGCACTCGAACACATGATTCATGCTTTACCGCGGCTCCGAAGTGAGGTGTCAAGACTTGGGCCATTTTCGACGAAATCCACATCGACGAGCTAGTTCCGCGACGCTTTCGTTGACATCGAAATCTGGATCAGACTCACCCAGTATCATCGTAGTTGTAGTACTTCGTATACTGATGACAGATATTCGCAATGTCTTCGTCCTCCGTCGCGACGAGAATGCCCTCTCCAGTATACGAGGAACCATTAGAATTGATGAAGTGTCTGTCAAGAGACTAGTTCCAAGACGTGTATACAAGTTTCCGGAATGTTTCCGTGTTTATGAAGGCCGCGTCGTCGTTAGCAAAAGTTGCGTCCTGCCAGTGGTAGGGTTTAATCTCGTCAGTACCAGTGAGTTAAGTATTCTAGCCGAATGCGCACCATGGCGCCCCAGACGTCGTCTATATCTATATCCTAGGCGTCCTCTGTAATGCCAAAGTGCAAGACCGCTGTCGGAGTATTGAACCAGATTCGCGAGTGCGGTTTGGAAACGCTGCAATTTGTTTGGTGCAAATGAGCCCCGCCATTTGAGATATCTTGTATGGTACTCGAATAGAACCCACAGCTTTTACGATCCATGCTTTCTTTGCCATCAAAATCTGAATCCGAGTCGCCCATATCATCGTGGTTGTAGTACTTCGCATATTGATGACATTTTGCAATGTCTTCATCTGGCCGAGCGTGTCGTCGCGGCAGGAATGCCCCCACGACCCAAAGCACACGAAAGCTTTGCCGGTCCAAGATACGACTCGGAGGAACGAGTTGGAATTGATAATCGATGAAGCGTCTGTCAAGAAAGACCAGGATGTGCATATCAGTTTCCGTCGTTGGCGAAGGCCACGTCCTACCAATGGTAGGGTTCAATCTCGTCAGTATCCTACCAGTGAGTTATCCTAGCTGGATGCGCACCATTTTCGTCCCTGTTCATGGCTGGGTCTGGACTCAGCCACGCCCTAGACGTCGATGGTCTGTCCTAAACTTCCATGGTCTCTCTCAGACAGACGCTATAACTGGACGCTCGCTCCCCGCTCGTCTCCGCTTACTATATGAAGCTTCCTCCGTAATGCTAGAGTGCAAGACCATCTCAACCACTCGCTGTCGGACTGTTGAATCAGATTCGCGAATGGGTCAGACGGTCGGGCTGAAAATGCTGCAAGGTGGCTCGGTGGAAATAATGCACTAAAATCCAAGCAGTTCTGGACACAGTGATAGTAATGTTGTATTTTGACTCGGAGCAAAGGGGACCCGGGACTTGTTGGTTTTGTTGCCGTTCGGAGTTCGAACTTGGAACTTGGAACCTGCTTTTAAATTTTGTACCCACTGGAGGCCAACTCGATTTCTGGCGAGCGCTGCGCTGAGGAGGGTTGCCCGCCGTAGCCAGAGTCAACACGAATGAATTTCTAACAGGCAAAGAGTGACAATGAGTGGCGCAGGTGAGTAGCGGTCGTTGTTTGGCTCGGCATCTTCCGCGTGGGAGACGATGAGCAGCGGCCCTTGCCCGCCCCCAACGAGCTCAAAATGCCCGCAACGCACACAATACCTGTTCCAGTTGGCCCGCCGACCGGAATCGTTGTCAAAAACGGCGTAGAACGTGCATCCATCACCATATTGGCCTCGTTGCACAATAAACTAACTTTCGGAACAGAACAGGCGCAAATCCTGAGTAGGCGGCAGGATCAGGTCTACGTCCACTACGTAAACCAGGATAAACGTATGGATGAGTGGATACCCGAAGTTGACTTTATGCCTTCCGCCACCGACTCCCACCATACGCGCAAGCGAAAGCGCAGCCAACAAGGCGACTCGGACGAGGAGTCGATACCGGATGGCGAGCTCTCAGCCGAGGAAAACGGCGTCGAACGGACGATGGTTGTATCGGAGGAAGACTACGACTTTGAGCACCACAAGCAGATCACTGCGCAGCGCAATTTTGACAAGGTCCATTTTGGAGATTGGTTGATAAGAACGTGGTGAGTAGCTACATTTCTCTCGCGTTATCACTTGCGAAAATTTTCCATCATTCTGGGAGCGCCTCAATGCTATTGGGCAGAACTTTAGCCGGTGATCAGTGGTAGTGGCGAGGTTGGACGTCCGCAGTGCGGTGCAGTGCAGTCGTGGTCGTTTGCTTCAATTCAAATCAGCGCATACTGATTTCGGATACTGAATTCTCCTCAGGTATTTTTCGCCGTATCCTCTCATGGAAAACGAAGAGTCAGAGCTTCTTGTCGGTGGGTCTAACACACTCAACGGGCACACCCAAAACGGCGCTGGTCCGTCCTCTGTCGCCTCTCCCGTCCCGAAAATCGCCGGCGTGCGCCACACCACTGCCCGCTCACACGCACGCGTTCTCGATCTACTAGCCGGTGGTCTCGCCCGCAATGAGACGAAAGCTATGCTGTGGGTATGCGAGTTCTGCTTCAAGTACATGTCCGACCCGTCCCTGTACGAGCTGCACCGGCTAAGATGTACCTACATGCACCCTCCGGGCCGCAAGGTCTACCAGCGCGGTGCACACTGCATCTGGGAGGTTGACGGCGCCGTGCAAAAAGCAAGTCCTCGTTTCTTTCCCAGTATCGCCACGTGCTGATGAGCAGCATAGCTCTACTGCCAAAATCTCTCGCTATTCGGGAAGCTTTTCATTGATGTCAAGACCCTCTTCTTCGATTGCGACAACTGTGCGTCCTTCCTAATGAATGGTATCTCTGCTCAACTGCGGCATAGTCCTATTCTACATGGTGACGGATGCCAACTCGAAATACGACCGTGTCTACGGCTTCTTTTCAAAGGAAAAGGTTTCCTATGACGACTACAACCTCGCGTGCATCATCACACTGCCGCCGTACCAGCGCAAGGGTTTCGGCATGCTCATGATCGAATTCAGTTATGAGCTCTCCCGGCGCGCAGGAAAAGTCGGCACTCCGGAGCGGCCGCTCTCGGACCTCGGGCTACGTAGTTATCTTGCATATTGGGTCGGTGTTCTCATCCGCTTCTTCCGGTGAGTACTCCCTCTACCCCATGAGAACTGATCTCACACCTGCATCGTAGCCGCGTGTTACAGGTCCTTCCGCCAAAGGCGTCAAAGCTCACCTCGAAGGACCTACGCTCCCCATCGCGTGAGCTCGAGGACGACGAAACCCCTAGCGCCGTGAACGGGAGGGGTACGCCCAGTAACGGTGCCCTCAAGCACAAGAAGAAGCGTAACAAAGGGTGGGACGGTGAAGTCGCCGACCTCGCTTTCCTCGGCACGCCCTCTGCTGATGGTACGCCGTTTCCTTGACCCATCATATGCGGTCACCGACGCCATGTAGAGGAGTTCCTCAGTCAGTTCCGCACGTTTGAGATGACCGCGAATGCGAACGGCAGCGCGACCGTTGACGTTGTCCTCCGATGTACGCTCCGCGATATTGCCCGTGCGACTAACTTGCGCGTTGAGGACGCGGCTTTCGCACTGAACGAAATTGGGCTGCTCGCTCTTCGGCTTTCGAGCGAGGATGCTGAGAAGGTGCGGCTTGCGATGCAGGCCAAGCAGGACGCACAAGCCGATGGCGCAGTGCCTGCGCCCACAGACAGCGCAGGTCAATTTGTGTTCATCTCACGAGCGATGGTGGAACGCGTCGCAGCTGACCGGAAAGTGAAAGTGCCATGTATGGAGGTCGAATATTGTCTTCCTGGGACTGGCACTGTTCCGGGCCTCCGTTCAGAATAATCCATCAGCTGCTAATTTGTATTGTTGCGCCTGAATTGATTATTAATATTAGTGTAGCAAGCTTGAATGACTCGGAATTGTTTACTTAAGTTGACTCAAAAGAGAGTATGGATTCCTGATGCATTCTTATTCGCTCTTGCTGCAGCCTAGTCCTTCAAGTTGAAGTGGAGAATTTTGAAAACTGTTCCCAAATCCAGTGGTTATCAAAACGTTTTTGGCAAGTCTCGATCGGTACAGGATGGATAAACGATCTCCTCTCGACATATAATTTGCCGTGACTCCCATGTTCCAAAAAAGGCAGTTTGCGGCTGTGCTGATTCCAGAAACTCCCTCTCAGACGATTTTCACCTTAAAATCTCCTCTCTTGTCTCCCAGGCTCGGGTGGGAATCACGCATACCCCTCGAAACACGCACACTTTTCCAGAAAACATTCGTGTATTATTATTTCACGACCTGTTGCGGTCACCCGATGGCCGATGTATCTTCCAGGGCACCTTCCGATGATCTTCGTAGCATTAATTAATGCAGTCAGATATTTCAAACACCCACAGGTCGGACCACTGTTTCAATATGACGGGCCTGCGTCGCCTCGTCCACGTCTGTGCGCTTAACACGACGCTCATGATCATAAACGCTGGGAATCCGGACAGATTCTTTCGTGCTGGGGTCATTACAGTCAATAAGGGTGGACGAGTTCAACGCGACGTTGTTGATAGGAAAGCTCGCAGCGCCAACTTCTCTGGGCCGGGATCATTCATTCCTCGTTCTCCGGAGAGTTGGCCGCGTTTTTTGTGTCCAACGCGATTTCCGCGTTTAAGGAGCGTCGTTTTCAAAAGGAACAGCCACGGGGATCACGAATCTTCCTCTTACCCTTCGTTTTGAGAGCTGCCATTAGAAGGTTGCCAGACACTCAATATACGTCGGAATGTGCTGGCTGCGGATTGAGTCACCATGGTGGCCCGAAGACATACTTGGTGCAAAAATGCGCAGCCACTGCTCGTCCTTCATCAGTCCAGTGGCGCGCGCGCACAGCGTGGACACATTTTAAAAATAAAGACTTCCTCTACAATATCACAGCACAAACACTAGAACAATCCAGCTAAATCAGCGAACGGGTCTTTACCCTGCGGTGTCCCCACTGCCTGTGCCTGTGATTGCTGCCGGGGCGGCTGGGACTGCGGTATGCTGGCCCCATTTGAAAATGGCGGCTGCGCCGCCCCATTGGAATACGACGGCTGTGATACGCTGGCCACGCTAGAGTGCTGCGGCCGCGCGGCAGTCGTATTGAAGTAGGCTGGCGGCCCCGCCTGGCGTGGTATTTGCGCGGGGCCGGGAGTGGGTGTAGCTGGCAGCATGATGGAGCCACCCAACTGGGCCTGCGTCGGTGGGTGGGGCGGAACAGGGCGCGTCGCAGGATTTACGGGCGGTGGTAAGCCGGCGGGATTCACAGGCGGCGCTGAGGCCAAACTACCAAACAAGGCCTCCAGGTCGTTCGCCGAGCTCGAGGACGCACCAGGCGCTGGAGTGGGATCATCGAAGTCGATTAGTGAACTGGCTGTCTGCGGTTGGGAAGTATATTGGGAGGGGACGGGATTGCGTGCTGCTTCATAGTCACCTCGTCGGAAGGCGTCGTAGCGTCCAAGAACGGTGTTGATCTGGTCATTGATCTGCAGAAATGTGTCTGGAGACGTTCAGAGAGACGCAAAAGAAAAAATAACTAGAAAAACCCACCGAGAGACTCGGAATCATCGTCAGCGGATTCCGCATCGGCTATCCACTTTTGAATCTTCGGACGTGAAGCGGTGAGGATTGTGGCGACTTGCTGTGAGAGCGTTAATCAAAGAAGAAAAAATCAGAGAGGGGGCGTACCTCATAGACATCGCCGGTCACAGATCGCTCACCACCAGACATGTTCGCATTGTCCAGCATCTCCCCAAGTAACACGACTTTGCTCTCGAGGCGCTCGAGCTCTGACAATGCCTGGCTGCGATAGTCGACCTGGTGCGCTGGATCGGCACCTGCCAAAGTCTTCATGATTTCTTGCGCAACAAGCAAGTCTTTTGGCGTGCCGCGGCGGATGAGCTCCTGCAGCTTTGCACTCTGAGCCTCCCGGTCCTCCGCCTCTAGCTCAGCGGCACTCTTCAGGTTAGCTGCGACGGCGGTGGCGCTCGAAGATGCAGAGGGTGCCGCGCGAGGGACATGACGGAAGCGGTAGCCTTTGTGCATCAACAGCCGATGCATGTCAATGATATTGGAGAGATCTTCGCGCCATCGGGACTCCACACAAATCGTCTCCTTCCAGCCCTGGATAGTCTCGAGAATGCGGGACATGACTGGGCCGGGGAAGGGCGGGGGGCGGTCGGGGAAGCGGCGGACGAGTTCGTTCAGAAACTCTTTGGTGCTAATCTGAAGATGGAACGGATATCCACACGATTGTACAAGGGTGTCGAGGAGAGCGAGGGCGAGAAGCGCGACATGGGCGTTTCTGTTGCAGGCGAGGCGAGCGATGAGCATTGCAGCATCGCGAGGATTATTTGCCTTTTTTTCGTTGATGTAGTTCGCAACCTCGAGATGGAGCGCGTAGTTTGGTTCGTGAAGAGATGTATCGCAGGCGCGGGATACAAGTAGCTCAATCGGCGACGTCGCCATCGCCCACTGCGGGCTCAGCATCGCTTGCTGTGGTCGTGGCAGACAAGCGAATGCCGTAAATGTCACGTGGCGCAGCGCATCTCATCCCTGCTGGCAGGCTGGCAGTGCTGCCAGTGCTGCATGCAAGTGCACTGTTAAGGACCAATCTATTCTTCACTCGATTAAATACATATACACTATGTATCCTTTGACTTCTTCTTTCTATATTCCTTTGGTCAACATCGCGTCGCGTTCAGGCCCTACACCAATCCACTCTACCGGCACCTTGAGGAAATCCTCGATAAACTCGACGTACGCGCGACATGTGTCCGGTAGCTCCTCATACTTGCGCACATGCGCAATGGACGTCTCCCACCCTGCGAGTGTCACATACTCCACCTCTACTGCCGCAAGCGCGGCCAGGTCCGCAGGGAAGCCCGCAAGCGGCACGCCGTCCTTGCTCTTGTATGCGACCGCGACCTGGATCTCGCGCAGACCATCGAGGACATCGAGCTTGGTAAGATTGAGCGCGTCGTACCCGTTGATCAAGCAGGAATGTTGCAGAACGACGAGGTCGAGCCAGCCACAGCGCCGCACGCGGCCCGTCGTCGCGCCAAACTCGTGCCCAACGCTCTGCAGGAGCTCGCCCGTCGCATTGAGTTGCTCAGTGGGAAAGGGCCCGCCGCCGACGCGGGTGGTGTACGCTTTAACGACGCCGATGGTGCGGTCGATTGCGCGTGGAGGGAGGCCGAGGCCGGTGCAAACACCGCCGACCGTGGTGGCGGAGGAGGTGACGAAGGGGTAAGTGCCAAAATCAAGATCGAGCATGGCAGCGTTGGCCCCTTCGACGAGAATGCGCTTGCCTGCCGCGCGTGCTTGATGGATGAACACCACACTGTCAATTACATATGGTTTGAGGCGCTCAGCCAAGACCTGTTCCAGTTTAATGCCAAGATCGGAAAAAAGGAACGTCCCACCTTATAGCGCAGAATTTCGCCCTCGGTGTCATATTCAAAGTGACCGTATCGCTTGAAGCGGTTCTCGACAACCTTGCGGAACTTGTCGGCAAAAGTGGCATGATCAAAGAGATGGTGGACGCGCAGGCCAGAGCGGGATGCCTTTGCCGAGTACGCTGGGCCGATGCCCTTCTTTGTGGTCCCGATGCTGGGCGAAAGATCAGGCGCGATCGGACAAGATCAGGCAGCAAACCTCGACCCGCCGAGCTCAACCTCCTTCAATCCATCGACAATCTGGTGAAAGTCAAAGACGAGGTGGGCGCGATCGGAGACGAAGAGGCGGCCGGTGCAGTCAAGGCCTACCACTTGTATCAGATAGATTCCAAAAAGAGAGAAATTGTCCCTCACCCTGAGCTTCCAGCGCATCGAGTTCTGTAAAGAACGAAGGAACATGCACGACTACACCATTTCCAATCAGCCCGGTGCAGGAAGGATTGACGAGACCGCTAGGAAGGAGATGGAAAGCAAAGGTTGTTCGGACGCCATTGATTGGAACGACGATGGTGTGGCCGGCGTTGTTACCACCAGCACATCTTGCACAGATGTCGGCATCGGCAGCGAGGATGTCGACGAGCTTGCCCTTGCCCTCGTCGCCCCACTGCGACCCTAGGACCACGGTGATGGTCATTCCAACGACGCGACGGCGCGTAAAGCAATGAGTTGTTTGAAATGGTATTACGTAAAAATATTCAACACAATAATCTACAGATATAACGACGAACAGAAAATCACCGAGTTTGGTCGCTCGAGCATCTCCGACGCTTTCTCAAATTTTTCTTTCAGTTCGTTGTTCCCGATTACCTTCGCCGCCTGCGCCATCTGGCGAAGCAGCTCACCCAGACGTCTGAACACACGGATAACGCTACCCTCGAATTGGTCCGTCAGCTGGGCACAGATTAGAATGGCAGTCGACAATAAAACCCGCAATAACCGACCTTGCAAATATCAGAGAACGACGCCCCCCGACACCATTGCACCACGGCGTCCATGAGTTCTACCTTGAAGGACGCAACATACTCCATCTCATCGATCTCGATCTTGGATTCTTTTGAAACCTTGGCGATACGTTTCGCGAGCTCCTGCATCGAACGAAGGGGTGCTGCAAGCTCCTCCTTGAGCTTCGTCGTTTGTTCGCTCTGCAAGACAATCAGAAACATTCAAACGCAGTACGCTTCAAAAATATACCTTGTCTGCAAACACGAAGCAGCTAAGAAGGGCGGCACACTGTTCAGGGGAAAGCGTATTGAATGCGCCATTGAATATGAGCTCAGTCAGAAGCAACTCGTCGCCAGAACTGATCTCGCATGCAACTCGACCCTTCATGTCGACGATATCCGACGAATCGGTGAAGCCTAGCCGCCGCAGGACACGTTTCCTGCACTTGAGCTCCTCCATTTGCAAGACGTCTCGAGTGGCCTGTATTCGTTTTTTGAGCGCGCGGATTCTTTCCTTGGCTGCTTCACGCTGCGCGTACATCTCGAATAGATCGGGAAGTCGAGGGTCTTTGTGCAGAGGGCTCTGGACCATCTTCTCTTCCATTAGGCTCATTTTCTACGGAGATTCAGAAAAATCAGAGGGCTGATGGAGAATCGGCGTACGGAGACAAGCGCAGAGAACTTGTCATCGGTAATGCCCAAGTTTTCAACAGGATCCAGCAAGGCGATCCCGTCGGGGAACCGTTTCTCGATCTCAAGCACACTCTTCCATACAGTTTCCCGAGGGGTATCCGGACGCAGATCCTTTGGGAGGAATATCCGCAAGTGGCTTATACCTTCGATTGTGGATAGTAGAACGGGTACGATGAGTGGGACACCTTTCTGGCCCTTGGGACAGGGTTGTACGCCGCCAGGGGCAGCAGTGACGACATGCCGGTCTTTTGCGACGGCGCCGCCTGGTGCACAGTTAAGAAGGACGTCGACGATGTATTGCTCGTGAGGCGGAAGCTCCTCAGCTTTAGGCATAGGCCGATTCTAGAAGAAGGATCAGCACACGACAACGACGTTGAAGGTATCGCACCTTTGGAGGTAGGCGCTTTTGATAGTTGATGACGACGCCCCACCCAAAGTCCAATTTCTGATATTTGACCTTCACCAGACGACCCGGCTGCAGGAAGGGAAGGGAATATGTCGGATGGGTGATGACCTCGCGGAAGTCGCCCTTCATTTGGTCAAGTTGCTGGCGATACTGGTAATATTCCGCGACAAGCGCTTCATCGGGAATAACAGTCATCCCCTTCGCCTCCTCTTCCATTTTTAACTCTGTGGAACATGGATGAGCTTGAGAAGTAACTGGCAAGGAAAGAGAGCACTCGCCGTCCTCCAGCTTCGGAACGCCAGCATTGCTCTGGAACTGGAAGAAACACTTCTCGAGCATAAATTCTGGACTTATCCCCTCGACTTTCATCAAGTTTAAAACCATGTTATACCCGAGATGGAACGCTGAGTCCAGCCGGTCGGCCTCACCCTTGACCATGTTGATCGCGGCGCTGGGTTCCAGCTTCTCGTCACACATCATAATCACCACTCCTCGATCGTCCAACCCACGACGCCCTGCACGTCCAGACATCTGAATATACTCACCAGACGTGAGATTACGGAATTCTCGGCCGTCAAACTTGCGCGTCGTGGTGAAGACGACCGTTTTGGCAGGCATGTTGAGTCCGATCGAAAACGTTTCGGTCGCGAAGAGGACTTTGATGAGACCCTCTTGGAACAGAATTTCGATGACTTCTTTGAGGATGGGAAGAAGCCCGCCGTGATGAATACCGATACCGCGGCGTAGGAGAGGTAAGAGGTTCGTGATTTGAGGGAGTTCTCGGTCAGCGGGGGAGAGATTTTCGATGGCGTTGGAGAAGATATTGCCGACGAGCTCCTGCTCTTCCGTCGAGTTGAACTCGAATTTGGACAAGGTTAATGCGAGAGCCTCGCATTCGCGTTTAGCAAACGCAAATACAATGACCGGATTGTAATTTTTGAGCATGATCATCTTGATCAGACGAGATATATCGGAAGGACCTTCGGACAGTCAGCTTGGGAATTGAACAAAGTTCAAGTTCAACGACCTTTTGTGCCGCCCTTTTTTGACTTTCCTTTCTTCCCCTTTCCGCTCCGAGAATCAGCCGGATCTTCACCCTGCCCTTCCTGCAGCTTCGCCATCGCCTTGCTGAAATTATCTTCCCGGAATTCGCCCTTCTCGTTCACAACGAGATATATGCCCTCGCCACCACATGGGAACATGTAGTTTTGAAGGGGAGTTGGCCGGAAATCCGTGTAGACGACATGGCATGGTTGCTCGTGGGACTTGGAGATCCACTCGGCGAATTGCATGGCGTTGGGGATGGTGGCGGATAGGAATACATAGCGCACAGTGTGCGGTAGTAGAATGATGGTTTCTTCCCATACTACACCACGCTCTTTGTCGCGCATGTAGTGGATTTCGTCGAAAATAACCCAAGCAACTTCACGCATCACTTCGGAGCCGCGGTAAAGCATGGATCGTAAAATCTATCGGTTCTGGTTGAATGCAATCTTAAATAGTTCGGGGGGCTCACTTCGGTTGTCATTACGAGGCACGACGCTGAAGGGTTGATAGTCACATCTCCCGTCATCAGACCGACGTCTCCAAATTCCGCCAGCATATCGCGGTATTTTTGATTACTCAGTGCCTACGAACGATGGATTAAACCGTTTTCTCATTTTGCCAACAAATAGCTACCTTGATAGGACTCGTATATATAACACGCTGCTTGTTATTTAGACACTGCGCTATCGCGTATTCGGCTACGACGGTCTTGCCCGCACTGGTGTGGGCCGAAACCAAAACACTTTCATTCCGCTGTATAGCGTAGATGGAGACCCGTTGAAAAGGATCAAGTTCGAATTTATATTCCCGGTCAGGTTTTGCTGGCGGAACGTGTTGGGAAATCGGAGTATAGTTGTAGCCAGGTGGAACAGCGACTTGGTGGCGGACCTGAAACAAATGAGCTATGGCACGTTAATTACACGAAATTTAAGCAAGTACCTGATGTCTGAGCTCGAGACGCGTCCCAGACTCAATTGAAGAGCCAGTGAGGCCTGCACTTGCTGCAACTTCGCGTTTCGCTTCAGTTTCGAAGTCATCTAGCACCACTGGATTCGGGGCGTCCACACGGGGACGCTTAGGAGATGAAGGGCCCGGTTCATTGTTCAGAGTTGCGGCTTCGCGATCGCCGTTAGGAACAGGTGGCGGGGTATTGGCCTTGCGCTTGCGCTGTTTTAGGGGTACTTCTGCGGGCTCCGCATGCATCCCCTCATCCTGGTCAACGTCTCCGTCAAGGAAAGAAAATAGTTCGGCCATGCCGAAGAGAAAAGTTGCGGGGGTCACAACTCTGTCACGTCACGGGTCAGCTTGGCTCCTGCAAACAGCCGTCACTATAATTCATCCCACCACGAATGGCACATCGGCTGAGTTCTCGAAAGAAAGGGATACGGCACAGGCGTCTGCCACAAAACCGGCTTAACTCGTTACTCCGGTCAAATCTGCCGGCTCTACTGACCGACTGACATGGGCATCGACAAGCTGAGTCGGAGGGCTCATGCGCTCACGTCGAAGTGCATCTTGCACAAGAACTTCATTCCCGCCGGTCGAAAAGCTTCAATCTCATCAAGCGTCTTTTTGGCTCCCTCGGCTCCCTCGTTGGCATGAGCAGCTGCACCGAATGTCTTTGAGAGTTCTTGCTTATGTCTGTCCAGACAGAAGTCGACGGGGAGTGGAAGGGTGTTCACAAGAAGGATTTCAAGGCCGCCTGCACGGACGCCGCCATTCACACCAACGAGGCGGTATCGCCCTCCGAGTCATACAGGTGGAAGTGGAGTCTTCCAACCCAGGCGTTTGAGGCAATGGCAGCCTTGTCGATGTCGTCGCAATCGCCGCCCGCGCAGCGTCAATTCGCTTAGCAAACGCCCCGCACCACCCCCTCCTTCGCTTCGATTCGTCACTCTGCCGGATCCCCCACGGACACTTCCTCTATTTAGCGTGCCGCCGCGCAGGATTGTCGGCCCGACGTCGCAGCTTTCGGCCTCTCTGCCTTTTGCGAAGTTCCGACCTCCAACTCTTCAAGCCTTCTTTTCCGCCGGACAACTCCCCATATGCAAAGAATTTCCGAAGAGTGCTCAGATTCACGAACCAACACAATTCTGATAATGCAGTACGAGAGTTCGAAGAACGGGAAAGGAAGACTCACCTCGACATGACGAGACTCTGTTGGCCCGAGGTTGACCTTAACAGCAGTGATAAAACACTCAGATGTCGCCGACGCTATCCCTCAAGAATCAAACGACGTTCCTGACGCAGTAACTCATGATCATCGTTTTCTGAATAGCTGTAATTTCTTCTTTTCATTGAAGGCACCAAGTCTACCATAAAACATACATACACAAAACCCTCGTCAAATCGTGAAAATAAAGATACATTATTGATTCCATCGTCGTTCGTCGTCTAACACGCGCCGTCGTTGACCCAAACACCAGCTCAAGAGGAATCAATACAACTCGAAGCCATTCAGAGATTAACCACAAACCTGATCCCCCCGGCGTATCGCCTTGCGTCCACCTGTGGAATATTTCCAAGTCAGAAATCGAAGAATAAGTATACAAGTTGCAGTGAAGCACCATTGGGCGGTCCAAAGGTCCCCGTTGTACGTGGCTTTAAGCCCGCCCGTGTATATACTCTGCGAAGACACGTCAGCTCGAGTTTGTGTTGCATAGACTCGGATCGGCGCACAGTTGCAACCCAAGCGGCGACGCCAGCGCAGATCCCCGTCCCACCACCCGGTGTACCCGTCGGCGATCCAGTCGAGGATGTCGTTGTGCTAGTCCCCATGTTGCTCCTAATGTTGTCCCACTCGCTATTCGGGAAGCTGCGCGTAAAAAAATACAGTTAGTGAATAACAGCTTAGTTCGCAGGGAAGGGAAGGGTATGCCGCACTTGATATGGTTCAGCGTCGTGTCCAACGCCCCCAAGACACCCGCGCTAACGCCCACCAAGGAGTCCGCGCTCACCTTGTCCGTCGAGAGGTCCCAGAACATCGACCCAGCCAGTCCGTTCGCATTGGTGTATTTGGCTTTTAACTTGACGATGTTGGGTGTGTCGTAGGAGACGAGTTCCTCGGTGGCGGAGTTGTATGAGTAGCTCGAGACGTCGGTGGTGTTCTCGAATACTTGGGCACCGGCAACTGTGAGGCAGGCGTTCAATGGCAATTAGAAGAAGAAAAAATGCGGCTACGCACGGGGAAGGACGTTGTATGAATAGATCCCTGCTTGAATTGTGCCGGGACCGATCTATCGAAACGTGAGGGGTGCGGTTGGTGAGGGAGGTGCGATGGGTTGCGTACGCCATTGTAGGGCTGCCCGAGGCCCGCGGTATCCTCGAATGCATGCCCATAGAGGGGGATACCTCGAGTCAATCGTTAGAACCACGAAGTTGGATGGTTAAAGAAGGGCAATTCACCCATCACGATCTTCCCCACAGTCGCACCGCTGCTCACGAAATGCTTCACAGCGGCGTCTGTGCTGACGCCAGTTCTCGCCCCGCCGTACAGATTCGCTTGGTTATCAGAGTACGTGAGCCAGGACCCTGCGTAGTCGTACGCCTAATGGATCGTTAACATTATCGTCGAGCGGCACCGAGAATCCTCGCCATTAAGTTCCAAAAAGTGAGGGCTGCGAGGAAAACAGCAAGCGTACTTGAGTATAAACAGCTCAATCAATGAAAGTTAGGAGAAGGACGCACCGGCGTTCATCTGGGGAACCACAAGATTGGCATAGTTCGCCGCCCCGGCAGAGACAGCAGCAGACAGCTGATACGTCGTCGAATCGCCCTTCTTCGCCGCCAACGCGTCGAATGCGGTTCGCAGCTCGGTGAAGAGATCCGCGAAGCCTTGGCCTTGGGCGGTGCTGGCGGGGTATTCGAAGTCTAGGTCACTAGACGAGATGTGAGTGAGTAAAGCAGATGATATGCATGCGACCGACTTACATCCCATCAAATCCATAATTTTCAATCATCGCCACAGCGTCTGTAACAAAGGTTGCGCGCGCGGCTGCATTTGTGACGAACGCAAAGTGCCCTGGTACCGGATAATAAGACCGTTACATGTCGATCCGGATCCGGGAAAAATATACAGACCATCTTGGGAGTACGTCCACCCCCCAATCGAGAGCGACACCTTGAGATTGCGGTTCGCGAGTTTCAGGAGATAGAGCTGCTTGAGGCACCCGTAGAGGTTGTTCCCGGTGTCGGACCACGAGTCGGTCGGGAAGTGTTTCTACACACATATGTGAAATCAGCTGGACGAGGAAGAAAGACATCGTGGGGATGTGGTACCTGCGTGTCTGCGTATAGGTCCGTGAGGGATATTGTGCCGGAGGATGGGTCCTGTGGGCAGGAAGGAAGTTATTGAACTGGGGATGGTGGGAAGTTGGGGTGGTCTTACCACGTCTGCAAATGCGTAGAGGATATCTGGAAATCGGCTTTGTTCAGATGCGTTGACGAGAAATGATTTTTACGAACGCGTCAATGTCGAGGGGACGATATCCGTCGGCTCTATATCACTTAACGGTTGGATCACTGCAATAAGCCTTGAAGCTAGCACACGCACGGAAGTTGGCTCCGTAGATGCCCCAATTCGTAAAGTACCCTAAGTAAACCAAAACCATTCATTACCCTTCGCATAAATTCGGAAGTCAATCGAACAACAAACCGATGGAGACCTTCCCCGCGGCACGTTTATGTATTTCGTGGACGATCGGATGCGCCTCTGTCTTGAATGCGCGCGGGGGGGCGGATGCGTTGGAGGGGCGCTGCATGGTTGGGGTCGCGTGCGCGGCATTTAGGAACGTGAGTGCCGTCAATTGCAGGAGGACGAGTAGGCGCTTCAGCGGGGATGCGGCCATTGCGGGGGGAGGTGGGGGGGACCGCAGAACAACTTGTAGCGGTTCACCTTATGTTGTAAGACTGCCGCCCCAGAGGTCGGCGCCGAGCCAACATATTGACCATCGAGCCATATGGCTGGAATTCCCAAGACCAGTGTCAGAAGGGGCGAACCACGCTGGATGGAAGCGTTCCGGCGTTTCTAAGAACGAAAGACCAAAGCACAGGGGCGCTCAATGAAGTCCAAGCCTTATCTATCACAGACGGGTGTTAATCAAGGAAGACAATCCGATACGGGCTGGGAGGAGAGGTCAGCTGGGGTGGGGGGTGATGCATGTGAATAACAAGTGCTTGGGTTTGACCGAGTTTGAGGCGGTTGTGGATGGGATGCCTTTCAAGAGGAGAAGGAAGAGCATCAAGGAGGGATTTCCTTATTTGTCGAGGTTCAGCACTGGCAGTAGTCGGTAGAGTCGATTAATTCGGGTGCTTCCAAGCTGTTCGCAGACTGCATTCAAGGGGAGAGCGTTGTAACACGGAGGTGGTGCCAGTACCGGGATGAGCAGATTTTCGATGCGTGCAAGGATTCAACGACTTTGTTCATTTTCCGCTGAGGAGACTACGCTTTCCGGACCATGGCCAGGGACGTGTTACTGAAGAGGGTGCGCATCGAGGCCGCGTATGTCTGAGAGACACGTAGATACAGCGCAGCAGACATTTCCGCAGTTTGAACGAATTGAACATCGGAGAGCGACGCATCACGCTGTCACTGTGACTAATTCAGCACTCAGGAAAGACCACGACGCAATATGGTCAAGATCTTTGCGATTTCCATCCTGCAAACGCCGCCTTCCGGCGCGAGCACGCTGCTCTCCAGCGCCAACGACCTGTCCTCGTTTTCATTCTACCAGAAGGGCTCCGTCGGGGAGTTCATGACCTTTTTTTCGAAGACGGTGGCGGAGCGGACACCACAGGGGCAAAGGCAGAGCGTGCAGGAGAATAACTACACGGCGCATGTGTATAATCGGGGGGGCGCGGAGCAGCTTGCAGGTCAGTCCTCTCTCCCATGCTTCACCGGGTGGGGGATTAACGTAGCGTTTTGGGTGCCTTGCAGCGGTGATCATCACGGACCAGGAGTACCCCGTCCGGCCGGCGTTCTCGCTGCTGGCGAAGGTGCTGGACGACTTCAAGGCGCAGGTGCCGGCGGACAAGTGGGCGAACCCGGCGACGATAGTGTTCCCGGAGCTGGGGACGTATATTAGTAGGTACCAGGACCCGCGGCAGGCGGATACGATTATGCGGGTGCAGGCGGAGCTGGATGAGACGAAGATCGTGTTGGTGAGTGGCTTGATTTTGATTTTGGTTTAGTGGGAGTGCTGATGAGGGGTCGGGTTACTAGCATAAGACGATCGAGTCGGTGCTGCAGCGCGGGGAGAAGCTGGACACGCTTGTGGACCGGTCGAATCATTTGTCGGCGCAGAGCAAGATGTTTTACAAGACGGCGAAGAAGGTGTGTGTTGTTCGTTGGATGGTTGACGAGTTCTGACGGTCCTGCAGCAAAACAGCTGTTGCGTTGTCATGTAGGCTGGGTGGATGGTATGACCATGACCGCGTACTTTAGACGCCTGAACGATATTTAATCTTGCTCGTATACCAATGTATTTGACGGACTCAATCTACTGCATATTCACGCCTCGGGCACGTGGTTCCGCGGATCTGTGCGCCTCGCGTCGTGCACGCTGCTGCTGTAAGTATCGACGATGGCCCTGCTCCCGTTCCTCCCGCCTGGCCTGTCCCCCGCGTCTGACTTTGCCCTCCTGCCGATGCTCCCCTGGCTGCTCGCGCTGTTTGCTCTGCTGGTCTACGCTGGCCGCTCTCTCCGCATCTTCCGTCGTCCTCTGCGTGCTGCGGTGCTCCCTACAACCTCAACAGACAGCGCGCGCTCCACCGCGCCCGCCCCGCCGTCCACCCTGCGCGGCCGCGGCCGCCCCCGCTCCAAGCCCACCTTCTTCAACCCCCGCTTCGCCTTCGGACGCCGGGCAAAGTCCCTCGGCCCCGTCCTCCCGCGCTTCCAGCCCTCCTCGCACAACACCTCCGCCCCCGCGTCCCCCGGCCTGCGCGTCCCCGAGAACGAAGATGCCGTCCCGCTCATGGACCTGACGGCCAGCTGGGGCTCCGTCTCGTCGATCGAGGACCCCTCGTCCCATGGGCACCAACTCGTGGCTTCGCACCATGGCCAACTCGTGGACGTCTCCCACCCGCCAGAACTCGTCGACGTGTCCGTCCCCCCGTCCCCCGCCGCCTGGGCCCTCGCGCACCCCATACGCCCCACCCCTGCGTCGCCGGCCATCGCGTTCTTCCCTGCGTCGCTGTTCGCGCAACCGACGACTACGGCCCCCGTGGATGTGAAACGTCCCGCTACGCCCCGCCAGCAGCTCCCCTCCCCGCCGATCTCCCCCCCGCCGGCGGCCCGAATCTCTGCCCCTGTGCTTGGTGCGTTGCAGGACGACGCCCGCGCGAAAAATGTCCAGGCTGAGCCTGATGACCCGTTCGCGGACGCCCATGCCGCTCCTGTGTACGAAGAACGGGTACGTCGTACATGTATCCCTTGCAATCTATCTGATTCTTCTCGTACCCCAGACGGCATCCTCGTCCTCGGCCTCTGCTTCCTCTGCCTCGGCAAACATCGAGCCCCAGACACAGGTACGTCCCTCCCACCTCCCTCTGCGCGTACATCCGCTTACAATCGCCCTCTTCTCTCCACTCGTCGACCGCGCTGCACCAGACGCACCCCGATCCTGCGCCCTCCCCCGACCTCGACCTCGGCGCGCACACGCACACGGTACGCCGCTCCCTTCCTTCTTCCCTTGCTACCTACCCACTTTCTACGTACCCAAGTCGCGCCACTCACTTGTGCGTTGTTTGTTTCAACAGGAAGCGCTCGTCTCGACCGAGGACGAAGACCAATTCCCGAGCGGTGTGCACGCTGTGCCGACGCCGATCGTGTTGGGAGCCGACGCAGCGGACTACGATGCAGTCTACGCAGAGCAGGACGGCGCAGACCCAATGCCGATCGACTTGGCAGCCGACGCCGACGCAGCTGCCGACGCAGACCCAACGTCCATCGACTTGGCAGCCGACGCCGACACAGCCGACCCGGAAGACGCAGACCAACTCCCAAGCGCACGCGCCATTGACGCGGTCGTGCGCGGGCTGCATGCGTTCCCGTTCCCTGCGCCCGGCGCCGCCGCAGACCCGACGCCGGTCGACTTGCCAGCCGACGTGGAAGACGCAGCAGTCTACGCAGAGCAAGACGCCGCCGCAGCCGACGCAGTCTACGCAGAGCAAGACGAAGCGCAAGACGACCAACTCCCAAGCGCACGCGCCATTGACGCGGTCGTGCGCGGGCTGCATGCGTTCCCGTTCCCTGTGCCCGCCGCTGCCGTTGTGTCGCCTGCACCGCCGTATGAGGAGGAAGAGGAGTATGAGCGGGAGCACGGGCAAGGGCACGAGCGCGAGCCCGCCCCTGTTGCACCGCCGTACGAGGAGCAGCTAGCGCTAGAACAAGACGAGCAGGGGCACGAGGGGTATGAGCCTGAACACGACGGGGACGAACACGAGCACGAGCCTGAGCCCGAACGCGACGAGCACGACGAGCACGAGACCGAGCGCGAGCCTGAACACGAGTTTGACGAGCACGAGCTTGAGCCTGAGCACGAGCACGAGCCCGAGCCCGAGCACGAACAAGAGGGCACGCCGCCGTCGTACACGTACGCGTATGTCCCGTCCCCGTCGACCCTCGCCGAGTCCGAGTCCGAGTCGCAGGCCCAGTCGCAGGCGGAGGCGGGGATGGAGGCGGAGGTAGAGATGGAGGCGGAGGTGGAGGCGCAGGCGCTGCACTCCTTCCCACTTGTTCGCCCGCCCGCGTCTGAGCTCGAGGACGACGCCGGGGACGGGGACGAAGAGAGCGAGCACGCGTGGGGCGGCTTGGTCCCGCCCCTCGAGGAGGTGCTCGCGAGCCTAGAGGGCGCGCGCGCGTCACCCGTGCGTGGGGATCAGGAAGCGGTGGACTCGGACTCGGGCACGCACCCTGCGTACCCAGAAGAAGAGGAAGAGCAAGCCGACGACGACGCACCCGACCCAGACGAGCTCCCCCTCCCGCCGATGCCTCTCCCGCACCCCGCGCTGCACCTCGCCACCGCGGATCTCGTCCACCCCGATATCGATGCGGATGCGCGGGAACAGGACCTCGCGTCGAGCCTCTCCTCGCTCTCCCTGGAGGACGGTGTCGTGCGGTCTCTCTCCTCCGACGTTGACGCTGCGCAGCCGACCATGCACCACGACCCCTCGGATCAAGACTCCGACACCGACACCGACACCGAAACTGACCTCGCAGACGTCGACGTCGACCCGCACCCGTCCACTGCACCCGCACCCGCTAAAGATCGCAGCAGCGCCCCGGCGTGGTCGCGCCGCGCGGCCGCCGCGCCTGCGTTGGGGCTGCCGTCGTCTACCCGCGGCAGCGACAAGGAACGGGTGGTACCCGGGGGCTTCCCCAGCGCGGCCGTCTCTGGTTCTGGTTCCCCCGCCCCCGCCTCGTCCCCCTCCCCCGCCCCCACCACCGCCCCCACCGCCCCCACCACCGCCACCGCCCCGCCCTCTTCATCCACCACGACCGCCCTCGCCAAGCCCGCCTCGGAGCAGCGCGCGCGGCGCACGCAGTACCGCTCGCCGCTCGACGCCGCGCTGGCGATGCAGCTGCGCCCGGGGCTGGGCGTCGGCGCGGACGGGGCGTGGCTGGTGCGCTTTTTGATGAGCTTTTTTGGGTGGTTTGCGGTGTTGGTTGCGAGGGGGGAGTAGGAGCTGTGTTTTTTGGTGGTTTCGTTTCTTTTCGTTTTTTTTTGTCGCATTCCATTCTCTCGCATACATTCCACATATGATTCCAATACGCACATCGCATATATCTCACATCACATCGCACTCGCATACTTCACTCCGCACTCACTTGCATACCTACATCCGCATCCAAATCCATTCACTCGCACTCTTATTCGCATCCACTACATCCACCCACACTCGCATCCACATACATCCACGCTGTTACTGTTTTTCACACCCATACGAACAAACGATACGATACGACCCCAAATCCGCCTCGGATATTTACGATTCAACGAACGAACACAAAAATCACGACCATACCACGACCGCGCGTATATGTCTATAGTGTACTTTAATTTAATTTAGCTAGGCTTTCGAAGTAATTTAATGGATGGATGGCTCGTTTCGTTTGGTGTTGGTCTAATTAGTACTCGTGGTTGGTGGAGGCGGTCGGGTCACTATGAATAATTTACACATTTGTCGGTCTCTGGGTATTCCCTTGAGTACGACTTTGCCGCCAAAGCGGAGCGTAAGCCCCAGCGCGGACTACTAGTACGACGCGTCCCAGTGAAGCAAGCTATCACAGCGTGGGCGTCCTTCGTGGTCACAAGGTATGTGCCAAAGTGAAGGCAATGGAAAGGAAATGGCCAGGCATGTCCCGAGGGGAATTTCCACGACGCCCGTTACGACGACGCCGATGTTGGGCGTGAAGCAAATGGGATCCGGCGCAAAGCAAACACCAAGGCATCAGCAGCAGAGCTGTTCACGTCAGACGAAAGGCTGCTGGTGGCCAGACCTTTGAAGGGGGGGATCGGTCTATCATAAGATTCCAACAGATCCGCAGCCCCAGACATGTGTGCAATCCTAACGCAGGCAGTGTGTAGCTCCAAAAGTTTGGCACTGGGCGGGGGCACTGGAACGTTGTTGTGCAGGCACTCGCGGAAGGTGATCTGCTTACGCATGTTGATGCACTTGTCGTCGTTGCTGATAACACAGATGTCGTATGTATTCGGGATAGTGTTGCCGTTTGGGTCCTGAAATTATGAGCCTTGGAATGTTCATGCGAGAAATGCAGTCATACCTTGGCAGGCACGAAAAACATTCTCAGTTCATCGAACGTTGCGTGTGGTTCAGCCCAGGCTAAGAAGGCGTTGATGGGATTGTGCAGGTCGAGGGGTCCAAGCAGGGCTTGAATTTCGATTCCAGCAAATCTGTCGAGGATGGCACCAGCAGACGAAGCCCAATTGTGCTAGTCCGAGGTTTAAAGGTGTACATTGGGCCTGAACACTGTACTAACCTTCAGTTTGGCAGCTTCAGATATGCCCGCGATACCATCGGTGAGAGATTGGCTGATGATATGCGCGACCTGTGTGCGTCCTGTTATGGCACCTGGTGGGAGTATCATGAGATGGTTCCGGAAGGACTCCTTGTCGATTATTTTCGAGAATGCGCATTCGTAGTTCTCGCGAGCTAAAATCTGGATGATGTGAGATTGAGAAAACTTGCGATGGAGTGGTATCCTTACTTTATCTTTGAGAGTGGCCGGGGTTGGCCCAGGAACTACAAGTCGACTTTGGTCCGCCGAAACATCTCGAGTCGGCATTTCCGGGTTGCGAACTAACATGCATACATTGAGAAAAGCGGTAGGTTAAGAGCATGAGGAAACACTGACATATACGCACTAAACCGTGAATATAGAGAAACGCGAGCCCCGCTAAGTGTTCCAAATCATCATGGCAAGACTCAATATCTCTAGCGATCGAGTCACGGCCTTTCTCGGTCGGGGCGTGGATGAGAGTATACCCAAGCACGCGCGCAGCGACAACAGGGCTCATGGTATCGAACATTACTGAGTGAGAACTGCCGGGTTGCAGGTCGTCGATTAACACTCCCCAATTATCCCTGGATTCCAGCGTCAAGCAACTACCATAGGCGGACGCGTGCTCCGTGGTGGCAGGGAACGGATTGGGAGGGAGCGGAGTGGGTTTGAGGTCCCCGACTACAGGCATGATATGGTCAAATCAGGTCAATGATAAGTAGAGTCCAGACAGTAGCTGTGATGTCGCCCGCTCGTTCCTCGCTCATCACAGGTCAATGATCGGTTTCGATGAGTAGCGCAGAGCCACAGCAAGGAGGTAGTGTTTGAGAGGGCGCCGCGGCCCCTTCGATGAGGAAGTCAACGCGCGCTAAACTTAGCGGAGGCGCTGATAGTGGAGTTCAAAAAGGCTTCGGACAGAGAAGCGTAATTTCAATAAAGGACTCCGTGATCCGTCGTCAGATCTAGCTTCAGGCTACTTCAGAGCTTCAGCGCTTCAGCTGAGTCCTGCGATGAACTTTTTTTTAGCACCTAAGTAACTTCAGTTTTGGACTGTGCCGTGTTGTTCTACCCACCTACCCATACTACCACGTAATATAGTACATCCTCCTCCTCCACGGCCTATGTTTATGCCGATTGCACTGCCATAACCTGCCATACTCCTGCCATAGCCATCTAGTAGCCATCTGTTTCGTCTTCTTCAAGGAACAGCGCTCAAGGAACCCGCCTTTAAATTGCCTCCGTGATCTTCCTGATTAATTTTGCATACATATAACAAGTCCGTTTGCTAATCTCATATTCGTGCTAACATGTCCACAACTATGTCTCTCATGGATCTTCTCCCTAACGCGCTAGATGTCCGCACACGCACAGTGCCGCTCGAGCTCAGTGACATTCCAGGATACGCGGACTTGATCAAGCATTCCAATTCCATCGATGACCGCAAGTTTCTGGCGAGTCTATTCCTGTACTGTACGCAGCGTACTCACATTTAGATGGATCTAGCTTGAGAACATAGTGACACTGATGTCGCGTCTATCTACGGTGGATGTGCCTGCTCTCCACGAGCTCTCCAAGACCTTACAGGCCACACTCATTGACATTCGTGAGTACAGCATTTCTTCAATAGCAGAAGAGACGCTCCGCCCCAATTACTTGCTCTATGCTTTGTGGAGTTTCGCGCGCGCGAAAGCTCGGGATACTCTTCTATAAGGAATATTCCGAGAGTACGCTTGCCTCCCGGTGTCCCCTCTGCCTTTGAAATCACCCGACGTATATGTATCTGATTTCTCCAAGTCTATAAGGACCTACCCCATCCGCCGAGCACGTATCTCAGTATTCTTCCCCAAAACGGGCCAAATGCAGCGGTTAATCCCACCAAGTACGCGTATCGCAACGCCGATGGCTCCAACTATGTTCCACTATTTCCCGGGCTCGGCAGAGCAAACGCGCCGTATGCTCGCTCCGTCCCTGCAACTAACTTCACCCCACCCGCGACTCTTCCCGATGCTGGACTTGTTTTCGATACACTCATGAGTCGGGACGAGTTTGTGGACCACCCCGGCGGAATTTCAGCCCTCTTTTTCGCTTTCGCGGATTTAATAATACACAGTGTATTTAACACCAGCCCGAGAGACCCAACCGTCAACCTCACGAGCAGCTATCTTGACCTGGGCATTCTATACGGCAATTCCCAGGATGAACAGGACAGTGTGCGGAACAAGGATGGACGGGGCCGTCTGTACGAAGACGTGTTTGCAGATAGTCGCCTGTTGTTCATGCCCCCATCAGCCGGCGCATTACTGGTGCTTCTGAGTCGGAATCACAATGTTTGGCTCCAATTTGTCATTCCCAGAGTATGCTGAAACTCCCTTATTAGTACTCCGCTCAGAAGATTTTGGAGATCAACGAGCACGGCACGTACAAGACCCAGTTCCAGAGCAAAGCAGAGAAAGACATGCAGGACGACGAGATCTTCAACCGCGCGCGGCTCGTAAACTGCGGATATTTCATGCAGATCATTTTGGGTGGTCCGTAAACTCTCTCTCAGACGAGAGAGATCATCTGAATATTTCGCAGACTACGTCGGTGCGATCCTTGGTCTTGTTCGGGACGGGTACAGCTGGCGCTTGGATCCATTGTCGCAGTCCCGCGAGCCGACACACGATTTGACGCCCCGCGGCGAGGGTAATGTCGTCTCGATCGAGTTCAATCTCTTGTATAGGTGGCACGCGACTCTATCTAAGAAAGACACTGAGTGGACGGAGGAGCTCTTCAAGGAGCTCTTTGGGGAAAAAGACTTTGGTTCTGTGCGTCGTGTCATCCTTCAATTTAATCTGAGCTCATACTGGATGCCCTCGTAGATCACAGCAGAGGAATTCATGAACGTCGCCCGCCACAAGATGAAAGCGGACCCCGATCCGAAAAAGTGGACGTTCAATAAGCAAGTGTTCCGGTTCCGTTGCCATATTCCCTCGCTGACCACATGGTATAGGCTCCAGCGTGGCACCGACGGGCGGTTCAAGGATTCCGATCTCGCGGAGATTTTGCACAATGCAACTTCGTGGCGCGCAGGCGCCTACAAGGCGCGGGGTATCCCCGAGGTCCTCCGCGTTATTGAAGTGCTAGGCATCGAACAGGCGAGGCGATGGGGTGCCTGCTCGGTTGGTGTCCACATTATCTTTTGCTATGGGTATTTTTGACCTTGGGCTACAGATGAACGACTTCAGGCGGTTTTTAGGCTTGAAGCGTATGCTCCTCTGCTCTCCCTCCATTGGTTTGCTGATAAGGTTTGAACAGCGTATGCTGACTTCAAGGACTGGAATCCTGACGAGCGCGTTCATGTGAGTGACAGCCTTGACATTTTCATGCAATGCTGACCACATTTCATTCAGACCGCAGCAGCAGCCCTTTACAAGGACATCGAGAACCTCGAGCTATACGTTGGGCTGCAAGCAGAGGAAACCAAGAAACCGATGGCGGGCGCTGGACTCTGTCCCGGCTACACCATCTCCCGATCCATACTCGCAGACGCGGTTTGCCTGACGCGCGGGGATCGCTTCCTCACTGTGGAATTCACACGTACGCCCCTTTCTTCTTCTCCTACATCTGCCTAATCGTTTGCAGCATTCAACCTGACCGCATGGGGCTACCGCGACTGCCAGTTCGACGTGCAAGACGGCTCGTACGGCGGCTTACTAACCAAGCTGCTCTTCCGCACGCTGCCTGCCCACTACCCGCCGCGCTCCGCGTATGCGCACTTCCCTTTCCTCGACCCCGCATATATGAAGGAGTATATGAGCAACAACAACCCTGCACTGGTGGACAAGTACATCTGGACTCGGCCCACACCGTCAGCGCAGGCGGAGGATGTCGTCGTAGTGAAGACAGTTGAGGGTATCCGCGCAGTCTTCGATAACCCAACCGTCTTTCCGACCGGATACGCCGAACGGCTGGAGGCAGTGACCGGGCGTAAGGCTGTCGACCATACTTTCGTTCGTGTCTCGTTCTCTTTTGGCCTGCGGTCCTAACGTGGTGCTTGTAGGTAAACCAGATCCTCTTGAAGGAAACTGACAGATGGGCGACTTATTTCGCGGCTGAGACGCAACGATTGATCGAGCAGAGGTCCCTGGACCATATTGGAAAATCGGGAAAAGTGCAGTATGTTGACATTGTGCGCGATGTGATCAATGTGTTGCCAGTGCACTGGATTTGCCAGCACCTTGTACGTCAACCATGCCGCTTTCCTTCGTCTTCTTGCTTATTTGCGGAACAGGCCGGCTTGCCGTTGAAGACCGGCGACTTAAAAGATGAGCAGAGACAGTATGAGGCATTCTCTGACGTTTGCCGGTATGTGATGCCTTAGCCCACCCTCTCGTGGCCTCGCTGAATGTGCCTAGCTACGTCTTCTCGAATTCTGAACCTGTGAATGACTGGCGTCTGCGGGAGAGCTCCGTCAAGACTTTCCACAACTTCGAGCAAGTCGTGAAGGAGCATCTTAGCTCCAAGGTGCTTTCCCTCGTTTTGGTACGAGCTTGTTCCAAGCTCACTTATTTCGTAGATCCGGCTCCTGGATGCAAACCGCGCCTCGCTTGCCGATAGCCTGCCCTTCCTCACCGAGCTTTACGCCAAACATTCCGATCTGACGGACCTCGCTGCAGCGCTCTTCACTGAGGTCGTGCCTACCGCTGCGAAATGGGCGCAGGCCATCGCTCATGTCGTAAACTATTACTTGGACGACAGCCGTGTGCAGACTCGACAGGAGATCGTACAGCTCGCTGGGCTGGGAACGCCGCAAGCGGTGAACCAGATCGCCGCTCATGTCCGTGCTGCGCTCGGTAGGTCGTGTCATTTCTTTGGATCGTTTTATGCTGATGTGCTTCTCTTCCTTTGTAGCTCAGGATCCTGTGGTAAATTGTCTTTTTAATCTTACTGATATAGTTTTGAATATTATGGAAAGGTATGGGGTGTGTATCGTACCGCGCACATGGCGGACTTCGTCGTCGACTCAGTGAGGATCCCTTCCGGCACTAGAGTATTTGCCAGCATCAAGGAGGCCAATGTAAGTGCAAGTCTATCCCTTTGTTTTAGTGTCCTCACTCGTGCCAGCAGGCTGGTGCTAACGCGCAGAGCCCGATCCTCAGCACCGGCGAACACGGGTAAACTGTTGTTTTTTCTAGTCCGTTTCCATTCTAAACCTCGTGCAGACTGCTTTCGGCCCAATTTTTCGAACCTGTGCGTTATTCGCTTTCCATAGGTCCGTGGACGTTCTGACCCTTTTCCAGACCGCTTCTCAAGTGCTGGGCAAGATTCTCGGATTAAAGAACCTCAAACGAGGACCTAAAACGTCCGGACGTTTCAATAGGTGCGGCGTTCCGTCTGCACAACCTAGAGTCTTCATAAAGATGCCATAGATTTATTGAAACTACACACGGAGCGCCGCAGCAGTGGTACGTTAACGCCCGGTCTGACCTCGTGCCGTGGCCAGAATCACTCATTGTTGAGGTGAGTCGGGAGATTTCTTTTTGAAAATGTGTGCTTGACCAGGCTGTAGTATCATGTATAATATCTTGAGCTCAATACATCTTTTATACGGATGTTTCGAGTACTTGTCCAGTAATATTAATATATATGTATCCCCCAGGCGCCAGTTTCAAACACATCGTCATATTTCACTCAGTCTTGGACTCTTAAGATCTTGGTTGCAAAGTGGTACATAAGATCTGCTCTAGTACCGTCACTACCGTGTTTGGACCGCTGCTCAAACGAATTTCTCAGTCGGAGGGACGATCATGATTCAGCTGTTAGTTCTTGGCAATTCGGTGCTCGGAGTTGGATCTGGTGTCGATGGCGGAACGTCGGCACACGACAGCGTTGAAAGAGTGATTCATGAGGAGAGTACTTATGCTGTGACGCATTCAAAAGGAAGTTCTGTTCAGTGTTCTGGCACTTGGTTGTCAAGACACCACCACCACTGCCGCTGGAGCCTGGAGGTACTTACGGTAACCGTTTGGCGTTGTGAATGAATCTGATGCCCGTTGTGATGCCCATCAGGTGCTGGTATAAAACACAGCTCGTTTCGTTGGCCTCATTCAGGCAGTGCCCTTTCACTTCTTTTCGCTTTTCGGTTCTTTCGTGGCCTTTTTTTCGCCTTTTCAAATTCTTCGAAGTTTTGCTCCTCGACGGATCTTTTATTATAATCTCAGTTTTGGGTGTTTACGATGGTCTATGTTCGTTCTCACAAGTTCTGCTGCTGCCTTCCTGTAAGGTTTGGCGTATTTGTGAGTGCCTTTCCGCGTCGTGGAAGCCGCCGTGTGAACTCTTCCAAGGTGATGAGTCTGGCAGCGTTATTGCTCGGAGGATTGGTCGCAGTAGCCGGTTGGATCCAGGTTAAAAATCTACGTGAGTTCCAGTCCATTTCATCCCTGGTTCATTCTGACCAAGCGTGCAGCCCAGCATCCCCTTTCTAATGACAATAAGAATGCGTTGTACATTTACTCTGTTATGTGTACGTCAAACAGTATTTCTTCCTCTCCAGCTGCTGAAGTAACCACAAAGTCTCTATCCTTGCTCTCGTCGGAGGCTTTGGCTTTATTGGAACTTTGAGCAAGCAAAGGGGCCTCGTTTCTCTCTTCGGTTCATTACTTGCCATCCATCTGGGGTTCAGTGTGGCGACAGGAATATTTGCCATCTATACTCTGTTTAAAACGAACTCTGATGAAGCCTTGACCAACTGCATCAACGGTTCTGATGACCAGACTCTCATCGATAGCTGCCACGAGGGCCTCAAGATCCTCAAAATTATCGTTGTTGTGGGATACTGCGTTACCTGGCTGGTCGAGCTCTGTGCGTTTTAAATCCTAAAGTCCTCCCTGCCGTGGTTTTCATGGCATTTAATTTACCAGGGGGTTGCCTCATCGTTTCGAGCTATGTAACGCAGCTCAAAGAAGAAGAGATGGCCAATGTCATTGGGTCCGTCAATCCCAATGCTCCGATGGTGCACTACGGTATGCTGTGTTGTCTTTATCCACCGTCGCGCTAAGAATGTTTCCAGTTCCCCCTCCCGCCAACGGATACGCGTTCACCCAACCGGGCCAAGCCGTAGGCAACCAGGCTTGAACAATCCAAGTCCAACTATTAACGAATACCTATACGAATACCTTAACTAAGTACAGTAGGTTATAATAATATTGTCCTATGGGATTTCCGGCCTATGCAGTCGATGATAAGAACCGTGCCTTTGAGTCTCTCGGCGCACAAATATGTGTATTTCGATCCAGACGCCTTTCATCCATTTAAATAAAAGATGGGGTCCATCGTCGAAGGCTGAGTTCGGGAGTCCACCGCACGTGCGATCGAACGCGATCACATTCGGTGTTCGAATCACTGTGGCAGTATTCTCCGGTCCATATGAGCCTCGCCTTGGTCCTTCTACTGGTTTGGACGATAATTCACGCCGCAAATTATTTCTTGCGCCGCAGACAGGCCCAGTATCTCCTGCCGGTATTCCGCGGGGCGCATTCCTTTGGGCGGAGGCGGAATTATTTCTGGGACAGTCGCACCACCCAAGTTATCCTCAACAAGTTTCATCTGCGCGTCCAGACGTCGGCGTGGAATGGTCAGCACGATATTCTATCGAATGCCATTGCGCGACCAGGGGCGCCGCTTCGTTCCGTGCTGACATATTTTTACAACCTGGGGAGCATCGTGGGTGTTCTCGGGATTGTTGCTGCTGTGGGGCTGTTGATTTGGAACTGTGGTCATGCAATTCTGCCATTGGTTCAGGGCAAACTTTCTCCGTCGGTTCCTACCCCTCTCTTGAAGCGCGGAGTGGAGGTCGTCGAAAATTCTGTCGCTCCTCGTGACAATGGCATCAAACCTATCGTGTGTCTCAGGCAGCTCAGTTGTGGCACTCATCTTCTATTGGCTCAGATCCCGGGGTGGACAGTTCCGCTCAATCATCTTCCCGTTATTTTAATGGCGGTTTTCTTGTCCCAGATTGTCCACGAGCTCGGACACATCTTCGCTGCTGCGCTGTAAGTCGCCAATCCTACTTTCCGAACCCTTCTTACTCGCCCCGCAGCGACGCTGTACCGATCATATCTGCTGGCGTTTCCATCACCATCGTGATCCCTGCGGCATTCGTCACCTTTCCTACTACGACTCTCGAAGCTCTGAAGTCGTTTGCACGATCCCGCATCATCGCTGCTGGACCATTCCATAACCTTGTTTTTTGGTTCTTGCTCTTTCTCGTGGACCGTGCCGGGACGGGAGATTTCCTGACGCACACGTTATACCGCGAAGTTTCGGACATCGGCCGAGTGGTGGTGGGCATGGACGGCGTGAGTCCCGTCTCACAAATTTTCGTAAATTTCACGGCGCACAACGAGTAATACAGGATTCTGACCTTCGGGGGCATCTTGCTTATGGCTCACTAATCACCAAACTCGATGACACGTCGCTCGGGTCACTTGAAGACCGATGGACAACCTATCTCACTTCTTCGCGTAGTCCGACCCCGACCTTAGGATGGTGTGTCGATCGAGTTGCTTATCTGGGTAAGACTACGATCTAGGGACCTGTATTGCCTTATGTGATTCACAGCAAGCCCTCACTCGTGTTGCGAGCCACACATTTCCTCGCCGCTTTCTTGTTTTGTAGCGGTGTCCTCTGCGGAGAAGGGGTGCCTCGACGCGATCACTATTCTCGCCGACATGCGAGAACAGCGGTGTAAATCCGACGCTGACTGTTATGACGCCTCACAATGCATTCGGCCTACTCAGTCGGCGCAGATATTGCGGTTAACCATCCACACAGAGGGGCAAGATCGAGTGATATTATGGAGCGGGCCGTTGACTGAGGTATACGAGCAAGGTACGAGGTTCGATCGTATCGTCGTACGGAGCACCGACCATGAGCGACAGTTGAGATTGGTAAATTCCTTCCGCGATTTCGATTTTTGCCACTTTGGATGTATGCTTCCGCGCGGCTTTTCTGGGAGTGAGTCGTTCATTCCTTTCATCACTCACTCGATGTCTAATCTGTTGGTTCCGACAGTTACTTGAAGATGGCAACTTTGTCGTTATATCTCTTCAATCTCTTGCCTCTTCCCTACCTCGACGGCTCGCAGTTCGTACAAGCCCGGCTAGACATGGCGTTTGAAGCAGAGAGAGGATTCGACGAGTACGACGTCGAGGCTCTCGAGGCAGCCTCAATTGCAAACCATGGTACGCAGCGAAGAAATCGAGGGAGATGGAAGGAGAGATTGGGGAACGGGATCTCAATAGCCACAACGTGCCTTTTTGTACTGTCCGCACTCCTTGCATTGACAAATATTCGATGAAAACGAATGGATGATATGATTAGGGCATGATGCATAACTGTTATGACCCTGGCATATGTCCGCATACAACACCCTGAGCAGCAAGTCAAGACTACATTGAAGGTAGCGTTTACTTTTTCTTCGGTGTCTTTTTAATCTCGACGACGTTCAGGCCTGCGCAAGGGATGAGGTTGGTACGAGAGGAAATTGTGTTGGTGCGTACCCGGAGGAAGACTCTGCTTCAACTTCTCGGCTTTTTCTGGATCATCGACGGACAACGTGTAAAGGTACCGCGAACACCGCAGCTTGAACTTGGTTTGCTGCTTGCCGCCCGCAACCTTGGCAGCGATTTTCTTTATCCGGGCCTCTGAAGAAACGATGAGCACATATAAAGGACAAGGAAAACCGCAAAGACGCACGAGATGCATCCTTTCTCCGGGCGATCTCAATGAATTGCTTGATGTCACGGATTTCCTTGGGCTATAGAGACATTATGGGTCATTGAGGCAGTCGACTGAAGGTAATGAAATGGCGGACCATCGTCGTTACTTTTTGGCGGTGGGTGAGTTCGGCGGCGGTTGCCGAAACTGTGCAGTATATTGTCACGTGGATGATTGTGCCGTGTTGATCATCTTATGTCAGACTGGACAACAACAACGTCCTATTCTAAACGATTTTTCAAGCAGTAACATGCTCAGCGCTCAGCGCTCAGCAGTTACCGTGTGGAAATTATCAACAACATTTCTGCTGAACAATTCTCGAGAACCGTGGATCATTAGAGTCGTTGTCGTTGCTTTCCCCCAGGCCTGCAGGAGCATGGAATTGCTCATATCCACGCACAAGTGAACTGCCGAAACTGCGCATTGCTGGTCAAGCCCCTACGCTATGGAAATAATTCAAGTCTCGTTGAGTGAACGCTCTCTATCATTCCCTTCGCCAAAATCATCCAACATGTGAATCAATTCAGCGGAATGCAATAGCACCAAGTATATCACCTATGACACTAGCATCCGTCCTGCCAAGTAATGGAGATCCTAAGATTGGAAGTTGCGACCATAATCATTCAACATGCAGCTCGACTCAGGTACTTTTACCTCTTCTCACAAATGCCAATCTCTGCCGCTTCTTCATAGAAACCGCATGTTTTCATATCAGTTCGCAACATTGAATCCCGTTTTTGTCCCCAGAGAAAGCATCACACGATATCCGGCTGCGATTCTGGTTGCATGCTGAAATCGATCGAGTCAATAATGAGCATTAACCGCGACGACCAAAGACTCTTGAAACAACGCGGCCTATACTTATCCTCAGAGGCAGGTGTCCCTTCATTGGCAGAAGTTCAATGTAAGTATCTACGATCTTCCAGCGAAGTACACCGTCTAAATAATGATGGCTTAACCTGGAGCCAAGAAGACATCTACGGATGCCAAGTTGCGTTTCGCTTTTGGCCTGCTAACCTTCCAAGTTCTCAGTGTTTGTAGGAAGTACCAGGTCAATATTATGACAAGGAAGCCTCAAGATACCCCAGAACTTTGGTTAGTTGGTACCAATTCGGTTCTTCTCAAAACAATTCCATTGGTTAAAAACTGACGAACGCGCATACAATTTTAGATCCCACTACCACGACCCGACCCAATCAACGACCGCACAGAAACTACAGCTCATGGTTAACGTTGTCAAAACTAGGTTTGGCCAACTCACATTCACACCTAGTTTGATTGACAGGTGAAAGAGTTGGCACGGTTGTCGAAGCCAACAACGCTCAGGGCGTCAAGAGTTCCGTTGATAATTTGGGACGACCCGGTGCAGGTTGTGGAGCTAAAAAAACAGTTAAACCCGATCAGCACAGTTCTACAAGATCAACTGCGGCGGTCGAGCAGACGTACGTGAAAAGGATGCACTCAACGCCAGCAGAGCTAACGACACTGCTGACATCGCTGGCTTGGCCGTTGGCAGCCAGGTTCGTGCAACCGACAGGCAGCGTAGTGGCCGACCAGATCAAGCAGTCATTGAGGTTCGTGTTGATGCAGGTTTCAAACACCGTGATAGCGAGGGGGGTTGGGCCAGCGGTGGCCTTGGAAGCCACAGCTGCAGCTGCGGGGGCTCGGATGGAAGAGGAGGAGACGAGCACGGCGTTGAGAAGAGCAAAGAGAGCGAGGGACTTGAACATGGCGAAATACAGAGCTGAGCAAAAGCTTGAGGAACACCAGGATCCTCGACCTCTTTATACGTTGGGAGCGGCAATCAATGATCTTTTACGGGATGTAATCCCGACAGATCCCGACCCGGAGATCTTTGGAGATCAACTCGTCGACGTTACATAAATCAAGCGAGCCGCTCAGTTCCCCATGACGAGAACAGCAGCTTATTAGGCTTGCTACATAGTATGTGGCCTCCTCGAGTGCGAGCCGGTGAACGCGATCGACTTGTTACGACAGGCGCGAAGTTGACGTCGTTGTCCAAGTTGATCAGACAGCGGTACGTTCAAGGCGTCGGGCGCAGTCGTACCCTCGCTGATGCAGCAAGGCACGCGTGGGATACGATATACTTACTCTCAAAGGCCTCGTCCAAGTACTTAATTCCATGGAACGCACAGTGAAACATGACGACTGGCGCGCTAGCCGGTGCCTGCCGGCGGAAGCTTTTCTTTGAGACGTCCTGTCTTCAAGGTTTATCTATAGCACTTCAACATGTACATATAGACAGCAGACTCATCCTTGACGGCACGCGTTCTCGGACAGCGCCAGGAGGCACGAGGCATTTGCACGTCGTCTGCATTGAGCTCTTGGCGGGTCCGCTGATGCCAGGCCACTTGGAGTGATTCTCGTCAAGATCCTTGCCTCCACGCTACGTGGCCATTCAATCACCGGATCGCGGAGATGTACGCTGGACGACTTGTATGCGCGCGCGGGTGCATGAATATACCGTGACGGAGAAGTCGAGACTTGTCATCTTTGTCGGCGACGGTACACACCTCCAGCAAGCGGCACGTCAGTCGCGACGTCGACCCAGTCCGCTGATACTTGGCTGCGTCATGGCAACCTGCATCAGTTCAGTTCGAGCGTCGAGCCATTGTCGATTATAATCGAGGCATATGTATGCGCCGGTGGAATTCAGTACTGCCCTTTGCCGGCTGAGTAATAGATACAAGTCGAGATGTTCGTCCAGATCGACTTCGGCACACTTTCCTCGAGACGTCGAGGAAATTAGAACGTGCTGAACTTCGTGACTGCTTGATGGCGGTGAACGGGTTGGGAGAAAGTCAATCTAAGTATGTTTGGTTCCCGGGCCGGTTGTTGGTAAACAACCGCTTGCGACCCAATTTGGCATTTATGGATTTCGAAATACCTTTACAGATCCCGTTTCACCAGGCTCTCAACGCCAGCGCACCGCCAGTGCACCACATTCTTGCCGGCTCGTTCCGCTCGCTATCCCTCTTCCTCCTTGCCTTTTCGCCCTTCCAGCTCACCCTCGACCTGGTGCAGACAGTACCTGCGTTTGGGCCCCACCAGTATATCGCTCTGGGCCCTCTTTCACAAGCTGGTGATATCCGCTTTGCATACACAACAACCTGGCAACTTCCCCCGCAACTCCAGAGCTGGGCCATTGAACGGCAACCAGACAGCCTGCGGGTACGTTTTGTTGACACTGTAAATATCAGTGCGTCTACGTCTACGTCTGAACAATTGTCACTCATCTGTCGCAGCGGCTACTTCGTCGTATGTCACCGTCCCTCCACCGTACTCGCATCTCTACTCCGCTGGCGGCCCTTCCGCTCAGGTGCATGCCCTCTCCCCCGGCGGCACTCCTGGCTTTGGAGAGCATGTTCAGGAGATTTACTTTGTCCCCCAGTCTGAATGGGATGCGGCTGACAAGACACGTAAGGCCTTGGTGCGCCGCGCCCTCCCCCTTGATAATTAACTGGCTGAACTCCTTGCAGCGCTATGGCTCGCACGGAATCGAGTTTGCATTTCCTGCTGGATCGCAGGCCCTCGCATTCATACCCGTCCTTGGCGGTTCCATGATTGAGGTTTACACACGCGCCGATGACGGGTCGTTAATCCACATCGACTCTAGCGCCGCCCCGCAACGAGCTGGTGGGGTGGAGCAAGAGGATGGGCCTCGGCATGTCAAGGTGCACCCAAACGGGCGCGTGCTTTACTGCGTCACCGAGCATTGTGCGTTTAATCTCATCCCTCTCGCTATTTTAACCTCCCTTTCTGTAGCGAACTACCTCGACGTTTACACGATCACCCCACCCTCTGGGGTCACCCCGGTTCTAACTTATGTCGCTTCGCGGTCACTTATCCCGCCGCATTTGCGCTCGGACGGGCATGACAATGCCAACACAACCGACGGGTCCAAACGCACTTACCGCGGCGACACCCTACTTCTCGCTCCTTCCACCCCTGCGCCTCAGAGCATTTTTGTGACGACCCGAGGCGGCGAGGGAGAGACGAAAGGGTGGGTCAGCGTGTTCAGGCTCGACGCGGAGGGCATGTTTGCTGGCGACATGGAGAATAACCCCTACCTTGTGGAACGATACGAGGCAAAAACTAGCGGTGGCAAGGCGCACGCGCTTGACCTGCGAGCGAAAACGGATGATGATCCTGACGGCGCGCTGTGGGTGATTCTCACGGACGACTCACCGCCGCACCCGGGCGTCCGCGTGCTCGAATGGGACGGATGGTTATGGCGCGGCGGGGGGACACGATTAAGGGAAGTGGCTGCCTGGCCCCCGGGGCCAGGCTCTTACTCGCCCGAAGCTGTGAGTGAGAGCGAGACGGAGCAGATGGCGGGCGCGAGTCACGCTGTATGGCTGGATTAATATCAATTCCTGATCGCAAGCACAAGGCGGACATTTGTGAGTTCTACAATCAACTATGATGGCAGGAGTCGACGACCCCTGTGGCTAGGAGCATCCAGTTAACATCTTGTGTCTCATGACGGTATTCGATCTTATGTCTCGGCGGCACAACATTGGATATGTGAGACATGATGGATCTCTTGTTCGTTCAACGGAATGGCTTTCAATTTCTCCATTTTGCGACGTTCTCGATCAACTATAGCCTATCATTTTAGGAGTCAATAACGCATCCAACATAAATAATGTGTAGCGCCCTTTCAACGATACGTTCTTCCCCATCTATGACCGCAACTCCAGAGTCCGTGAAGCTACTGCTTGGCCCGATATATGTAGGCACGATTGTGAGGGCTTCTTCCCTACCTTTTACCTAATCTAATCTGTTTGCAAACAGCTCAGCACTTGTTTATTCGGTGTATGTGTGTCGCAATTCACGACATACTTTCTGTCAGCGCGTCGACCACAAGACTCATTGACTGTCCGGTTCGTCACAACGCCCTACCATTTTCAACACAAATGGCTGAACCGGCACGCAGCGCTCTCGTTGTGTGGGAGCTCTTCCTCAGTATATTTTGCGCCGTGGTTTCAATTTATTTCGTGTGGCTCTACTTGGTTGACAATTACTTCAACCCCGCATTTTTGGCATCTGCCCCATGGCCCTTGACTGCAGTTCCCCTCCTTTCCGGATTGTAAGAGGATCACTCTCTGCGAACCCCTTCTCTCACATAGGTCCGTTTAGGTCGGCTTGTCCTGTTCAAATATTCCTGGCATTTCGCGTGTTACGATTATCGAAATCCCGCTTCATATTTGGCTTTTTGGTCTTCCTTACCATTTCCAACGTCAGTAACAAATGTTATCGCTGTCTTCCTTGGCTTACACCCGACATACAGGGAGGGATCGCCTTTGCAACCAGCGTGCTTGCCTTTGGATTGACGTATGAACCGCTGATCTACTTTGGGCACAACCAACTTATTGAACCGCAGTTTCGACGAGGGATCCCGGTTGACCCCGGTGGCAGACTCATGGTTGGCAATCACAGTGGCCAATGATCTGGCTGTAACGTACGGTCCACGCCAAGTTCTCCGACTCGTTGAACCAACCGTGAACTTCAGACTTTTCTTGATCTTCTATCTCCACAACAGTCGAACAGGTTTCAACAGTTCGCATTTTCTTCACCATTTTTGGGCACTTCTCAACTCTCTGTAGAAACGGATACAGTGATCAGTCGTCTCATCCGGTCTGCGCTTGAGAGTGCAGCATTCGCGACTTCCTTCTCCGTACGCAATTCTTGTTTCTCCGTTCCCAGACCATTACTAATTCATCTTGCTATTGAGATCATGGTCTTAGTTATGTTTGTAAGTGCCATCCTTCCACCCATAACATCCGGTCTGATACTGGGCTTGTTTTGTTTGGCAGACGGTATTCCCCACTACCGGCTTCCATCTCATGTTTTCGCAACCAATGGGCCGCATTTACACGAGTACACTGTTATCGGTACATGTTCTTCGTATCAATGCAATGTGCACGGAATGAACATTATCAACAGACACTCAACGGACGAGATGCTCTCCGCCATGACCTGCACAGCACGTACGAGTTCGGGGAATCTGTGAATATCGACCGCTTGAATCTCCGTCCCGTTCGTACTGTTTGGTATTAGACCCATCCATTTTTCTCATCATTCGCAGCCCAGCGGAACCAGAGATCCTGTCGCTGTGAAGATAACAGTGGAGAATGCGACGGACGACAGGTTTCACCAGAGTTCGAGGTTCGACAAATCCGCGGGATCAGTCGCTTAAGTTTTGTGACATACTGCGAAACCTCGACAAAAATCCAGGCTGAGGCTGAGGCAACATTCGCTATATCGGCTTGAAACCGGATCCTTTGAACGTGTGTTCTTGTCTACCATTCGACGATATATTTCGCATATTACTCTACATACTGCGTATCTACTGGAACAGATGGTTTAGTCCACAGTGGATATTTCTCTGATATGATCCAGACCCGCAACGTAGTCGACCGAACTTTCTTTGATTCCCAGTCTTCATCCCTCCTTCTGCACACCAGCTCTGACACTTCAAAGTCGGCTTGAATAATATTTGCACCAGAGCAAAAATAGTAACATAGCTCGCGTGTTACAGCGTATTGTTACTTACAATAGTAAATGTAAACAATATCTAGCGGGGCGTCCTCGCCTGCTCCTTTATCACGGCGGGCTCTCCTAATTGACCTCCTCCGCATCCACCGTGTCCTTGCTCCTCGCTTACAAGTTACAAATTGCATGTGCAATTTGTGGCAAATTGTACTAAGCATCTACAATTTTTGTGTCTTCTAAATACACGATATGAGCTATGTACAGTAAACCTCATTACTATAGTACTCCCAGTGACTATGTGGCATCGGCCTGAATAAACGGAGAGGAGGAACTTGAAACTTCGAGTTCAACTACTTAGTTAAGTAAGTAACTAAATACAACTCTCGCGGGGAGTCAGATTGACGCGTAAAGGTCCGCGCGTGAAGACAAAGAAATCTTGCATGCTCATGGTCCACGCCTCGCTATCGAAACCGTCCGCGAACCGCATGTCAAATGATTTGAACAGCGCGCTGAGCACCATTAACAGTTCGCGCTTCGCGAACTTCTGGCCCACACAGTTCGCGGGTCCTAAGGAGAATGGGATGAACGCAGAAGTGTCATGCTTCTCGAACTTCGAGTCCGAAAGCCACCTTTCGGGGAGAAATTTGTCGGGATGTGGGAAGAAGTAGTCGGGGTTTCGGTGCAGCGAGTACGCTGGCGTGAACACACTCGTCCCCTCAGGAATGAATCTAGTGGCCAGGGTTGCTTGAGAGGCTCAAGATGGGAGTGAAAGTACGATACCTGCCAGCAATCGTTCTCCCAGGTTGCTTGAGGTGAACTTGTCTACTACCACCGGTGGGAAGAGGCGGGTGAAGACGAAGTGTCTCATTTCTGTTCGAAGATGAACTCGAGCACATAAGGAGATGAAATATACTGACATGCATGCTGATAAGAAAAGTAGCTCCTGGTGCTTGTTCACATCAAATGGATCGTCTCCTTCAACAATCACACTGTCTAGCTCCTGCTGCACACGCCGATAATATTCGTGGTTGGACAGCAGGAACCATATAATGCTACTCAACGCAGACGCCGTTGTGTCCGAAGCTGCAACAATGGCCACAATTCCGTCAGCGGCTGAAGTTTTCAGATTTGGTTTTTCTTTTTCAAGACAACCTTCATCAGCCTGGAAGAACAAAGGAACGAAAGTCGGAGAATTTGGCTGATTAAATGGGAGAACTTGCAATGTGGTACCACAAATCCATCGTACCTACTGCGCCATTTTTCATTCGCTGAATGGCCAGAGTTTGTCCGAAGTCGTTGAATTGTTGAATTTCCCGCCCAACCTGAGGAAATAGGTGTATTGTGCTCACTATCCATGGCACTTGGCCGGTCAGGGTAGAAGCCCTGTTCATCTCATCAGAGAAACGCAACGCAGAGGCCAGCCACTTACTTGGTATACCCTCTGATTCGCTCTCCCACCCCGTCTACATCTCGCCCGTCCCGGAGCATTTCAAACCCTCCGCCGAACCTGAATCATAGATAACATCAGAGCCCATATTAGAAGATGAGAATATTTCTTGCGCTAGATCACCCATCAGGTCATATCTATGAGTCGTTAGCGTGAGCCCAGGAGAGAACAAAGAGTCATTCATACGCGAATAGGTCAAGCCAATGGACTATGTCGACGCTCGATGTTTGATCTCGCAGACGCGAGACAAGCTGCGAAGCGCGCTTCACAATCAGGGGATCGTATTCTCGCATGCAACTGGAAGTCATCGCGCGGTTCCATACACGACGCTTCGCTGCATGAGCCTCTCCGGACAAGCACACAATGGCTGGCGGCGTGTCCTTGTGCCTTCCGCTCTCGTAATCTAGTGGAATGTCAAATAAAAAATATTGAAGAGCCGAGGTCACTGACACCGTCCCTTCTCGAGGCCACCAAAGTTTAAAATCTGACAAACGGCGGTGGCGTCGATAACTGAGATTTCATTCGGGCCTGGCGATACCGTGACGATGTCAATACCTTCACATTATTTCATTGGAATCACCGACCTGTCCGAACATACGGCCCGTACGTATCATGGAGCTTCTTGTAATAGAGATACTTGTAGCCCTGCGATGCTTTCCACAAGTCCCATAATTTCGTCACTTTGCCGATGGTGGGTCCAGGATATTGAGCCAAAGGGTGGAAGGGAGAGAGTCGATATGCGACAATTGAAAGACTCAAAGAGCCCAGGAACACGGTGTAGGCATAGAACAGGCGAGTAAACGGCTCGCCGAGTAGCACCAGTAGAGCTACGGGTTGGATCGGAAGCAAGAGCAAAGCAATATTTGCACTTGAGGGCTCGTATTGGTGGAAAAAGACATGATTTACCTGTGGGCGACAATGTCAGAACCACATAGGTCGAGAAACAGCTCCAATATACCAATCCTAGGGCAACGGCCCATATAGTAAAAGCAGGGGAGTCCATTGGCAAGATGGGAATTCAAGATGTTCTTCTGATATAACGCCACGGTGTAGACTCATCCCAAAGTGCAGCCGCGTCGAGTCGCCGTCGACTCGGAGATGTGAATAAACTCATCCACCTATGCCATCCAATAGCATCCAATTCTTGTATCACCGCTGTCGTTTTCGAACTCCGCTATCAGCGCTCCGGCACCACTGTCCGCATGTACCACTGGGCCACGCCTCTCCTAAGTGCAACAACTTCTTCATCGCCCGCGCTGTTGTCCTTCTTAGAAACCCCACCATCACACCCTCATTTTCCTGGAAAGCTGACGCGGGATAATAGCATTGCCTTTTTTATTACCCCCTTCATAAAGTCAGAGCCTGTCCGAAGCCTTTTGTGACGCGGCCATCTCAGAATCTGACGCGGCCATCTTAGAATCCCCCAACGCGGCCATCCTAGAATCTTCCTGGAGCGGCCATCTTAGAACTTCCATGGTACGGCCATCTTAGAATCCCTCACCTTCACATGGTACACGACTTCCTCCGCTTTCCCTGCGAGGCTCAGGCGAAACAATCACGAAGGTCAAACATATCGAGTGCAACCTCAGTGCAGGGAGTCGACGACTTCCGTGGCTAGATGCTGGAGCATCCATATTTGAAATCTTGTGTCTCATAATGGTATTCGTATATCGCCTTATGTCTCAAGCGGCACAGCTTTGAAGCAGCATGAATATGTTGGATCTCTAGTTCGTCAGCCGCCGGTCAAATGGCTTTCCAGTTATTTTCAAACAGCTGAGATCGGACCGGCAGATTGTCCGCACATCCTGTGGAGAGCTGTGGAGGCTGAGTTTTGTGGAAAGCTCCAGCGCTCGTTGCGATGATAATTCGACTCAATTCAGCACTCCGATCGGAAAGGTGCATCGTTTCGAAAATAGCTGCAACAATTCCGAGTCGGAGGAGGAGGAGGTCGGGAATCAGACACACATGCAACATAAATGCTGGGTCCGCGGCGCCTTTTCAGCATCCCTTCTTCCGCGCTCATGACCGCAACTCCAGAGTCCGTGAAGCTACTGCTTGGCCCGATATATGTAGGCACGATTGTGAGAACTTCTTCCCTACTTTTTCATGGTCTAACCTGTCTGCAAACAGCTCAGCACTTGTTTATTCGGTGTATGTGCGTCGCAATTTACGACATACTTTCTATCAGCACGTCGACTCCAAGACTCATTGACTGTCCGGTTCGCCACAATACCCTACAAATTTCAATACAAATGATTGAACCGGCACACAGCGCTCTCGTTGTGTGGGAGTTCTTGCTCAGTATATTTTGCGCCGTGGTCTCAATTTATTTCGTGTGGCTCTACTTGGTTGACAATTATTTCAACCCTGCATTTTTGGCATCTGCCCCATGGCCCTTAACTGCAGTTCCTCTCCTCTCCGGATTGTAAGAGGATCACTCTCTGCGAACCCCTTCTCTCACATAGGTCCGTTTAGGTCGGCTTGTCCTGTTCAAATATTCCTGGCATTTCGCGTGTTACGATTATCGAAATCCCGCTTCATATTTGGCTTTTTGGTCTTTCTAACCATTTCCAACGTCAGTAACAAGTGTGATCGCTGTCTTCCTTGGCTTACACCTGATTTATAGGGAGGCGTTGCCTTTGCAACTAGCGTGCTCGCTTTTGGGTTGACGTATGCACCACTAGTCTACGTTGGGCACAAACCAACTTATTGAACCGCAGTTTTGACGAGGGGTCCCGGTTGACCCCAGTGGTAGACTCATGGTTGGCAATCACAGTGGCCAATGATCTGGCTGTAACGTACGGTCCACTCCAGGTTCTCCGACTCGTTGAACCAACCGTGAACTCCAGACTTTTCTTGATCTTCTATCTCCACAACAGTCGAACAGGTTTCAACAGTTCGCATTTTCTTCCCCATTTTGGCGCTTCTCAACTCCTTGTAGAAACGGATACAGTGATCAGTCGTCTCATCCGGTCTGCGCTTGAGAGTGCAGCGTTTGCGACTTCCTTCTCCGTACGCAATTTTGTTTCCGTTACCAGACCATTACCGATTCGTCTTGCTATTGAGATCATGGTCTTAGTTATGTTTGTAAGTGCCATTCTTCCACCCATAACATCCGGTCTGATACTGGGCTTGTTTTGTTTGGTAGACGGTATTCCCCACTACCGGCTTCCATCTCATGTTTTCGCAACCAATGGGCCGCATTTACACGAGTACACTGTTATCGGTACATGTTTTGCGTCTCAATACAATGTGCACGGAATGAACCTTTATCACCAGACACTCAACGGACGAGATGCTCTGCTCCATGACCTGCACGGCACGTATGAGTTGGAGGAATCCGTGAATATCGACCGCTTGAATCTCCGTCCCGTTCGTCCTGTTTGATATTAGACTCATCCATTCTTCTCATCATTCCCAGGCCAATGGAACTAGAGATCCTGTCACTGTGAAGATAACAGTGGAGAATGCAACGGACGACACCGACAGTTTTCACCAGAGTTCGAGGTTCGACAAACCTGCGGGATCGGTCCCTTAAGTTCTGTAACATAAGTACTCCCGAGACCTCGACCAAAATTCAGTCAACATTCGCTATATCGGCTCGAAATCGGATCCTTTGAACGTATAATTCGCCTAACATTCGACGATATATTTCGCATACTAGTGTACATACTGCGCATTTACTGGTACAATCCGGTATTTAACAATTCAGTCCACAGATGGACATTGGACTCTCCCCAGTCTTTGGACTACGCTTTCAACGCACCAACTCTGGTACTTACTTCCAAGTCGGCTTGAATATTATTTGCCCCGGAGCAAAATAGTGATGTACGCTACACCGAGCTCGTGAATCGTTACAGGGTATCATTAAGCGTAAAATGTCATAACAATAGGATAAAATATTCAGCCCGACGAAAGAAGTTTGTGCTACTTCGCCTTCTCCCGCACATCCCTCCAAAAGTCGCCCCACCGCGCACCTTTGTACTCTTCCTGCGGCGAGCCGGGATCAGGCATGCCATCAGCCGGCGTATCTGAGAATGCATTCTTCTGCGCGACTGCTATTCGATCGAGCGCTTTGATGAGTGACGGCGTTGCGGGAACGGCGCCGAGGGGCGGGGACTTGGGATTCGAGGATGTGACGGCAGTGCGTTGTGATGTCGTCGATGAGACTGCATTTACGCCGGATCGATGTCGTTGCAGGAATCCTGGGCTCCAATCTTTGTCTTTACCGTCCTTGGTGGCGAGGCTCGTCAAATCCTCCTCAAAATCGGAGTACTCTGGTGCCTCGTCTGTGTTCCGCTTCTTGGCACCATGCACTCGTCCCATCTCCTTGTTGAAGTCGATGTCTTTGTCTTTCGCAGAAGCATTGTCGACGAGCGTGGTCGTTGACGCCATGGACATCTTCTGCCGCAGCCACGGGCGCGGGGCCTTGGTGGGACTCATGGGGCTGAGCGGATCGTCCTCGTCCTCATCAGACGACAAGCCGCCCTCCCCGACAGGTCGGAACTTGACCGCCCCACGCTTCTTCCCGGCCATGCGCGCCTGGAACCGCTCGTGTCCGACGGAGCGGCCTTTCTTCAAAAAGGCAGGGCTCTGCTGGAACTCGTACGATTCATGATTTCTGAGCTTGACGTCGTCACCATCCTCATCTGGGAACAGGACGTCTTTGGGACCTCGAGCGGGCGTTGTTGAGCCGAACAAACGACCCCAGAATGATGCCGCGGGCGTGAAGATTCCAGCGCGGTCGGCGGCGTTGGGCAGACTTGAAGCGTAGTGGGCGAGATAGCTGTCCCATTTCTTGGTGACATTCAATTAGGGCTTGATTTAAGGTAAGGAATACACGCACCTCGTCAGGACACTCTCCGAATCTGCGTCTGAGGAACCAGTCGCAAACAATTCCAGCGCACAAGAACAAACAGAAACCACCGCTGAGGCCTTTCTCCTGGCTCGTTCCCCATGTTCCAGTGAGATCTACAGCTTCCCAAAGCCGCTCCCACACATTTGCCCAGGCTGGGATGTGTGCGAGGAGGGCCATGGAGAGAACGAGTCCAAAGGCTCCGGTAGAAGCGGTGGAGAAACGGACTGCCCAGTGCTGAACGGAGGGTATCGGCAACAGCACCAACGGAGTCGACGCAGACGCGAAAACTGCGGTTATGATTATACGCGCTAGAACAGAGGGGTGGATGATGACGGAGACGGCAAGGCCGAAGAGAGTGCTTGAGGAATGTTATCAGTTACCGGCACCTGAGACACCTATTTTCGACTTACCCGCCGGATATCCCGAGGAAAGCGAGAGCACAATAGCGCCATCTGCCGGCCAAAAAGGTGGTAATCAAAGAAGACAACAGCCAAACCACGATGAAGGTTTTCGAATTGAGTGGAGCTGAGGACGATAGGGCGGGAATCATGAGAGAGAGAAAGGTTGAAAGATGTACTGGAATTGGGTGAGCAGATGAGAAACAATATGCATGCGTAGTCAAACATACCACCAAATGCATAACCTGCAGCCAATCCTCCAACGCCTCCTTCGAGGAGGAATTGAATGCGCTTCTTTTGCTCAAATGCGCCCGGGAGCACGCCATAGCGCTCGGCTGGAAAGGAGCGGGAGCGATCAAGGGTCAGGAAGGCGCCCGAAAATGTGAGAAGGATGGAAAGCAAGAGCAGAGGTAGTGAATATGCAAGAAGGTACGAGGTAGATGGTAGCAGTGTCGTTAGTGTCGTCGTGTCGTTGACTGCCATGGGAGGCAATTATCGTCAGGTTTCGTAAGTACGGCGGTCGCGAGCGGAGGCAGAAGACGGCTGAGAGATGACTGGCGAGGATTTCCTGGAGATTCCGACTGTCCCAGTGTCCCTAGTTGGAGGATGCGCCAATCTCTGATCAACGCCGTACGCAAACAAACGCTACTACCTACTTTAGGCAATTTCTTATCTAATACCCAATTCAAACTCCGATGAGTGGCTAAATTCCTTTTCTGGACAGCGCGCCTTTGTCAGTACGCGCGTCCTTCTAGCACTTGCTGCACATTTCCGGGGCCTCTTTCTGACTCTTATGCTTTGAAATTTGCCCCTTCGTTCGCCCGACTCTCACTCCAGACCTACACCCATTTCGCAAAAACTCGAATCTTGCCCACAACCATGCAGCTAACCTTTGTAACGGATCTCGGCCAGTCCTATTCCATGGACATTGACTCTGGAATGGAGCTGGAGAATGTAATGGCATTACTCGAGGCTGAGGTGCCGTCCCATTTCTTTGACCGAGTACTTTGTTTTTACCTCCAGCGGCAGTCAGGAATCCCACTCAACGAACAGAGCCTCTCATACAATGGAAGAGACCTTAGCGGGAATCCCAAGTCGACTCTTCGGGAACTAGGAGTCAACGAGGATGACGCCATGTTGTCGTTGCGGCGCAAGGTCCCTAACGCAGCAGGAAGGTAGGTGTGTTGCGAGGATGTACGGGCTTTGCCTGAAGAGACCTGCAGAGCAGTAGAACACGACTCTGAAATGATGCGCCTGCAGCTCCTGGGTGACCCCGACCTCATGCGTCAGTTGCGAGAAGTCCGTTATTTCCTCCGACGAAATTTTATCATAACATTTATACGTATCAGACACAACCTGATATTGCCGATGCCGCGCAGTCTAACCCGCAGCGCTTCGCTGAGCTGCTGCGGCAGACACGCGACCGCGCCATGAACGCGGACCTGCAGCGCGAGCGCGAGATCGCGCATTTGAACGCCGACCCGTTCGACGTCGAGGCTCAGCGACGCATCGAGGAGGCGATCCGCCAGCAGGCCGTCATGGAGAACATGGAGCACGCGATCGAGTACTCGCCCGAGAGTTTTGGGAGGGTTACCATGCTTTAGTGTGTCCCCTTCTCGCTCTTGCCATTATCTATTGACTATTCGCGATAGCATTCCCGTGGAAGTGAATTCGCGGGCTGTGACTGCCTTCGTTGATAGCGGGGCACAGCAGACGATCATGAGTCCTGAATGTGCCGAAGCGTGCGGGTGCGCCGTCTATCGATGCCATTAATTTCTTTGGCTGACCACCCCAAAGAATAATGCGTCTCGTCGACCAGCGTTTCTCGGGTATTGCGCGCGGAGTTGGCACCGCCAAAATCCTTGGCCGTGTCCACAGCGCTCAGCTAAAGCTCGCAGACCTGCACCTCCCGTGCTCGATAACCGTCATGGAGGGCCGCGATGTCGACCTTCTGCTGGGCCTAGACATGCTCAAGGCGCACCAGGCATGTATCGACCTCGCGAAGGGCGTGCTTAGGATACAAGGAAGGGAGGTGCGGTTCTTGGCGGAGCACGAGCTACCGGAGAAGGCAAGGGACAAGCCAGAGATGTCGCCGGAGGAAGTAGAGTCTATGGCTGCGGGAGCGGGGTCGCGAGCGAGTGGGTCGGCTGGTGAGGCTGCGCCGGCCGCCTCTGCCGGACGTGGGTCCTCGACGCCCTTCCCTGGCGGCGGGCACACACTCGGTGCCTCCCCAGCACCACGCAACACGCCGACACAGCATACGGAGGCCCATATCCGCATTTTGATGGACCTGGGTGCGACGCGCGAGGTTGCGATAAGCAGTCTGGACGCCGCGGGGGGTAACATCGACGTCGCTGCGTCGTTACTCTTCTGACCTTTTTGTCATGCTCGTTTTTTTTTGCAATTCTCAATCGATATATCTCTAGGGACACAAAATGCTTGTAATTTCTAGTCAGTGTACAGTGCCTCCTCAACCAAAAATGCAGCTATAGATTCGAAGCGGTTGAAACTAAATCTAGGCTGACTGTTGCTGCAGTGGTCGTGTACGAATGAGATGATCTACTTATTAGCGTGTGCGCAGGCCCATGGGGCACTCTACAATAAGTAGGATACCAGTTGGCAGGAGGGGTGGCAATAGGTACGCTGGGTACGTAAGGAGGAAGTGGGAAACAGTCCCAGGGGAGGGCGGGGCTGAAAGTACGGCACGCGTTTGCACTCGGACGATGTCCAGCGCGCATATGGGCGCTCAAGACACGTCAGGCACTTACACTACAGGTGAAGCAGAGGAGGCCCTCAGCTGGAGGTAAAGATGAGGAACTGGCACTGGAGTCTGGCACTGGCAGTGGAAAACTTTCGGCTCAACACGTGACCGTACACGTCCTTCTTCCGCCGCCGCCATGTACGCGCTCGCTGTGTCTGCAAGGGTTAAACTAATGAGTTGACAGGGTCGTTGCTGTGGCCATCGACTCGCCGGAGATCGCACGCGCCAGCCTCCATGTCCGCCTTCCGTTCATTGCCCATCTTTATGCGGTTCCGTTTCTGTGCCTCTATCCTCTGCTCGCATACGCCTACTATGTGAAGTACGACCAGTGGATAGTCTCGGAGGAGTGGACTTTTCTTGCTTGCGTCACTCTGGGTGCAAGTCATGCCCTCAGTTTCCTTGTCACGAAATGGAGCGGCGCCGCACGGGCCTGGATTACCACCAACACCGCAAAATCTATCCGAGAGGCAGACTGCATTCGCATCGTCCCTCATATTCACCGGGGCCAAGGGGACATCGTTTCCATAGACAAAAAAGTCGAGTCGGACCCCTCTACTTATACTTTTAGTTATCAGCGCGACACCTATGTTATCCAGTCGCTAGAGCCTCTTGTCTTTGCCCGTCTTCCATACCCCTCGTCTGGTCGCCCGGTGCTGTCGACTTTTCTACAGCCCAAGAGTTTGCCTTCAGCAGACCTCCCAAATCTGATATCCCTCTTCGGCGCGAACGAATTCAATATCCCAATACCCTCGTTCACTGAGCTCTTCGGCGAGCACGCAACCGCCCCATTCTTCGTTTTCCAGATATTCTGCGTCGCCCTCTGGTGCTTGGACGAGTACTGGTACTACAGCCTGTTCACCCTCTTCATGCTCGTCATGTTCGAGTGTACAGTGGTCTGGCAACGTGTCCGCACGCTCACAGAGTTCCGGACCATGTCCGTCGCCCCCTACCCGATTCAATGCTATCGTGACAAAAAATGGCAGGAGGTGCAGACAGACAAACTCTTGCCTGGCGACGTCATATCACTCGCCCCGAAGCAAAACGAACTCATCGTCCCCGCCGATGTATTGCTTGTGCACGGCACTTGCATCGTCAACGAGGCCATGCTCTCTGGCGAGTCTACACCCCTCCTCAAGGAGTCCATCCAGCTCCTCGAAGCCTCAGACAATCTCGACGTCGACGGCGCTCACAAAAACGCTGTACTGTTTAGCGGCACCAAGGTTCTCCAGGCGTCCGCCAATTCGCAGAACGGAATTGCTGCCCCGGTGAAAACCCCCGACAGCGGCTGCCTTGGCGTCGTCCTCCGCACCGGGTTCGGCACCGCGCAGGGCCAGCTTGTGCGCACAATGATCTTCAGTACGGAGCGTGTGTCGGCGAACAACCTCGAGAGCTTCCTTTTCATCGGCTTTCTCCTCGTGTTTGCGATCGCGGCGAGTTGGTACGTGTGGACGAAGGGCATTGAACGCGACTTGAAGAAGAGCAAACTATTGCTCGACTGTGTGCTTATCATCACGAGCGTCGTCCCGCCCGAGCTGCCCATGGAGCTGTCGTTGGCGGTGAATGCGTCGCTCGTCGCGCTCTCCAAGTTCGCGATATTCTGTACAGAGCCGTTCCGCATTCCCTTCGCTGGGCGCGTCGACGTATGCTGCTTCGACAAGACAGGCACGATCACCGCTGAGAATTTAGTATTAGAAGGTGTCGTTGGCGTAGAGTGTGTTTTGTGGGCCACGTCTTGTTTCGCGCTGATCATCTCTTTTATCTAGTCCCTCGGATCATCGGAGACTCGTCAATGTCAAGGAGACATCGCGCGAGACGACCCTGTGCCTCGCCGCCGCGCACGCACTGGTCCGACTTGACGATGGGACGATCGTCGGAGACCCGATGGAGAAAACGACACTCGCGGTGCTAGATTGGAGTTTGTCTAAAGGTGCGTCTTGTCTTTTTATCTTACCCCGCTCTTACCCTTCCATCCACTTAGGCGAACAGGTCTCTCCCGCGAGCTCGGCCGCACCACACAAGACGCAGTTATCTATTCGGAGGCGCTTTCAGTTCTCTTCGGCGCTGAAACGCATGTCTACCGTCTCGACCCTACCCGGAGGAAAGACGATCGCGGCGGTGAAGGGCGCACCGGAAACGATCAAGGGCATGCTCGCGAGCGTTCCGTCACACTATGACGACACGTATAAGTACTTTACGCGCAAGGGCAGTCGTGTCTTGGCGCTCGCGATGAAGGAAATGGAGCCTATGGCTGTCGATCGGGTAGGCCCTTTTCCATCCTATGTTTGCAATTGCATACCGAGCTTTGATGGGACATAGATTAACAAGCTGCCGCGGGACACAGTAGAGAGTCAACTTGGATTTGCGGGCTTCCTGGTGTTCCACTGCCCGCTCAAGGCAGACGCAATCGAGACGCTCCAAATGCTTGCTGATTCGTCGCACCGCGTACGTATGCTCAGATTTCTGATGAGATTCATCTTCTTATGCTCTTACATATTCACAGTGCGTGATGATTACTGGAGACAACCCCCTCACGGCGGTGCATGTTGCACGGGACGTCGAGATCGTTGACCGCGAAGCCCTGATCCTCGATCTAAGAGAGAACCCCGCCCATGAGGGCGACCTCACCTGGCGCACCATCGACGAGACCAAAGTCATCCCTGTCGACCCCTCCGAGCCCCTTGATACTTCCCTGTTCGAGGAATACGATATCTGCATCACTGGTGCGGCGATGAAGCAGTACGCACACCGCCCGGCGTGGAAAGATCTGGTACAAAATACATGGGTATACGCGCGCGTGTCGCCCGCGCAGAAAGAGTACATCCTCACGACCCTCAAGGAGCTTGGGTACACCACGCTCATGGCAGGTGATGGCACAAACGACGTTGGTGCGCTGAAGCAAGCGCATATTGGGGTTGCACTGCTGGATGGGACGCCCGAAGACTTGCAAAAAATAGCAGAGAGACAAAAGCTGGAGAGGATCAAAAAGGTCTATGAGAGCCAATTGTCGATATCTGCGCGGTTTAACCAGCCACCGCCGCCTGTTCCCGCGGCGATTGCGCATCTGATTCCGAATGCCGTTGCCGCCCAACAGCGCGCGGCAGCGGATTTGGCGGTGGCGCGGAAGAGGAATCCGATGGAACGGGTAAGTGTGGGCTGTGTGGCTGCATTGCATTGTTCTTGATGTTAGTGTGCAGTTCAATCTCGAGGCGATTACCAGTAAAATGGCCGATCTTGACGACGAAGAAGAGGTGCCCAAAATCAAACTTGGCGATGCATCCTGTGCGGCGCCGTTCACATCCAAACTTTCGCACGTTGCGGCTGGTCAGCTCGTGTGACCTATTTCTGTCTTCGTTTTCGCCTGACGCGTTCGCAGTTACACACATAATACGACAAGGCCGATGCACCCTCGTCGCGACTATTCAGATGTACAAGATCCTTGCCCTCAACTGTCTGATTACAGCGTACTCGCTCAGTGTGCAGTACCTGGACGGGATCAAATTCGGAGACTATCAATATACCATCACGGGCGTGATGATGTCGGTGTGCTTTCTGTGTATATCGCGAGCTAAGGTACGCACAACGCATAGTCTCGCGCATGGGCTCAGGCTTGTTTCACAGCCCGTAGAAAAACTCTCGCGGGAACGACCGCTCGGCAACATTTTCAATCTTTATGTTTTCCTTTCTATTGTGCTGCAATTTGCGCTGCATATTGTAACGTTGGTCTACATGACCAACTTAGCGCATCTCTACGAACCCCGAAATGGCCCTATCGACCTGGAAGCTAAATTCGAGCCGAGCCTGCTGAACACGGCTATTTACCTTCTTGGGCTTTCTCAGCAAGTTTCGACTTTCACAATTAACTTCCAGGTATGGCTCCCCGAGTTGGTGTTCTATCGTATCTTCATTCGCGACAGGGCCGGCCATGGCGCGAGGGCATCCGCGAGAATCAGTACCTATACTGGGGTCTCGTCTCTGCCAGCGCTGTCGCATTCTCCGGCGCTACGGACTTTATGCCAGAGCTTAACAGGTGGTTGCAGATTGTCGAGATGGCGGGCTCGGTGGGTCAGCCATGCATTCCCACTGACTGGATGCTCACTACGCTTCCGTGGTTCTGTTCCAGTTTAAGGTCCGCCTGACAGCGAGTATGATCATCGACTTTGCGGGATGTTGGGTAATCGAGAAGGTGTGCAAACACCTTTTCGCGGATTTGGAGCCCAAGCCAATGGTGACGAGAGGACGGGAGCGCAGAGAGGCAAGGAGAGCGGAGCAGGAACACTCACGGATTGTTAGGGAGGCTGGACAGAGTTCCGAGAAGAAGGAACAGTAGATAGAAATCAATTAATGGACTGTCTGGTATGTGTGTAGATACACATTCCTGTTTAAAGACAATTATCATGGAAAAACCAAACTGGCCCTGCTCCAGCGTGCCGGTGAGCTGGCGGTCTGCGTTCTGGAAGTGCAGCGCGTCAAGCTCGGCCGTCCTGCTTGGGAATACTTGGTGTTGTGCGCGCCAGTAACACAGGGCCCGTATGTTAAGAATTGCCGTCTGCCAGCTGCCTATGCACCATATGCTTTTCCTTATTGTCTCTATTGTTCTTATTGTCTTATTACTATACTTCTTATTTCTCCGTACTTAGCTTAAATACGTGTTAGTTACATTCGGTACTTCAGTTTGATAATTAACGTGCTTTGCCTTCCGCTTTGCTCCCTCGTCGTTCTCTTCTTAGTCCCAGCACTCAAGGTAGTTCGTACACCCGAGACCTACGTGGTGTTACACTAACTCATTATTATGACCTCCGGATTCCCCGGTCCTTCCGTACCTCCGTACCTCCGGTTCTTCCGCACCCTCCGGCGACACGGGATTTAACAGTATTATCAAACTCACCTACCTTAATTGCTCCTCATGTCTTTTGCTCATCTTATCGGTACTCCCGACATTCCCCCGGGCACACGGCGTGATTCCCACTATTTCAATGCCATGCCCCATCTTACGGCACCCACGCTCACCACTATCAATACGGTCACTGGCGAAATTATTCCCCCGTCATCTTCTACTAGGCGCGAACCTCCGTTCGTAACTCTGGTCCGTGCTCCTCGTGCGAATAGTCCAATTCCTTGGGCTTCTTCATCTCGTGTTCCCTTCCGGCCTCCCGGGTTTGTTGAACACCCCTGGGAAACCCCCGGACGTGAATACAAAAGGACCCCTTATCCTAGTATCTCTCCTCAGTTTTCTACCTTCAAACAAGCCGCCGAAGTTTACCCCCGGCTTGTTGAAGTCCCGATGGGAACGCAACTTGCGGACCTAACTTGGGATGCTGAGGAAGAAGGTGAATATCAGTTGGAGTCTTCCAGGCCTGCCTCACCGCATTTGCATCATAACCCTGCAAATACCCCGGTCGCTACACCCCAGCAATCCGGGGCTTCTGGTCAGCAGGTTCCTCTGATCAACGTCATGGCCGATGCTCCCGACCCACCTTTGCCTTCTCTTCCTCCTTCCCACTCGTCCACGCACGTCTCTTCCTCTTCTGGTCGAGGAGGAGATGGCGGTGGCGGTGGCGGTGGCGGCAATCCTCCAATGCCGCCGGGTTATGGTCCCCCACCTGGTGGAGGCCAACCTGGCAGAGGAGGCCCCAGAGGTCATGGCGGTGGCCCCGGACACGGGGGAGGTGGACCTCCTTTACCCCCGGGTAGAGGAGGTGGTGGTTTACCCGGTTTCCCCGGTGGTGCTCCAGCCCCCGGCGGAGCTGGTGGTGGTGGTGGCGGAGGTGGAGGTGGTGGAGGTGGACCTCCTCCCATAATTCCTCCGTTCATGCCAATCCCCGCTGTTGATCCTGTCTTCGCAAACAGCATGCACTCTGTCGCTGATGCCTTGCGTATTCTCGCTGAACGTGCCGCTGCCCCTCCCCGATCCAACCGCTCGAATTTGAAGGCTCCGGACACCTTTGACAGTTCCGACCCTTCTAAATTCACTTCCTTCATGTCCCAGATTTACCTCCACATCGCAGACCGCGCACAGGACTTTCCCACTGACGACGAGAAAATTTTCTACGTCTGGTCCTACCTCCGCAGCACTGCGCAGAAATGGTTTGAGCCTTCGCTTTATACCGGGGCTCCCATTCCAGCCTGGGACGGCGACTTCACCTTGTTCGTTCAGGAACTGCAGACAAATTTCGGCCCGCATAACCCCGTTGGTGATGCGGAAATGGCGATCCGGGTTCTCATCATGAAGCCCACCGACAAGATCACCACGTACCAGGTGGAGTTTGATGCCTTAGCCGGCATCATCGGTTGGGACGACAATGCTCTGCGCAGCATTTTTTACTCCGGTCTTCCTCGTCGTATCAAAGACGAGATGATGCGCCAGAGCTATACGCCGACTCTCGCCGGCGTCAAGCTCGTTGCTCGGATCATCGATGCCCGATGAAACACTGACTACGGGGCTATATTGTTATATCCCGTGCCGGGAGTAGGGAGAAGAGCGGAGGTGGAAAGGAGGAAGGAGGAATCCGGGGGGACGGGATATCGGAGGTTCGGAAGTCCGGAGGTTGTACCGGAAGTCAAACGTCAGATGTACCGGATGATTCACAGAATATCGGAAACACTATTACCACAGGTAGGTTAAGGGTAAGTGTGGTCTTCATGGTTGGACGGGACTAGACACAACGATGAGGTGGCAGAGGTCCGGAGGTTTAGTACAGAACTTCCGGACTGCTAAGTTGGAGGCCTAGCATTGCCGAAGGGAGAGACGACTCGGAGGTCGTAAGCGTAAACGTGGGAAACAACATTAATAAACAAAACTGAAGTACAGGAAGATACTAGGTACACTTTTATAGTAAATACGGAGTAGTCCAATAAAGGTAAGGAAGTAAGGTATAGGACAATAAGAACAATAAAAGACAATAGAGACAATAAGCAAGGAAGGAGAACGTATATGGTATAAAACATAGAAGCTGATGCATGCGGCAGAACATGAGCTAGAGCATCGGAGGTTAGGGCCGAGCGCACGTGATAAGTGCTCCGGCCCAAAAGGATTTGCCGAAGGACAGGATATGGAGCATTGCGGATAGATGGGGATTGGTACGGGAGTTGGCGGAGGTACTGATGGAAAATAGGATTTATAGGGGAAGACATACTTGATTGATCCCAACACCTCCAGATAAACTTCCGGAAATCGAAGGGCGGAAGCACCGGAGGTTCCGGAGGTCGGAGGTATGCTTTAGCATTCTGCACAGATATAACATATATGTGAAATATGCGCTTTACAGAACTGGAATATCCAAGTCCTATATGCAACACACAACACTAACAACACACTGCAATCTACGTGCAGGTTCGGGGTTCTAATCCAGTATAGATTATGGCAATTTGGACTTAGTTCTTGTGTGAGCGAAGTGTGATTTCAACTCTGCAAGACTGAAGTTCGACTATCAAGGCTTGTACTAGACGCGGAAGCGACTAGAAAGACAAGAAAGTGGTTTTTATAACAATATGGTAGTTGTTGAGATTTTTGGAGAAGTACTCCACAAGAGCGACTTAGTTTCAAGTCCAAGTTCCGTGCAAAATGTTATTCGCGAATAGTCTTATACGTCCAAGACAATTGCCAACAAGTCCGTTGTTATCAAATCCGTGTTCTCGTGTTCGTTCTCGTGTCCTTATATCACAATATCTCGCACGCAAAACAGATATGATCCAACAAAACCCAATATATTGCAGAAACCCAAACGAAACTCTAATAGCTTCTAATGGTTCTCCGAGTGTCTCCCAAGAACTATCAGATTAGGCGCTAAGCACTAGGTGCTTGAACGTCCAACAAGACGGGGTGAGATTCACTGGCTAAACTAGAATATTACATTGCCTTTTATACACTTCAAGAACCCAAACACGGATACAAACAAAATAGAAACAAACTCTGAGATGGGGATGGCTCGCTGACTAGCTAGGGCTAGTCGGAGTTATTGAGCTATAATTAGCGATTTCTGGTTCAGTCAGCCGGAATTAAAGATGAACGGAGTATAGATATGGGTATCTGTGGACCAAAGTCCTAATTTGGCCTTAAAGCCGTGGTCAGAAGACCAAGTTGGCTCAGTAAGCCCGGAGTAATCAATTCCTCATAGGAACTGAATGGCGCGCAGCTCAGCCTTGGTAGAATTACCAAGATAGAGCCCCGCCTCAACGATCAGTTGACCCCCTGACTATCAGGTATTATCCCTGCTAAGTTATACTTCTTTGTACAACCGCTTTGGGATTCCGTGGATTGCCGTCTGACGGCCCGTGAGTACTGGCTCATGCCTAGGTACCAATGGATAGTTCAATATTGCTCCTAGATGGATTCCCTCGTAGATATCCTTAATCAGGGATGTGAAGTTACTCCAATCCGTTTCTAGGATGGTTGAGCACTTATTCGCGGATACTCCCTTCGGCATCATTTGGCTCCGCGACTTTACCAGAAGCGTTACACAACCTTATCCTAGTGGTCCGCAATACATTGTACCCCTTTAACTGACTGCCCGGATATGACATCAGCCCTCAGTGAAGATGGTATCTTAAGCACCCTGGGCGCTTATAATTATAGTACCGATAGCAAAATTGGAAAATTGCTAGGGTGGCCCAATGCCAGGCTCATCACCGATACTGGCAACGTGATGCTGAGCGGAAAGCCGAGCAGGCGCTTGAAAGACCTGGACATTCTTCGTCCAAACCCTCCGGCTCCAGTGATACGGGAAACCCCGGTAATGCGGGAAATCCTGGTAACCAGGGTAAGGGTAAGGGTAAGCAGCAGAACAAGAAGGGCGCTGGCAGATCCCCCGGCAATCCTCCTTCTCCTCCGGCCGCCAAGGGCAATGCCGGGCAGGCAGCGCCGCCCGCCAAAAAGCCCTATTCCGACAAACTCGACTCCTCCAGTCGTCTTAAGCCGGAGGAATGTGAACGGCGGAAGAACAATCTTTGCATGTTTTGTGGGCTCCCCGGTCATGTCGCCGCTGACTGCCGGAAATGCCCGGATAACGCTCAAGGCAAGGCGGGTAATGTCTCTCCTCCCGCTTCGACATCCAACCCCCCGGCGCATAATTGTCCTCACCATGCGCCGCCTCCGGCAACCACCGAGTCAAAAAAATGATCAGCAGCTCGGAATCCTCCGCACCCGGTCCGAGCTGCGTTGACTCCCTGGTGCTTCCCGAGGTTTGCCTTCACGCGTCCACTCTTTCGCCTAATGCCCTTTACGTTGACCTTGATGTATCTCTTCTTCTCGCGGACTATACTCCTTCCGGTTCTCTCTCTAGTCTCGTCGCAGAGGCGGGCGTAACCCCGTCTCTTGCATTCTTATTATGAGTTGCCGCGGGATTCAACTCCCGCTTACGGGCGCTCATTGACTCCGGCTCATCTCATTGTTTTGTGTCGTCCAAAGTCTGTGAAATTAATGCGTTTTCTCTGTATGTGGTGAAACGCTGACTATGGGTCTATAGGTGAAATATGCCAATTAACAGATCAAGCAAATACACTTGAAATGTAATTAACACACAGCACACACAACACTCAACAATCGACGTGCGAGGTTCGGGGTTCTAGTGCAGTATAGACTATGGCAATTTGATCTTTAGTTCTGATTTGTAGCAACTTCAATGCGTAGGCAAATGCAATGAACTATCAAGACTTTGCTTAGACACTTTTACAGTGATCCAGAAAGGCAGGAAGTTGAGTTTTTATAACAAGTGTATTGTTGGTTTGGTTTGGAGTATTTTCCGTTGAGTCCGGTTCAAGTTATAACTGATATTGGGGACGGGCATCCATCGAGCCATCAATCTGATCTTTGCATTTGTTTGTTCTCGATAGCAAACTGGTTCCAAAAGTTGATGCTCGCGAAATAATGTCCAGCAGCTTCCACATGCTCAATATCATTGAAGCAAAGATACAAATCATTATTCCTGATGTCGTAGAACATGAATTCCGACATAGATTTTTCAAAATCTTCCTTGTTCCAAACTAAAGGCCGAATTTCGCCCCCAAAACGGTCTGGCATCACAATGAAGACAATTAAAAAGATTCTGTCCCGGAATTAGTAGACTACACAGTCCTATAAACAAATTATTCTTACGAGTCCAGTCCCCAAATGGCCCACATCGTATGCTGGACATCCTTTTTTGGTGCCTAAAAACCGTGAGAATCGACTGATCCCATGCTTTTGACAGTGAAGGTCGCCAAATTGAGTGCTTGTTGTGCATTGGAATGAAACGAATATCTCATATTTGGACTTTCTTGCAATAATACTGCGCTTTTGGCCCCAAATTATTCGAACTCGACACCATGAAACGAACTACACAAGGGTGTGACACTTGTGACTCAAACACTCTGAACGACGAATCTTTCGATATCGGTACAGAAGATGCCGAGATAAATAACCAAAAATACAATATAGCAAGGTATTGTCTTTTTGCATAGATTACCCTGCAATTTCTAATCGAAATATTCACTTGTTGAGGTGGTGTAGTCCAGGAACCGGTCGGATTTGAGTTTTGTTGAGGAACAAATACATACAAAGATCAGATTGATGGCTCGATGCATGCCGGACCCCACTGATATCCTTCAAGCAAAAGCTATCACGATAGGTCTTAGGCCAATGAAAGCACTAAAGCTGTTCTATGTCCTGAGATTCACAAATCCGTTTCCACGTGTCCGTTATCTGTTTCCTTATAACCACGCGTAAAACCAATAAGATCACAACAAAACAATGATAATCCTGCAAGAAGAATACAAATGAAACTTTATAGGTCTCTAGGTGATTCTCCGAGTGCTCCAAACTTAGTACAGTTACACACGAAGCTGTCTATGTTCATGTTATATCCCGTGCCGGGAGTTGGGAGGAAAGCGGAGGTGGAAGGGAAATAGGAGGGATCCGGGGGGACGAGAAATCGGAGGTTCGGAAGTCCGGAGGTTATGCCGGAAGTCAAACGTCAGATGTACCGGATGTTTACACGGAATATCGGAAACACTATTACCACAGGTAGGTTAAGGGTAAGTGTGGTCTTCTTGGCACGGACGGGACTGGACAAGAAGTGGCGGAGGTCCGGAGGTTTTAGGGCGAACTCCCGGAGTGCTAAGTTGGAGGCCTAGCGTTTGCCGAAGGGAGAGAGAGTCGGAGGTCGGAGCATTAGGCACGAAAGAAACGTTTATTTACAAACTGAAGAAAGAGAAAGTTACAAGGGATGCTTTATAGTAATTACGGAGAATCCCAATAAAGGTAAGGAAGTACGGTACAAGACAATAAGAACAATAAGAGAACAATAAGAACAATAGTAAAAGAAGAGGAATGCATAAGACATAAAACATAGAAGGTGATGCATGAGGCGGGCATGAGCCAGCATCGGAGGTTAGGACCGAAAACACGTGTGTGCTTTGGCCCACGAGGAATTGCCGAATGGCAGGATACGGGATTGGCGGAAAGGAGCGTGATAGCCGGAATGAAGTCGGCGGGAAAATGACGGAGAATAGTGTGGATGGTCGGAGGTTAATTCGGAGGTTAATTCGGAGGTCGGCGGAGGTTGGGATGGAGGATAGATAGTGTGGCAGAAGACATACTGATTGTTTCCAAAATCTCCAATGAAGCTCCGCAAGTCGGAGGACGGAAAATCCGGAGGTTCCGGAGATCGGATGTATGCTTAGCATTATGCACGGATGTAACAGTATCCCCCTTTTAGGTTCCTTGCCCACAAGGAACCCAAAATAGGAAGCCAATCTTGAATCAATCGGAAAGATCCGGAGGTCCACGGAGGTTCGCCGAAATTTTATCGGAGGAGAAAATTGAAAGAATTTTCAAAGTCAAAAATTTGTGGCCGAAGGCCGATGCTCGAAAGAATCCGAAGCCGAGATGCCCGAGATCACCGATCAAGGAAATCGCCGAGTCACGTGTGTGGGAGCTGCCATATAGTTTGGCACGTGCTCGTGTGATCGGAAAATTTTCTTCTTCTTTACCGTCACCACCACCTCCGATGTCGACGCCCAACGATAACAACAACAACCACGACGACGCCGGCGACAATCCGAAGAAGCGCAAGGCGTCGGAGGTCGAGGGTGCGGAGGATGGCGGGCGGAAGAGGCAGCGCGAGGGAGGTGGCGGAGTGGGTGACGTGGCACCCGCGGGGAGTGGCGCGGTGGCTAGCGGGAGCGGGACGACGGTGGAGGACGCGGAGGCTGCGGATGCCCGAGCGGCGGTGGTCACTGCGGGAGTTACTGGCGAGGGTCTCACCCTCGCCATTAGCCTGCAGAGGATCGCCGAGCTTGTGGCGGCCACGACGCAGCGGAGCGTGGAGATGGAGGTCCTCTGGCGTCAGCAGGACGGTTTGCGCGCGGAGCGCGAGAACCGTACCGCTGATCGCCTAGAGAGCCTTTTCAGCCGTCTCTTGCCCCTCGAGGAGCGCGTTGAGGTTCCTCCGAATCGTCTTCCGCCTGGGTTTCCGCATGGGCCCGATCGTTCCCTGACTCCCGAGCGCGAGGAGGGGGACTTCGAGGTTCCCGTGTCGGAGGATCCCAGCGACCCACATCCGACTGAGGTTGCGCGGAAGAAGGAGGAGCGGAGGAAGGAGGAGGAGCGGAAGTTGGCGCGGAGGAAGGAGAAGATGCGGGAGATGGCGCGGAAGAAAACGCCTGCAGTGCCCCTCCGGAAGATCGTCGTCCGGAGGTCTCCGCCGAAGTCGAGCGGCAAGGGAAAGGGCAAGGGGAAAGGAAAAGGGCGCGCAACGGATGATGAGAAGAAAGTTTTGGACCCAGGTGCGTCGCAGTCCGTAATTTTGCGGAAGTTCTAACTCGAGTTTCGTTTTTTACAGCATGCGATCTCTGTGCATGGGACAAAGTCCAATGCACCATCTCCGCGGACGACCACGCCGTTGGCCCCGGGCGTTCTGCGTGCGACTACTGTCGTGCGAAGAAGCTCGGGTGCACTTTCACGGGGCAACCGCCCGCGCGGAAGTTAAAACGGAAGTCGTCCGGCCGGAAGTCGTCGGCGCGAAAGCCCGCTTCGAGACGCAAGGCGCCCGAGACTGCGGAGGATGCGGAGGAGGCGGAGATCGCCGAGCTCCGACGCTCGATGGTCCCTGGTCCCCGCACTCGTCGCCGCGAAGAAAACGTCCGGATCGACGAGCTCGAGGGTCGTGTGCGGAGGTTAACATCCGACCTCCGCACCACCCGCCGAGAACTCCACGCCGCCCACGAGTTGAACGAGCACCAGCGCGAGGATTTCGGCCTTCTGGCCTCTTACCTCAACGGGCTCCTCAACACGTATACAGACAACCATCCCGAGACCACAGCGGACACGGAGGATGCATGGATGGCGGATGCGGCGCGGGAGTCGCGGAGGATGATGGAGGAGTACCGCCGTCGTGAAGGCGGACAAGGTGGATCGGGTCGGACGGAGGAAGAGCGAGAGGAGGATGACCGCCGCGCACATCGTGCGGCGGTGGACGCGATCGCAGACGAGGAAGACGCGGAGCCTCCGGCTCCGGAGGATAAATCCCCCGCGCAAGTTAAGCGGGAGCGCGATTTGTCCCCGGAATGGCCGGAGGACCTGAAGAAAGCACACGGCCTCCCTCCGCCTCCGGGCGTCGAGGTCATCAACATCGATTCGGACGACGAAGCCCCCGTGGTGGGTAAAGGGAAGGGTAAGGCGCGTGTGCGGAAGGTCGCGCCGTCTTCCGACGGAGGCTCGGAGGATGAGCGGAGGATGGATCCCGAGGCGGAGGTGGATTCGGAGGATGACGTTGGTGAGAAGGTGAAGGAGAAGGAACTCTCCGAGCCCCCCATCGTCACCGAGCCCGAACCGGATGATGAGGAGGAGGAGTAATGGACTCCTGTGCGCGTCGCAACAAAATGAATGTAATATAGAATATTTTCTTGTTTTGTATATAAAGTGACTTGATTTCTTGAAATTGGTTTGAATTGAAGTGTGAATTGAAATCGAAGTCGGAAATCGGAAGATGACAGAAGTCATAGGAAATGAATGCCTGGAATGGCACGTGATGGGTGTCCAGGGAAAACCTCCGGAAGACCGGAAGTTCAAGGACGGATGTTCCGGAAGGAACCGGGAGTATTGTCCGTACGGATGCGGACTTGAAGATCAAGGGGATTGAACACCTTGATGGGTAACCAACCGCCTCTACGGAGGACAGTGTCGGAAGTTTCCCTTGGTGAACAATAGAATCCCGTTGAATTGGAGAAACAGAAAGGATTTCATAAGTAGATGTTTTTGGTGATTTTGTAAACTTAGCGCATAATTTCTTCAAGATGAAGATTGTGAGTCGAAGTACCGGAGGATAATGATGGATGCCGGTAAGCCGATGAATAACGGATTGCATCTGATTTGTCTGGGAAGGAATATTTTCCTCGGAAGTTCCAGCGGAGGATCCATAACCGGAGAGTTCCGTGATCAGATACGTGGATGGAATGATGGTGAGTCATGTGAGTCCAATCCGTTCGCCCAAAGATAAGTGGAAGTTTCCTATAGTCCGGAATTTCATCCACTCGTCGTGGGAAACACAAGTAAAAACGTTGGAAGATGAAGAATGATTCCTCAGCGTATAAGCGCTTGGCGGAAGCCTTGCTTCTCATGCTGACAGAATGTTATATCCGTGCACAGCCCTACCCTTTGTCCGCACTCCGCTACCTATGTTCCTGGTATCGGAACCCTCCGGTCATCTTCCTATAGTCCCGACACTTGATCTTGGGCCTACAGAGGTTTTACGCAATGAAGGATTACTGAGCGTTTCCTCTTTCATTATATCTTCCGGACCATTCCTGGTCTCCCGCTGAACTTCCGGTCTACTCTGGATTCACTTCCCTTCCAGTAGTGACCTCCGGGGTTTATCACTGATCTCCTATCGAACCTCCGGACCACTTCCGGATCCACTTCCCTTCTGGTTGTTACCCCTGAGGTTCCCTTCCGAGCTTCCACCTAACCTTGGTCCACTTCCGGTCACACTTCCCTTCCGGTCTTGACCTCCAGGGTTATTCCCGCGCTCATGCCTAACCTCCGGCCCACTTCCGGAATCACCTCTATTTCTGGTTGTGACCTTCAGGTTTATTCCCACGGTCCTATCTTCCTTTGATTCACTTCCCTTCCGACTTCCAGTCGACTTCCTGCCGGGCCCACTTCCCTTCTGATTGTGTTCCTGGTGAACATACATCAATATTCCTATGGTCCCATCACTTCCGGGTTTCTGGGCTCTACTACCTCCGGTTTGGGTCACCTCCGGTCGGAGCCTGTGATATTCCCACATACAGTACTGGTCCACTTCCGACAGATCCGCCTCCCTCCGTACTTCCTTCCCCGTTGTACTTCCTTCCGGCGATCTGCATTCCTTGTAATGGGATTACCCATTAGCCACTCTACTACCTCCGGTTCGGGTTACTTCCGGTCAGAGCCTGCTATGGTCCCATACAGTTCCAGTACACTTCCCGACGGATTCGCCTCCCGTCGTACCTCCCCGTACTTCCTTGCGGCGATCCGAATTCCTCATAATGGGATTACCCATTGGTCGCCTACTGTTCGTACCTCCGCCTAGGCCCAATATCATCCCATCAGGTCCTAGACCTACTTCCGGTCAATGTTATATCCCGTGCCGGAAGTAGGAAGGAAAGCGGAGGTGGAAGGGAAATAGGAGGAATCCGGGGGGACGAGAAATCGGAGGTTCGGAAGTCCGGAGGTTATGCCGGAAGTCAAACGTCAGATGTACCGGATGTTTACACGGAATATCGGAAACACTATTACCACAGGTAGGTTAAGGGTAAGTGTGGTCTTCTTGGCACTGGCGGGACTGGACAAGAAGTGGCGGAGGTCCGGAGGTTTAGGGTGAAACTTCCGGAGTGCTAAGTTGGAGGCCTAGCGTTGCCGAAGGGAGAGTGACTCGGAGGTCGGAGGATTAGGCACGAAAGAAACGTTTATTAACAAACTGAAGAAAGAGAAAGTTACAAGGGGTGCTTTATAGTAATTACGGAGAATCCCAATAAAGGTAAGGAAGTACGGTACAAAGACAATAAGAACAATAGAGA